>OX377202.1:45708293-45736604 GCA_947396885.1 Heligmosomoides polygyrus polygyrus | reverse complement strand
TTGAGTATGCAGATATCTGTGCAGTCATCACGTCGTCCATGATGCCACAGGTTTCCAAAAATGTTGAGAGGAATCTCTTTCCTGGTCGGAAAATGATCTAGATGGGTGCTCCATTTTAGACTTCACCTGAGTCAGTTTATTTAATGCGGTCTGTAAGTAAGCTCAATTGTTAACTCAGTTAAGGTTCAGAAAAAAAACCAGCATCAAAAACAGCGTCAGCGAAAAACCCGTCGCGGGAACTAGATATGGAAACAGCAGAGGAACTGTATGCTGAAATAGTAAGATAAGACCCTAAATTTGTTTTCGCTTATTGCTCTAGCCATAGCTATTATCATAACAATATAATGAATCCATGCTACGTTATGCTATGTTATGATGAGGATGAGCATTAGTCTGTGGGAGATTCTGCTGCTCCCAAAGTTCTGAGCAAGAAAGGCGCAATGGAAGCCGCTTCTGACGCCGTTTCAGATGCACTGTTGAAGAAATGGCGAATATGTGTCACTTCCGTTTCCGCGTTTCGTATTCCGGTTTCCGACCATCTTTGAGCGTTTCCGTTCCGTCTTTCGTCTTCCGCTTTTCCAGAAAATTTTCGCACATCCCTGGTCACCACGTATGACTGCCACCCCTGTAGTAGCTGTCAAAATTACAGTCTTTTCGAAGCAATGTTAGTCAAATGTGAAGAATGTTTGCTGTGTAGTGTCACTCCTACTCGTGTCTTTTATGGCGCATTTGAATTTTTGGCAATAATGCATTTTGGTACCAGAAATTTCTTCGCCGAGCCCACAAGCAAGTCAACGAATCCGTAAAGAAAGTGGCTAACCTCTTCGTAAGATATGTCTATCCTCGCTTGGCGTTGCTTACCCTAGAATATGCTGTTTGTTGCGATCAAAACTTTTGCACCAGGCGGGACTCGAACCCTCACCTCCTGCTTTGTTCTGCGGCGCTGTTTGAAAGCACGTAACATCCGCGATATTCATGAAGCGCGTCAGCACTCATCGTGGTATTGGGATGAGCCGGCGGCTAATATCAGTATGGAGCCGGTAAAGCTGAGTGCCTTACTAGTAGCAATGTGACGGTGAGTGCTAATGCGCTTCGAGGATATCGCGTATGTTACGTGCGGTCAATTGTAAGGCGCAGCATCACTCCCGAAAAGCAGAAGGTGCTGGTTCGAGTCCCGCCTGGCGTAACAGTTCTGATCGCAACAAAATATTCTGTGACAGCATGTAGCCTTTGTATTAGCCGCTCCAGGCTTCAACAAATGTGCTCTAACATTATCCTAGAATAGTTTTGCTCGCCACCAGGAAGAATCGAGAGGGAGAGAATGTTTTTTCAATAATTTCTGTACATAGTACGCTGGTGCCCGCATCGAGATTGTATATGTTCACACACAATGGTTTCGGAAGGAATTAGGAAGGGCGAACTCCGGGATCTGCCTGATCGCGCATTTTAAGATACCTTGCCGTTGTGATGCGGGCACCAGCCCACTAAATACCCTTACCTTGAATGATAATTCCGAATCTGTTTTTATTCACCACCCTGAAGATAATTTATTGCTGAAGTCTTGTTTATGTTGGTATCGACACTTTGTTGATAGTGAATTGTTTATGTTATATTGCAGTGTTACACTCCTTTCCTTGAACTTTAGCTGTTGACCATTGTAGTTGGAACGTATAACGTTTCCCTTGGCTTTTTTCACTTGAAATAATAGTTTGCAACTAATTGCATTTTTAACGAAATTTAACGATGTACCGAAAATTTAACGCACAGAACTTCGTGTGCACCCCTGGTTCAAAAGAAATGTCGAAGACGTCATGCAATTTTGTGTCGGGATTCAGAAGACCTATCACAGATGTCTTTCAATTTACGTCGGGGTTCAGAAGATGTACTGAAGACGTCATACGATTTGTGTCGAGATCCAGAAAAATTGTCGACATGTGCAAACTGAGAAATCTTATAGGCAAACACTATACCACCATCAAATTTTATTTTTCCTCGCTATGTTCCCTTCTGGATAGTCGCAAGCAATACGTTTCCCACTTTCGTGGCCCCATTATTGATGTGCTTAAAGCTTACTTGATGCCAGCAGTGATCTGAACATGTGCTGGTTCTGTGACGATTGTTATTACAATAGCGGTTTGAAAACCTGGTACCCTAATAAGAACATCTTGTGTCAGTTATAAAGTCATAAGTAGTTGAAAAGCATTTAGAGCACAGCTATTAACCCTGATTAATGGTCGAATAGCTGATTTACTTATAGACTTTTGCCATTTTAAGCTTCTCCATCGAAGTTCTGCACTTGACCCCAACAAATCGCTTCTCTTACGATCCCAAGCATATCGCGCCTCTTTTTCAGGCAAAGAACGCCTAAAGCGTGTCTTTAGGCCAGCCAATGTAGGTGCGAATGACCGTAAAAGGTGCGAGGAGCGCAACAGGTCAGGACATCAGGCGAATGCAGAGGGGAAGCAAGCGTTACTACAATGCAGGGGACCAACGTCTAAATGAGGGACCAATGTGGCACTTGTGCAAGTCTAGAGGGGGACTCCTTCTTAGAAGCGTCGAAACGTCAGGAAAGTTTGTTATAAAACATTTAAAATAAGAACGTTAAGCACATTCGCATCTAAATGAATTCCGAATATAGAACAATTTTTCGGACTGCTGTATTAAGGGTAGGACTCCAAGTTCAGAAAAAAAAACACTATGGGTCTAACGCTTTAGACGTGCACCTGGCACGGATGCTTAGAAAAATGCCATATTTCCACTTAAAAGAGGAAGGGTTCAAGATAATACAATGAGAACTTCATGAAAAATATCAAAACTTGATAAAGTTAAGAGTTAGGACAAAGGGAAACAAATTCCGAACGGCAGTAAAAAAAAGGTAAACCAACTTACATGGAAGTTCAGCGATCACTCATTGAGTACCCAGTACCCACTCGAAGGCCTTGTACTACTTGCCTATCAAGAAGGGTACTTGTAGCCAGAAGCACAAGTAAGCCTCCATGAATTAGCAAGTTATTACAAAGCAGACGACGAAAATGGGAGAAACAGAAAGAATACAGCGCAGAATAGCCCCTGTCGATCCTATCGATGAGAACAGCTGATGGCTGGGAGGAGGCCCGTTCTTCCCCCAGTCCGCCGAGCGCATGAACTCGTCCGCGATGGGCGCTCTTCGCGCAATTAGCGCCGCCCCTTCGCATGCTGGGGGAAGAACGGGCCCCCTCCGTTAGCAGGCATGCGGCTTCGTGCGCCCTCCCACCAGGTTAGATCCTGTTATAACATGTCAGCCGGTGGCCAGCACGCGGCATGCCTCCATTCCGTCGCTCTTTTCAGCCGAGACGGTTGTAAACCTCGGCGATTTTTTATTTTTTCGTTTGTTCGCTTGTTTCCGGTTTCTTTTAGGTTCCATCTCGTTCTCTAGGAGCCGCTCGGTAAGTTTCATTTCATTTTTGTTGCCTATTCTTTAGTTATGTGCCCCCCCCCCGGACTAGGATAGATCCCCCGGACTATATAGATTTTCTTAGACATTTTTATATTCTGAGATTTAATTTTGTTTTATAGCGCAATAAGGCAGCAATCATTTAGTACATTAAAAAGGGATCGCGCCATGCATCCGATTAGCTCGTCGCGTTTTTCATTTGATTGAGAGTATGAGTGACGCTTACGTGAAGTTTCGGGGTGAACATATGTGTGCTCGTTACTTGTTTTTGTTGTGTATTACGGGTGTGAAATTGCATGCAAGCAGAAATTTTGCGATCAATCAACCAAATCGTGACGCCTCACCAGAGAATGCCGTCAGCTTCCCATGGAACTTCGGATTGAGACCTATATCACATGAAAGAGCTCGAGACGCTGATCACAGATTTGTAGACCAAATTTGCTAAATGGATCTCCTAAGCGAGTTATGGCCGGCGGAAGCCGCGATGTCTTCCATGTGTTAGGCGCGCTCAATCAGCGTTGGGCGCAGTATTGCGCGGAAATCAGCGGTTCGGCTATCAGCGCCGCCGCCCCTGCTGACAGTGCTGATAGCCGAACCGCTGATTTCGCGCAATACTGCGCCCAACGCTGATTGAGCGCGCCCAACACATGGAATACATTGCGGCTCCCGCCGGCCATAACTCGCTTAGGAGATCCATTTAGCAAACTTGGTCTACATGTCTGTGATCAGCGTCTCGAGCTCTTTCACGTGATCCGAAGTTTCAATCCGAAGTTCCATGGGAAGCTGACGGCATTCCCCGGTTAGACGAGGGCGTGGCATAATCTCTTTTATGGAACAAAAATCTCCGCAACTCTGCTCTTTAGAACAAGCTTCAAATCATTATTTTTCCCAAAAAATAGTTTTGTAAAATTTCAAGCGATCTCTTCACTTATTGAGCAGGTAAACTAAATATTAAGGAAATCATTATGAAAATTTTCCTTGAACAAAATGTATTCTAACCTTTTTGTAGAGTCTTCAGTTCGACGTGAAGGGAGCTCATTTTGAATTGGAAGAAGTTCAGTTTTTCTCTTTTTTCTTTTCAAAAGCGTTCAACCTGTTCAGAAAGTGTCCAATTTGGCGTGATAATTGTATGTACAGACTGCAACATGGTTCAACAGTAAGCAATAGCAAGGCCGGGACGACGATTGGCAATTTGGCAGCCGTCGATAATCGGTGCAGGACCCACGCGCAGGGAGCTCGCAAGCCGTACGCGTTTTCGCCGCGCCATCACGGGCTTGCGGCGCACGGCGACGTCGCGCCCGAAGCACGCGGCCGAAAGTGAGTAAAAGTTCCCGCACCCGACAGCTCCTAGATGGTTCTCGAAGTAAAAGTCTTGTTTCAGCGTTCAGTAAGTAGCCGTAGTCAATCAAAAAAGCAACTCGAGGTAGATATTAGTAATGCCTTATTGAAAAAATCGATTGCATAACTCATAACTCCATGTGGACGAAATTTACACCTTCGACCAGGTACACCGATGTAACCTTGAAGCAGAAGAGCGCATGACACAACCTTCACTGAACCGTTTCCTTCACGGTACTGCACAGTGTGAACACAAAGTTTGCAGCTAACTGTTGGAATAAGAATTTCATCATCATTCAAATGCTGAGTGCATTTTCTTAGCATGTGCATACATACCCTTTGCTAACATATCAATTTTGTGTTGCCCTCAGCCGCTGCCTTTTTTTGAGTCGTTTTTTGATTATCAAACCAATATGAAGAATAGCAAGAAATTTCCTTTATGACTACTGGTTTTTGTCTAATTTGTGAATTTATCCTACCAAATGTGGTCTACAGGAATGGAAGCAAATCGAAAAGCCGGAAGCATATATGGAATGTGCACTTCTAGCAGATGTGCTACACAGTCTGGTATTATTTGCTTGAATAAGAAAATCGGAGGGGTCAATAATAGAAAAGTCACAAAATGGTGACAGACATTGGCAAGTTTATTTGGTTGAGTTAGGAGAGAAAAACACAAGATGGATCACTGTTAGTATAGAAATAGAGGCCCCTTTCAAATACGTCTGTTCCTTAGGCTTACCCTTTGAGAGGTGTTTTATCTATTTATTTATTTACCGTATGCACTATGGCGTGCAAAAAATAGCCTTTAAAATGAGACGTACACACCATGAAAATTCGTAAAAAAAATCAACGCTTAGTAATAACAGCTGGACAACCAAAATCCTAACCCAACTGAACAAGAAGCAGCATAAACTGATCAAGATTGTCAAAAAGCGGAGGGAACAAATAAGAACAGAAAAAGCGAGAATACACTGGAATTGTGGTAAAGTCCACGTACGGCACTCGACAAATATTGACATAGCAGTCCACGATGTTGAGAAACAATATTTATCTCAAGCCACTCCAAGATTGGTAACACACTCATTCCAGCCTCTGAAAAAGGCGAAAACGCCGAAAAGTTAGCCTGAGTGCTGCCTGTGTTAGTAATCTTGGAGTGGCTTGAGATAAATATTATTTCTCAACGTTGTGGTAAGGTCGTTTGCCTTCTTCTTTAGGTAGAGGAGAAAAAGGAATTTTCATCGTGTTTGGCTATTTATTTGATTCACTGTTTTCATCTGCAGTTAGAATAGGAACTTCTGCAACAAATGGAACCGTTTCGTGCAGAATGCGGTAGCTGCGGACTTGGAAAATATCTTCTATAGACGAACTGTATAAAAAAAACTGTGGTCTAGAAGCCGTCTGGGAGATTACTACAGAAATTCAGAGGAGCAACAACCTGTACGAGCTCATCACCGCCCAACTATGTAATGACGCTCTCAATGAGTGCCTCACGTTCAAGTGGTCAGGGGACTTCTACAAGCAGACAGGAGGCCAAGCAATGGGCCAGCGTTTAATCCCTGTCCTAGCAGAGGCATTCACATCTTAAATGGAAGCTCGAGTGTTGGAGCGCGGTCCAATCTTTTACAGTTGGCATATGGACGAGTGCTTTGCGGTATGTTCAGCACAAGTTGAAATGGATGCCTGTTTCGAACTGCTAAACAAACAGTTCGAGCAGTTCTGCCTTACTAGGGAAACACGGAGTCATGATTGTCTCCCGTTCCTCAATGTGCAGGTTCGATCGTCCAGGAATTTGATCAGACCGAAGTGGTGTAGCAAATTTAGCAACAAAACATACAGGCCCATTTCAGGTCTGTACGTCCATCCAACATGAAAAGCGCCATACTCACCTACATGTTTCGAACAGCAGTCGCAGTGTCGTTTGACAGCACCCAGAAGGCGCTGTCGAGGAAGCTTGCAGGGCACATCGCTTGCTTGAATGAGTTCCCCTCTATAGGAATTTCTACCGAACGCAGACATCACTCGCAGGGTTGCAAACAGGAGCGAGGAGGAGAGAAACAAAATTCCATTCTTCATACCGTTCGTATCGGACGAGGTCAGCAGGGAAATCCGCGATTGCCTTCGAAAGACAAACGTCCATTGACTGCTAAGGGTGATTGATGTCCTTCCTACGAATGCGAAGGGACAACTAGTTTAATGACAAGTCGTCTGCATGGAAGGATTCCGCGCCCCATTCGACCGCGGGGCTCTCTGGGCTCTTCTTCTTCTTCTTCTTCTTCTTCTTCTTCTTCTTCTTCTTCTTCTTCTTCTTCTTCTTCTTCCTCTTCTTTAGCGTTTCTCCCGCTTCGTGGCAGGGTCCGCTATTCTGGTGTCACGACGCCACCTTTCCCGATCCAGCGCTAGATCGTGGTGGACACCAGCTACTTTCAAGTCCGTATGTAACCTATCAGCCCAGCGCTGCTTCGGGCGCCCTCTAGGCCGCTTTCCTATTACCTCGAAGTTAAGGCCTATCTTGCGGACGCTGTCTTCTTCCCACGCAGAACGTGGCCGTACCATCGCAAGCGAGCTTCGCGCATCTTCTCGGCTATCGGTGCGACACCGAACTTCTGCCGAATAGCATCGTTTCGGATGCGGTCCATGCGCGTGACTTCAGCCGTCCAGCGCAGCATCTTCGTCTCCATGACGCTGAGGCGCGTTTCAACTTTCTTGGTCGCTGGCCAACACTCAGCGCCGTACATTGCTACCGGCCGGACGACTGCCCTGTAGATCTTTGACTTCAGCTGCTCTGGTATCTTCCTATCGCAGAGCACGCCATTCAATGAGCGCCACTTGGACCAATCTGCACTTACGCGTGAATTCACTTCGACCATCAGTTTGCCGTCAGACGCGACTGCTGATCCCAGGTACTTAAAAACCGAAGTGCGTGAGCTCGATGCCGTTAACCTTGATGGAGCTGGACTCAGTAACGTCCGTCGTTAGGTATTCGGTCTTCTTCACGTTCACTTTGAGTCCAAATCGCTCCGAGCGATCACACCAAGCTTGTAGCTCTCGCTCTAGTTCACCTTTATCTTCGCTAGCGAGCATCACGTCATCGGCATAAAGCAACGTCCAGGGAACAGGCTGCTGAAGATCTCGTGCGTGGCATCCATGACGACAACAAAGAGGAGTGGAGAAAGCACAGAACCCTGGCGCACCCCAACAGAGATGAGAAACTCCATTGAGGTTCCAGCTGTAGCTTGAACTCTACTCTTTGGAGAAGAGTAGAGGACTCGCACCCACTCTATGAGCTCTTCAGGAACTCCATGCCGTTGCAGGGCGCACCATATCACTTCACGCGGTACGCGGTCAAAGGCCTTCTCCAAGTCGAGAAAGGCTATATGCATTGGCTTCTGTTTCTCGCGATGCTTCTCTATCAGGAGGCGGGCCTCATGTATGGCATCAACGGTGCCACAGCCAGGCAGGAAGCCGCACTGATTGCTGGAAAGCTATACGATGTCCCGAATTCGTCCATCGACATCTCGCTCAAAGATATTCATGCTGTGCGAGAGCAAGCGAATCGGACGGTAATTGGAGCAGTCTGCAGGACTGCCCTTCTTCTTCCAAATCGGAATCGTCGTACTTTGGCGCCAACACTCAGGGACTTTATTCTCCGCCACAACCTGGTTAAAGAACTTCGCCAACCACTCAGCAGGGTACCAAAACTTGGACTTCCATAAATTGGCTGCCTCGTCATCGGGCCCAGTCGCTTTGCCTGGCCTCATCTTATTCAGAGCCGCTTCAATCTCCTCCACGGTGATCTCCTGAACGGGGCCGTGGGTTGGAGCCGTAGAAGGGATGGCTGGATGAGGAAATTCTACTGTGGAGATTTCCTCAAAGTAGTCGCGCCATCGCTTCAATGCCTTCTTGCGGTCCGTAAGAAGATGGCCGTTCTCATCATTGATGCCGAAGAACTTCTCAATATCCTCGGTCTGCCGATGGCGATTCTTAGCAAGCCGGTACAAATACCGCTCACCATCGCGCGTCGCGAACTTTTCGTTGACATCACTATAATGAGTAGCTTTCGCAACAGCCACGGCCTTCTTTGCAGCTTTCCTCGCTTCTTGGTACTTCCGCCAGTTATCGGCTGTCTTGTCGCTGAGAAACACGTGATAAAGCGCCTTCTTCTCTCGCACTTTTGCTTTCACGTCATCTGTCCACAGCCAGGCCTGCTTGTCGACCTTCCGTCGCCCAGGCTTCGTGATGCCGAGCTCCGACTGTGCAGCTTGACGAATCGCGTCGGTCGTTTTCTTCCAAGTTTCGTCGACAGTCGTGACTGTCGGTAACCGCACGCGAGAAATCACAGCTGCTTCCCATTCTCTCTCATTCGCCACCACTTGATTCTTGCAGCACCGCATTGCTCGACCTGCTTCAGCCTCGGAGGAACAATCTTCAGAGTGCAGATCAGCGGACGGTGCTGTGGGGCGACCGTCTTATACGGCACGATCTTCGCGTCTGTGACAAGTCTCCGGTCGCGATCTCTCACAAGGACAAAGTCTATATGAGACTTGGAGCTCCCACTGTAGTATGAGGTAAGGTGCGATTCGCGTTTTCGGAAGACGGTGTTCACAATGGTGAGGCTACGCGATTCCGCATACTCAAGAATGAGCTGACCATCGGCGTTACGTGATCCGTATCCGAAACCACCATGACAGCTGTACCCGTCTTTCGTAGCACCTACATGCCCATTAAGGTCACCAGCGACTATGATGACATATTTCGACGGCACCTCTGCTGTCTTCTCATCCAGCAGGTTCCAAAACTCATCCTTGGCTTGATCGGAGCAGCCAGTCTGCGGGGCATACGCAGAGGAGAAGTGATAGAGTCGCTCCTTAGCGGCGACAACGATCTTCATCAACCGATCGTCAAAGCGCTCGACGCTTACAATCGAGTCACGAAATCATTCGGAGACGATGACTCCAACTCCACTGGTGGTCCTGGGACTTCCACATAGAACGGCCTTGAAACCACGTCCTATGTCCCTTGACTTGCGGCAGGACCACCTCGTCTCCTGCACCGCACAGAAATCAACTCTTCTACGCTCCAGTGCTTCAACCAACTCGCACGAGCGGCCTGTCATCGTACCCACATTCAGCGTTGCCACGCGGGTCCTGCTTACGTTACGGGACTTTCGGACTAGCTCAGTTGTCCCCCGGTGCCGTCCTCGCATCAGGGACCCTCGCATACTTCTCACACTCGCCGGGCTCTGCGAGTGCTCGTCGGTTCCCGCGGACGCCGTAGACTATCACGAAAAACTTGCAATGTCATGAACCATGTGATGTGATATGGGTGTTCGTAGGCCGACCTGTCACAAGGGCCTGTCGCCTGCAATCGAATGTCCGTGTTCGGCTTAGCTCGCAGAGCGGGCAGTTTCCAGTGGCACCACGTGGAGAAACGGACATCGCCACCTCTGGGCTCTCCTCCTTCCCCGGGCTTTTTCTATGGGCCTCTTAATTTTCAGGGTCTTCTTCCTAATCGGCGCTTCTAGCCTTCGTTCATGGGATTGCAGACAGTCGTGCGGCTGTGTGCGTTCGGGGAGGCTGGCTTAAGGGGGTTCTCCGTGCTGCACATGTTTGGGTCCTGGTTTTCTCCTTCTTTTCTTCCTCGTACTCCTTGCGCGTGCCTTGTGAGGTTCGATCTTGTGCATAGTGCACTTCCATGTGTCCCTTTTCTCGTTTATCTTGTGTTCATCGTGTACTAGTGTTGTAATCTGTTATTGTGTTGCTATTATCTCTCATTATTTTCCTCATATTTTGTTGTCATGTTATTCACTGTTTTCATATACCGTGTTTGCCTTGTTTCTCGTCTTGATATTCCTTCATATGGGTCAGTTTCCTTCCTAAAGTGGGTTTCTTTTGCCATATAATTACTATCGGTGTCTTTTGCTGTTTCCCTTGGCTGATTTGGGTCTCATGCATTGTTGTTCTCGTTCATATGAAGTTCATTTTTGCGTTCTGTGTTGCTTCGCATAGTTATCGTCATATTTCTTCATTCATGCTTTTGTTCCTTATCATCATATTGCTTTACCATCGATGCTACATATCGTTGTTTGTTATTCGCGTGCGTGTTATTTTGTGTAAACGTGAAGATAAAGGTTTAATTATCAAAGTTTGAGGTGATCTTCATCGTGTGCGGTCGCAATTCTACTTATATTGTGCGTGGCAGTGCTATTTACTGTAGATTGGCGATCACTTCATAGATCGCAACCGACTGCACACGACCGCTTCTATCCTACCTCCTCACGTGTAGTGTGCCCGTTTGGAAAACAAGGCGATTGCATGACCTCGGGGAGGGGGGGGAGGGAGGGGGTGTAACTCATGTCATGCAGGGAATGCAGAGAAGAGAACGTCGGAGAAACAAAAGCCGCTTTGTATAAGGATGGAGGAGCACGTAGACGACCTTAGAAAGTCGCAGAGATCGGCTCCAATGGGCGAGCAGGGTAGGCTGCCATGGCGGCGCAATGGTTCAGGTGTTGTCACAATCCTTGAACGCGGGAGCGACGTGTCCGGGCGGAAAACGCTAGAGCCATTCTACATCGCATCACGAAACTCCAAGATGAATCGCATAGACGAGTGCGTAACGGTGACCCATGAACTGGCACCCTTTGTCGACCTCTGTTGGTTTTGACCTACGGGTTCATGTTCTAAGAGGTACTTAGGGTAGGTGATTCCTATAGCTTAAGTCATTCACCAGCGTTCACCTTCATTTTACGGGTACTGGTAGAGCTCTTCGGCTTCCACCACAAAGGTTATCCTTTGGTCGTTTCTCCCATCGCATTCTCCATTCCATTCACCTTCAAATTTTTTTCTGTAGTATGAAATGATCTTTGAGGCACCGGCTGTCGTCTGCACTTCGAATCGAGGTTCTTTGTTCATTTCAGCTTATATCCAACATGCCTGTCACCCCTTCGGGCCACTGAATTGATTCCAGACGTGTCTAGGAAGGTTAAAGCGCTGAACTGTCCATTGGTTGGACACCACAAGATATTGCGCAGGCGAAATACGCATTCGAGCTGGCTCCTCAGCATCTCGAAGAAGTAGAGTGCGCGGCACATTCCAAAAAGTCTTTGTTAAGACCGCCCTTTGTCCTTTATTCTTATCCTTTATTTCTTTATTTCTGCTTTGTAAAAACGTTGAGTTTACTTTCACCAGGAAAACTAAATCCCGATGAATATGCAGGAAGTGTTGCTCCAGTACTAGAGCACTGTTGACAAGATTGAACCTACTTACAAAGAGTAGTATTTCTAGCTTGAAAAGGCCGAGAAAACCTTAAGAAATGCTTATTGGACGTATACGTGTTTCGAATACTATTTTTTTGCTTTTAGGTATTGGAAACGCTACGATCTTTACACCTTGAAACCATTTCCTGTAAGGGAATACACAGTATCTTAGTCTTTGGTTTATTTATTTATTTATTTATTTATTTATTCGTGCCAGTGCAGCCACAAGATAACAAATGTGCAACAAAAGAGCGAAGAAAAACGGCATTGCGAAAAAAGTAAAGGCTGAAAGAAAATGATAACAAAGTATAGGAAAGGGACTGGGTTCGTGAGCACAGTAAGTGAGAAAGTGTGGGAATTATAGCATTCTCATGGCCAACTTAGCTGAGTCAATGCAGGAAGGTGTAGAAAAAAAACTACTCTCGTGATGAGGCCGACATCAAAAAATATCCACCAGTTTCGACGGGAATCCAGCTCACAAATTTACCATGCAGCCATGATACTACTACCATAGAGTCGCAATCAACCATTGCGGGCGTGCCTTGTGTCTCAAAGGCCTCTTTAAAGTGGTATGCACCGAGGCCACACTGATGGGAGGTCATAACCGGACACATGCTCGTCACTATGCACTCCTTGGTAAGCACAGGATAAACATATTACATCTTGTCAATGCTCGGCGCTCGATTGCTCATAAAAGAGGTTAAAATAAAAGCTTTGCCATGACCCAAACCATGAGACTGCAGCAAGCAATGTCAGACAGAAGCATTAGAAGACAGAAGAAAAGAAGTGAAACTGCGCAGATTAGTTTTAAGGTTGCCCTGGTCGTGCGGATGTGTGTGGAATCTGCAACAGGAGGGTAGACGTTGGTCAGATCAACTGGAGTAGCAGATCGATGCGAAAGTGCCTGAAATACTTCGAGTTCATAAACAAAGATCTCTTCCAATACATCCATTATTAGGCAGCCTTCGATGTACGACCTTCCTAGAACATTCCATTTGGGCATATAAGGGATCCAGTGGAGCCTGACTGTCTCAACACTTCTGCTCGATCGCAGGCGCAACTGGACCACGAGTGGACGACCAGCCTAGGGACAGCTACCGCCCGACGCCGCACAACGACCGCGACGAGGCTTCAAGAAGGCCAATCGCGGAGTCGGAGACGCACCCGACAGGAGACATAAGCGAGCAGGCCAACACCCAGGAGACTCTGATATTAGTTCAAATAAAACTTTAGCCGGTCGATACACCATGGGACGCCGAACCCTTGGCGCAGTCAACAAGAGCAGCGCGCGTCCGCGCTGTGCTAGCGCGTATGCGTTGACAGGCGCACTCATTCGCATAAGCGAGAACTTTCCGCGAGCAATGTGCTGTTTGCGCATGCGAAATATGAAGGGCGCAGCCATTCCAATCTATCCCCCGTCACTGGCTACAGTCATCGTGTTAGATCTAAGTTGTTGGACCAGATGTGTTTGGAACATCATTGACTTTCTGTGAATGAAAAGGTCGGGTTGCAAGCTGTTCCACAAGAGTTCTTCGAACGAGGAAGGAATTTGCAAAGCTAGCAGTATTGGGTTCAACTGGTCTTATACGGAAAGGGTGTTCTCTAAGTCTACCAACACTCGGGGAAAGCTAAAAGAGGTCTGAAATGTGGAGACTAATCTCACCTGTGGTCATCTTATACATCAGTTCGAGGTCCGCAATTTTTCGACGAAACTCAAGCGTATCAGCATTTAGCCTACAGAGCCGCTGTTCGTAAGAGAGATCCAAAAGGCTGCATCGGCGAAAACAGCGATAGGTAAAACTCTTTTGGACCTTCTCGATCTCGCTGATCAACGCGCTTCTTTGAGGTGACCATATGGGAGAACAGTACTCCAAAAGTGGTCTTACATGTAAGGAGAAATTCTAAAAAATATAACTGGATCCCGCACTTTAAAGGACCTGAGAATGAAGTTTGAACACTTAAGCACTCTACTACACTTTCGTGAATGTACTTTTCGAAATTAAGGGTTTTATCGTAAGTAATATCAAGGTCACGTATCATATCTACGCTGCATAACACCACTTCTCCCAAAGTAAACGATATCTCGGGACGGTTGCGTCCTAGTGTGATGACAACGGGTTTTTTAGCAGAAATATCCGACGAGCAAGCCCTAGACCAACCCGAAATGGCATTTATTGCACTATGAAGCTTCTCACATTCGTTG
Source organism: Heligmosomoides polygyrus polygyrus (assembly GCA_947396885.1). Classification (NCBI taxonomy): domain Eukaryota; kingdom Metazoa; phylum Nematoda; class Chromadorea; order Rhabditida; family Heligmosomidae; genus Heligmosomoides; species Heligmosomoides polygyrus. The sequence goes on along the minus strand of OX377202.1, from coordinate 45,722,378 downwards.
ACCGTAAAAATCTTGGTGTCGTCAGCATAAATGCTACAGAAGCATCCAGGCGAAAGTACGGAGGATAAATCGTTGACGTAAATTAGGAAAAAAGGGGAGGGGGCCCAAACATGTTCCTTGAGGTAGTCCGCTTGTACTGGAATAAAAAGGCGAATAACTGTGATTCATTACTACAGAATGAACACGTTCGGTAAGTAATGAGCGCAAAAAATTCAAAAGCTGTTCTTTTATACTGCATGAAGAAAGTTTTATAATAAACAGTGGTATCGAAATCGAATCGAACGCTTTTGCGTGGTCCAAGTACCAGACGGATACGTAGTTGCCTTGGTCTAGTTCCCTATGCCATAAAGGGATTGTGGAAACAAGAGCGGATATAGTGGATTTCTGCTCAAGAAACCCGTGCTGTTCCTTCCGGAGTAAGTTGTTATCTTTGAGATGGCTTGTTATTTCTTTTTTACACAGTACGCGCTCTATGACCTTGGTTAGAGAACTCGTTAAACAAATGGGTCTGTAGCTAGCCACATCGGTTTTAGGTTGTAAAGTGTTCAAAGGTGAATCAAGGCTTAGAGAAAGCTATTATAGTAATGAGACTTTTGGGGGTACTAGGTGATCGAAATTCTTACTGTTATTACAGTAATTGTTTTTCATTCCTAATTAGTTAATGGGCGCGTGTAGCGCAGTCGGGGGAGGCGCGACTGTCGCGTGCACCCGATACCAGGTCCCTGGTTCGGATTTCCGCCCAGGCCAACCAAGCCTTCCATCCCTCCGGGGTTGGTTAATTGGTACCAGACTTGTCTGAGAAGGATAGAGCGCTGACTTGTTTATCGGCTGGCCACCGCAAGTCACTGTATATCCAAATACGCATTCATGTCGCCTCCACGACATCCCGTACAAGTAGAATGCGCTGGTGCATCCCAGAAGGGATTGAGTAACGCCGTCCTTTATCCTTTTTATTAATTAGTTAATTAGTAGGCTAATTAGTGGTTTTGTATATAAATGCTAGTCCTCTGCCTCTCCATTCTAGCTCACGGTTAACCCTTTCTATTACTCCCCTCAAATTTTTTTATTGTTGTTGTTCTGCCAGAAGTATATAATTTTACTGCCTTGCCTTCATGCAGTCGTCGTTTGGCTGCTGATGGAAGCGGCGGTCCTTCTGAGCTGCTATCCTGGGCTGCTCCTTCTGGCGGCTCGCAGCCGCATCGGCCTGTTGATTGGTCTTCATTAGAATTCGTGTTGATAGAATGAGGGACACCTTTAAAAAAGGGAATCGAACACAAGCAGGATAGCGCTACCGGGGTAGGAAATTGCAAAAACATGTCCTCTAATAAGTTCAGCTTGTTGTCTTTGTTTTCTCTCTTATTGTTAATTCTTCAGCTGTTGTTGGACAGTCAATGTGGAATGCCTCCCCCTCCGATTAAGCAGCATGGTAGTGCGACGCAACGAAATTATAAGTACCTATTAGGTTGGTGCAGAAGAAATGCAGGTTTTTGTTTTATTGGTTTCAACACTATTTTTTATTAGATATAGATGGCACAATTGAGACTCTTCCGATATTTTTTATTGGCAAGCTTTCACTGCTTAGCAGCTTCCTCAGGCCTTTAATAACATTACATACAGTAAATACCATCAAAATACAGTAATAACGGTAAATACTAACCAAGCAGCGGGTCTAGCTAACAGAGCCTCACCACAGCGATGCTTCTTACAAATAAAGTTTCTGTGAACAACACTTCCGCTGATCTTTTTAATCACTACATGATAAGCCTCAGCGCATCGGTCTCTTCATCCCTACTGTTAATTTGGTCTGAAGGCTGAACCCCGATATTATTAAAGGCCTGAAAAAGTTGCTAAGCAATGAAAGCTTGCCAATAAAGAATATCGGAAGAGTCTCAATTGTGCCATCTATATCTAGTTACGTATGAGGCTCCGAAATAGCTATATTCCACACTATTTTTTTAAATAATAAACTACGACATTTTGTAAGATGTTATTCCTTGTTGGAAAACTTATTAAGTGCACTTTCTAGAGATGTATAGGGAATTTAATTCAAGTAGCTTATTAAAAAATATTTTGGTGCTTTTTTATTTTCAGATGTCTAAACGACTGTCAAAATGACTGTTAAAGATGACTGTCAAAATTTTCGGCTTTGAGGGATGCCGGGGAGCTTCTCCTAGTTCAGCCACTAAGCAAACGCCTGGAAAACGTTGTTATCATAGAGTATCAATTTCTCTCCGCAAGTCATAACCCGTTTGAGAAACGGATCGTTGGCATTGCGCAAGGCGATGTTTCAAAACGGCGATTTTTCTGATTTCGGTCAATTTAGCTTCTTGGTCTTCCCAATTTGCTTCACCTAGCGCAGTGTAGATTATCACTTGAGTCAGTTCTTCAAGTTTGTTAAATCCTGTTGTCGCAGTTGAGGTTTTTGCTGATTTCTTCTTTTTTCCTGCCGGTAGTCGCCTGTTAGGGGTTCTTCGATCCGTTCTTTTTTGATCTGTGATTCGCATCGAATATGTCGCAGTCAAACAGGCGTACTAACAGTAGAAAAAAGGAAATCGTTGCCAATTCTAAGAACTGCAATGCATCTAAGCAGGCCGTGGCTGAGATATCTCATCATGATACCGTCACATCACAACATGCTTATCTCGACTATGCTACAATGTCTACGGCCGATATAATGAATTTGATTTTAGAAAAAAACAGAGATCCAGAGATCGATAGAATGGTAAGAGTTGTTTTGAGTCGAATACCTCAGTATCTTAGAGACGCCGTAGGAGCCGATAAAAGAAGCCGAAGCTTAGTGATATCCGGGTTGCCAGAGGCCGATCCCATTTCTACCACCATCGGAGAAGCAAAGAGACTTAGAAACTAAGGTAAGTGAAGTCTTAGATGTGGTGGATGTTGAATGTAGGCCGATAAAAGTGTACAGGATGGGTACACGGAGCAATAGTCCTCCGCTCTGGTCAAGCTTGTTTTACCCTCTAAATCGCAATGGATCAAGCACTTGCAAATGCGCATCGGTTACGTCGCGAAGGCTTTGCCAATGTATACATCCGCAAAAGTATGACCTTGGAAGAGAGGAAACGTGAGTTTGAGCTTAGACAAGAGTGTAAAGAGAGGAACAGAGACCTAAAGACTCGCGCCTGGGTGGTTTATAGGGGGGGGGAGCTGAGGCAGGTTCAGGACCTTTCCAACGTACAGGTCAAGGGAAACTCCTCACTCCGCCAGGAACACACCCAGGCCTGCTTGTTTCTTGCTAAATTCCCGGAGTTTCGTCAATAAGATTCTACATTTACAATATTTCCTCAGAATGCATGATCCTGATTTTCTCTTTATTACCGAAACCTTGCTATCTACAAAAATTTTAGGTTCTGAAATCACAGGCAACCTTCCCTACAGAATATACCGAAGTCACAGAAAAGGCCGTAGAGGAGGAGGTGTTTGTTGCTTGGTGAAGGATGTGATCAATGTTTTCCCTGTTCCTCTCGACTCTTGTCTAAGGTCGGACCTACTTTGCCTTGAAGGTTCAAATGAGGATGGCAATATTCTGTTTAATATCGTTTTAATATATCGTCCACCAAATTCATCTTGTAGCGACGATAATTGTCTTTTGGACAGCCTGACTGAACTGTGTCTTTCTTCCAAACACCTAATAGTTTTGGGCGATTTAAATATCGATTTCAATTATACTGAAAATGGATATCGTACTTCGAACATCAAGAAATTCGAAGCATTTTTCAATCTTTTTGGTATTAGCCAACAGGTAGCGGCAGCTACTCGTGGAAAGTCTGTTTTGGACGTTATTTTAACTTCGGCGCCGATTTTGAGGAACGTCTCCATTCTACCACCATTGGCTTCCTCAGACCATAACATAGCATCTTTCGAGATTATGTGTTCCTATGCTAAGCCACACAGAATGCCTTCCCCTGATTTCTACAGAGCCAATTATGTAGGTCTTTCAGAATTTTCCTGCTCGGTGAACTGGTGGAGAGTTTTTCACAACTATACTTGTCTTGATGATATGTATAAGCGATTCTGTCACATTGTTTATGTGGGCATGTCTAAATACGTACCTTTTCATACGGTTGAAACTCAAAGGCAAGGCTTTCCTAAACATATTACTAACTTGATTAGTCAAAAGACTCGCCTTTTCAATACTTTGCCAAATCCGATGTCACATCCTGAATATAAGAAGGTCGATCTTGCTTAGATTTCCATTTGAAGAAATTCTTAGCCAACCAAGAAAGGACGGGTGTTCTCTTCAAGAAATAGGAATGCAATTTTCTCTCTGGTTAGGAGAAAAGTCAAGGGTGTTGGCAAACTTCCGGTGCTTCTGGATGATTCTGGCAACCGATTCTTAAGTGACAACCAAAAGGCAGAAGCGTTAGCAGGTTATTTTGCTTCCGTCTTTGCCTTTGACTATAGCATTGGTGTTTTTCCTCCTGAGAATCAATGTTCAGCGAACTCCCTTTCAAAAATTTGTGTAGAACCATCTGCGGTGTTGAGAGCAATGAAAACACTCAGCACCTCAAATGCTTTCTCGTGTGAAGGTATTCCCCAGATTGTCTATAAAAAGTGTGCCCTTGCTTTATATAGGCCGTTATCTATGATTCTTAACAGTTCATTGTTGTTTTGCGAGGTTCCCATTACATGGAAAAAGTCAATAGTTACTGCAATACCTAAATCTCCGAATGCTTCTTTACTGTCACTATATCGTCCGGTGAGCATCATTCCCACTCCAGTTAAAATTTTGGAAAAGCTTGTTCGTGATAAAATTGCTGATTGGCTTGATAAGAAGAACCTGATTCCACTCGAACAGCATGGGCTCATGAATGGCGCCTCAACCGTTACCCAACTTGCTGATTGTATGTTTGACTGGAATCGCGACTTAAATGAGGGAAAATCAATTGATGTAATTTACTTCGATTTGTCTAAAGCCTTCGACAGAGTCAATCATAGGAAGCTTTTATGTAAATTAAATGATGTTGGTATTGGAGGAGAATTACTACGATGGTTCTTTTCTTACCTACCGGACAGGTATATGTGTGTCAAAGTCGGGAACTCGATTTCTAGGTGCTATCCCTGCTCCAGTGGCGTCCCTCAGGGTGGCGTCCTGTCTCCGTTACTCTTTCTCATCTACACATATGATCTGCACGAAGACTTAAAACACATCCGGCCGTAAAAGTGCAGATTTATGCTGATGACATCAAGATATACGGAGCATACAACGACCACAATCAGGAGGATTTTTGCCAGGCTCTTTCACGATCTATTTCAATTATGATGGAGTGGGGCTGCAGCCTGGCATCTTCCGGCAAATATCTCGAAGTTACGTGTTCTAGATTTCGGCAAAGACAATAAGTCTGAATATAGTTACCATGATTTGACATCTAGAAGTGTAACCGAAGTGTGCGATCTAGGGATTTCTCTTAACTCTCGTCTAGACGTCCCACATAGACGCAATCGTTAAAAAAGCTCTCTCTACGCTCTTCTCTATTCTTAGAAGCATTCAGTGCAACGGCGGGCCCACCTTAATAAGATTTTACAACACTTACGTTTTACCGATCCTAGAGTACGGCTCGCAAATCTGGAGTCCGTCCTCTAGGAAGATGCAACTGAAACTGGAAAGGGTCCAAAACATTTCCACCAAAACGTTACTGTGGAGATGCGCACCAATAATTGCACATCGAATGCCAAGTTATAGTGAAAGACTGAAATATTTCAATCTGAACAGCCTTCTTTATAGGCGTACTGTCAATGACATTAGCTTTTGCTATAAAGTCCTTAATGGAAAATTTAGAATAAAACCCTCGAAATACTGGACTTTCAGGCCATGTAATGGGCGTGCAGGTAAACTTTCTTTGCAACTTGCCCCAGTAAAAAAAGCCGTCGGACACAGGTACATAACTCCTTGTTTTACAGGGGAGCTCGTTGACTTCAAATGCTACCAAGCAGTATTTTGGAGTCAACAAGTTTCCCTGTCTTTAAGAAAAAACTAAGGCAAGTTAAGCATCTCCTTTTAGATCTGCAGATCCAAGAAGTCTAAGCGGTCGGGTCCAGTTTTCAAGCAGAGTTACCACATTCGCTCGTTGCAGTGCCGCTCGTTGAATAGTCAAGGGTCCCCTGATCGTCGATACCAGTTGCATAGTGCAGAATGATACTAATGATACGGGACTAAGACTTGAGACCCAATGTATGTTGTGTTGTTCGCGCTTAGTGTATCAATATGCCTGCTTCCATTTAATCGATTTCATGACTGAACTTAGAGGCTATTCAGAGCTTAGGTACAGAGGAGCCCGCCATGGATTTTTCTCTCACGTTTTTATATTTTCTTTATATAATATATACACATAGTGCGTAGAGGCATGCTTTACATTGACTCAATTTACGTCTGCAAGTTCATTTGACTGGCCTCAGTCCTATGGAAGCAGCATCGAATGGAAGCGTAATGAAGGCCTAGGTATGACCGGACTGACTTTACTGAGCGTCAAGCCGACCTCTGCGACAATATCGTAATGAAATTATCTGCGTTCTAATTCCTATTCATTTAAATTAACATTTTATTTTTTTCAATCACTTTAGATCTTTGATCCGTTTCTACAGCTCGTATTTAGGCATCTGAATTGCTGCAAAACACTATACTTTATCAGTTGCGGTGCATATTGATATCATATCCTTATTTGTTTCACCAGTATTGAGTTTATTGTGTTGAGTTTGTGTGAAATTGATGTGTTCTTATTCTTGGTTTGAGCGCACTTATTGTGCATCGATAAAATAAAATAAATAAAATAAATGGAGAACCACTGCAGTGCTATCAACGCCAAGGTCCCCGGCAATACTACTCGTGACTTTGCGCGCATCAGCATCGACTGACGCATTCAATACATCGTTGTCAATTGTTGGTGGACGGCTACCATGTGTTTAGCGTTCGAGGCTGGTGTTGCCGGTACGAAACTTTTAGGGCCAATGTTGTATTGTGGATTCGCTGATACTTCCCTGGCCCCATACTTCGTTCATATTTCGAGTGGTCTGAGCAGAAGTTTGACCTAGCCTCAACTCGTAGAAGTGAATTTGAAGAAAATCACGTTTAGACATCTAAAAATAAAACCCAAATTATTCTTTGTATAAGCAATTTGAACTTAATTCCATATGCATATTTAGAAAGCGTATATAGTGAGCTTTCCAACAATATATAATGCCTTATGAAAAATTCGTAGTTTATGCAAAAATAGTGGGCGCTATTGTACTTTCACAACTCCACGGGGTCGAGGAGAGGTCGAAAAAAAAATTTCGCCCAAACTTCTGCTAGGGGGGTTATTTGGAGTGCTGATCACGAATCTAAAATCCGTTTTCAAAATTACGGCCGACAACGGTAGGTTACGGTAGATACGGGTGACTAAGGCTGCCAAGGTCATGATCGCCGATTTCGCCCAAACTTCGGCTAGGGGGGTTATTTGAGGTGCTGATCACGAATATGACATCCGTTTTTCGTTTTACGCTGGAGTACGGTAGGTTACGGTAGGTACGGGTGACTGAGGCTGCCAAGGTCATGATCGCCGATTTCGCCCAAACTTCGCCTATGGGGGTTATTCGGAGTGCTGATCACGAATCTGACATCCGTTTTTCGTTTTACGCTGGAGTTTGGCGCAATCGGTGACCATTACCTTACTCACCGGTACCCACCGTAACCTACCGTACTCCAGCGTAAAACGAAAAACGGATGTCAGATTCGTGATCAGCACTTCAAATAACCCCCCTAGCCGAAGTTTGGGCGAAATCGGCGATCATGACCTTGGCAGCCTTAGTCACCCGTACCTACCGTAACCTACCGTAATTGGCCGTAATTTTAAAAACGGATGTCAGATTTGTGATCAGCACTTCAAATAACCCCCCTAGCCGAAGTTTGGGCGAAATCGGCGATCATGACCTTGGCAGCCTTAGTCACCCGTACCTACCGTAACCTACCGTAATCGGCCGTAATTTTAAAAACGGATGTCAGATTCGTGATCAGCACCCCAAATACCTCCCTAGCCGAAGTTTGGGCGAAAAAAATTTTTTCGACCTCTCCTCGACCCGTGGAGTTGTGAAAGTACAATGGTGCCAAATAGTGTTAAAACCAGTAAAACAAAAGCTGCATTTCTTTTGCACTAACCTAGTATATTAATCGGGCAGTGCCATGTAATCGATGTGGAAGACTAACGTCGCGTAGCACTGCGATGAAGCTCCGAACGTCTCCTTAGTGCAAATCAGAAGCCCTGCTCCCAAATCCACCTTAACGTGCATGTCACCTAACATGGGAGATCTCTTTTACTGTTGATTGAAGGCTGCTTTCGCAAATGAAGAGTAGGCATGAAGCATTAGATTGCTTTGTTGAGGATCAACATTTTCTTTCCAGTGATCTTTGATATTGTTGCACCGTGTGTGTTTATATTGCCTTAGAACTGGTTTCGTGCCCCTTGAGCGCAAATAAACGCAGGTACTAACTTTAAGTCGGAGATCGTAATGCACAACGACTCTACTTCGATTAGCCTTGCCAGCGTATAAGTGGGCGTAATGGTGTTGAATATCCTAAGAAGCAGTTTTCTATTCCGTGTGTCAGGTGACTCGCTCGTAGATTCTGCGCACAAGGCAGTTTGGGAGATGGCTGTCTTGCCCTAAAAGTCTCCATTCTTATACAACAAGGCGGCCTTGCTGGTTTCTCACTGAGCTGGAACCTTGCCCTCCAATAGGTGAAGTCTGAAGACAGCGTCAACGTATTGATGGTGATCGGTGTGAAGTACCCCAGATGTCTCGGTCTAATACTGTCGGTATACTCTACGACTGTTTGTTGATAACGTTGCGTGACGGGTGCTGAAGGCGAAACAGCTGGAAGAGCTTTTCACTCTCCTTTTCTTTCTCTCTCCCACCGCTTTCGCTTCATCGAAAATACCGCTTTTTTCAGCTATCTTGTCTTGATGCCCGCTTCCCACTTGGATGATCGAAACGGGTGCTGTCAACTTTAAGCTCCTCTTACAAGATGCAATACGCGCTCTCTAAACCTTGTGTCAACCGCGTCTCGCCAATAAGGCGATGAGCCTTCGATTGGCGTTCGTTTATGCATCGCGGAAGGTGCTCAGTAGGCACTGCTTACGGGCTACCGTTCGAAACTCATCATTTTTAGCTGTCATATTACAAGCGCCTGTATTTACCATGACAGTATCAGGGCGTCTATTCCTGTGGGGTTCCCATGCGTTGTGAGCCGGGCCTTATGATATGTAGTTCCCACCTCTCAGCAGTTGCGAAGTCTTGACGCGCTTAAAACCCTAGTTTGCTTGGCCGCATCTAGAAAGCGTTGGTGCCATCAAGGCAGGTACCGACTGATGCTGAGCTTTCTCCTTTTTACTGCATATCCTCTCAAAATGTAATGCTTACTGTCACCAAGCATACAGCATAGAGGTCCAGCCAATAACGGGTTCTCTTTTCCTTCTGAATCTGTCTGACACATACAACTGCCAAATTTGGCTGTATAAACGGCTCGGCTTAATTTCGGGAACGGTAGAAAGGCTTCCCATGTGCTTGCATAAGGATCGGCGACCGTTCGAAGCGAGCCCGAAACGTGTTCGTCCTGCTTCTTCACATGAATCACGTCTCCCATCGTCTATCGATCTGAATTGCATGGCATTTTTATATTGGAGCGGCTCCTTCAAAGCGGCTACGACAACCAGGACAGTCTTTCTTTATCGCATATGTGTGCGCCCTAAAACAAACACTTCAATTAGTTTCATCTCCTTTTTTTCAAAAATGTCGCAGTTGTTAAGGAACCTTTCATCCTGAACTGTGTGCGCGCAGATGGAAGCGCATACACCATTGGGAGACCTGGACATTTTTATCTAACTAGATGCCAGCTGAGTTGAAGGCTCCTTTTGGGTTGCACATTGATTTCTGCAATCATTCGCTCTGAACTGAGGCTGTCGCCGAAAATTAGTGTTGCTCCCCGGTGCCCTGCGCGAAGTCGATCAGAATGAGATGAGAGGTGTCGCAAATGTTGGGATGATGTTGGTTGTACAAACCGTTAAATATTTGGGTAAACAGTAAGGGAAAAGCGCGATGAGAGGTTATGGAATGCGCAGTTGTTCCTACCATAATCGCGGCAGATAATAACGTGTCGTTCATGTGCAGCTGAACCGATCCCTGATTGGCTCCTGCAGTTACGATAGGAGCACTGCGCGTCCCCGCACCTCTGCTGTGCATCTTTACGACATGTACCCATTCTCCTATAGGCTTAGTCAACTAGAATTCTGATTTGATTTATATCATATAATATATTTATCTTGAATAGAAGTTCGTGCTTGCGCGGCTAATGTTGAGAATAACATCACCAGTCCGCCTCTCCAGCGAACTGCGCGAATACGCGAAGCTAACCATCCCGCTCTACCGATATGCATCTTGTTGAGCCTGAGTGGAAAATTATTCAAATGACAGTGTTCCTTAATGGAGGCAGTGCTTGATGTTTGACTTCCAGAACCTGAGCTAAACCGTGACAGATGCAAGGAATTGACGGCGGTGTGATGTACGTACAGCTTAATTTAGTTTATTCAGCTTCTTTGCACATTCTTGGAGGATACAGCGAATAAAGATAAGAGATAAAGGACGACGTCATTCAATCCCTTTTTGGATGCGTCATGCGTTCAACTTTTGAGGGATGTCGTCGAGGCGATTTGAATGTGTATTTGGCCAATGACTTGCGGTGGCCAGCCGATGAACAAGTCAGCGCTCCATCCTTCTCAGACAAGTCTGGTGCCAGTTTACCAACCTGGGAGGGATGGAAAGCTTGGGTGGACTGGGCGAGAAATACGAACCAGGAACTGGTATCTGGTGCATGCGACAGCCGGCACCTCTTCCGACTGCGTTACACGTGCCCAGGGCACAATGAATAGTCCATTTATTACTCATCGCAGTTTACTTTCGACTATCATTAGTAAATATCCTCATTTTGGGATACGTTTCAGCAAAGTCGCCTAGAGCAGATCCTGGAAAATTCTGAAGAATTGAATACCTCTCATTGATTCGAAATCATGCATCAGAAAATCTTTGTTTTCAACTATAGAACAATTAGTATTCAAAATATTAATGAATTAACTTTTCTGCTGTTCTAGAACTCCTCTTCTTGAATTTTGCGGCTTTTTCACCTTGACGCGAAATGCAAAAGCTTGCGCGAAGGAGGCGACGGTGAGATCCCGTATATGTTCATTTCTGAACATATACTAAAAAGATTAACGTATCCCTTGTCTGTCTTGCTCGTGGCGACTGTAGTTTGTTCTCAGCTGACGGCATTCAACGGTCTCTCGAATGGCACGGGTCTTGATTCTAGGTGCTGGATTACTTTGGACACTGCCCTCGCTAGACTCTACGACATATATATACTCTCAGCTGCGTCATTTATTTATTTATTTATTTATTACGTGGTGAAAGACACACGTGTAACAGGGAAGGAAAACAAAAACAAAAACCAAGCAACAATCAAACCATTAACCAGATGGCCTAGTACTCGAGTAGTGTATTTACGGCTATACGCTTGATCTCAACGGATGCATGGGGTGAGGCAGGAACACTGAACCTGAGTGCTACGAAAGCAGAGTCCGCTCGACAGGGAAAAGACCTAGTCCTCAGTTTAGTGCTGGGCTCTGGCAGAAGTTAACTTCATGGAACCGCCTCGAGTTCTCGGACGGTGTGATGGAGTAACATTCTGACACAGAGCAACGTACCCTCCCTGTGAGCATTTTAAGAATAGTGTCATAAAGAAGTTCAGGCAAATTCAACAGACGATCAACCGTCATACACTCCCAACCACCAGAAATCACGACTAACTGCCATTTTCAGCTCTGCTCTACTGATTTGGTCGTCATGCATGACTTCGCGTCTTCCTTCCTGATGTAAATTAACGCCTAGCAGAGAGCAGGGTCCTTAAAGCCACCCCTGGCACAAAGGAGAATTTTTCAGTAGGGGGCTTTACGATAGACGACGCTATTCAGTTCGTTATAATCGCTCTCGCTAGGCAGTGCCGCAGCCCTATCGAAAATTCTAAAGAAATTGAGATGGTATGCAGTGTACGTGCTCAAGAATTTCGCTGAAACATCGTTCTTTATTTTTGTCCCTTTAAGCAATACTTACAAGTCAATGTCAGCGCTCTAGTATAAATCGAAAGCTGCTTGGCTGAGCACAAAGATTTTTCCGTTCTATTGTCGGTCAAGATTTACGTTCATCTGACTTTGAGTTTGACCAAATCTCCAGCACTTGACTGAAACAGGGGCGATGCTTTAGCATTGCTGGACCTCATTTCAGCGTAGGCAGCCACAGAAGTGCATAGCAGAAGACACGCGATGATGACTTGTCCATCTATGAGTCAGCCTTGTTGATAACGGCTGTGAATCAGTGGATCATTCACAAATTAGAGTAGAGTGGCGACTCGGCGTTTCTCTAAACTCTCCGATGCTACTTTCAACGTCGTTGGCAAAACAACTTGTTTTGTTGTGGTTTTGTTTTTGTCAACAGACATTTCCATGTTCATCATATATAGTGCGTAATGCACAGCATAAATGGCCATCGCTAACTTTGTGACGAAGTTGTCTGCTAATCTCTCCTAATAATCATTTCACTCAAATCAGATCAGAATGTAGGATACAGCATATATATGTTTGGTTTGAGCATATATATATATATATATATATATATATATATATATATATAGTACCGGACATGCCGCTGCGTCCAACAAGCACAAGCGGCGCAAAAGGGCGCCGGAGAGCGCCGTTTTCCGCTCGCCACGCGCCGCGTCTGAGGCAAGTCGCGTTAGTGCGCTGCGTCCCTCAACCTCTGGACGTTAGACTGAATGAAGGAGCTTATCCATGCGTTCGGACGAGCATGGCCTACTGTTTGGAACTAACTTCCGGCATGGCGCGCACTCTGAACAATGCATGTAGGCCGGCAGAATCAATCGAGTGGGGCGCGACCGCTCGCAGAGTGACGTTAGGCTGATGGGCTGATGGATGGAGCCTATCCATGCGTTCGTACGAGCATGGTCTACTGTTTGGAACTAACTGCCGGCATGGCGCGCGCTCTGAACAATGCATATAGGCCCGGCAGAATCAATCGAGTGGGAGCGACAACCTGTAGAGCGAGCGACAGCTTGAACAGTGAGCGCATGGGGAGTTTTAACGAAAATTTCTAGCCTTCCTACTCAGGCATTGCTCTAGGACTGTCCCAGCTTGCATCTGGAGTGCGCCGTGAACAATGCATATAGAATCGAACCTATCAATCGAATGAGCGCGACAGCTTGTAGAGTGCGCGTTTAGGAGTTTTATCTGAAATCCTTAGCCGCTCTACTCAGGAGCTGCTCTAGGAATCTCCAGCTTGCATCTGGAGTGCGCCGTGAACAATGCATATAGAATCGAACCTATCAATCGAGTGGGCGCGAAAGCTTGTAGAGTGAGAGTTTGAGAGTTTTATCAGAAATCCCTAGCCGTCCTACTCAGGAACTGCTCTAGGACTGTCCAGCTTGCATCTGGAGTGCGCCGCGAACAATGCATATAGAATAGAACCTATCAATCGAGTGGGCGCGTCCCGCTCGCAAATTGCACGCGCGGGCGTGTTTGGGGCGCGATAACTCTGTCAGGTGTGAACCCTTCCGGCTGCAGCTTGTGTATTTTGTAGTCAGTAAAAGCTCTAGCAGCTCTCCAAAGCACAGCGATGTAGCCTTAGAACTGACAAAGTTACGGTGGTGCAAAGATGCAGGTCAGGCTTGTACATCCAATTTTTTTCGATTTCAGGTAATCACTGCGGGAAGAGGCGATGAGCTGACGGCCTACAAATGCATAGGCTAACAGATCACTTAACGTGCTTTACAAGAAGGCGCTTACAGCTCTCCAGCTGCCTACCTGCCTTAGTTACAGCTGCCGCTTTAGAGCGGCGGACGGCAGCAGTAAGATTCTTCCGCACTTTCTCCTTCCAGTTTTGAGTTTTCGGCGCTCTCAATAACATCATTCTCTTCAACTCGATGAACTCTATCGAACGGTGTTAATCTCGGCCAGTTTGGAAAAATTGATTTTTGAC
>OX377202.1:45513010-45708093 GCA_947396885.1 Heligmosomoides polygyrus polygyrus | reverse complement strand
CGATGTTAAGTCCTTCCGGAAACCTTTGTGGCCCGATCTTGGTGTTGAAGTCGCCGACGATCACCTTGAAGAAGGTACAATTTTCCTTAGAGAAGTTTTCCAGCTCCACGTAGAAGGCTTCGACCTCTTCGCCGTCGTAGTCGGATGTTGGGACATACGCGACGAACACAGACAAAGCCGGGAAGGAGCCACATCGCTTCAGTCGCAGACGTCCGATTCGGCTTCTCAGAGACTCGTACGAATCGATGTTGATGGCCCAGTGCGTGTTGACGAGGACACCGACGCCGCCTACTCCCCTGCTGTAGCATGTTCCAAGGATAAGTTCTTCTCCGGAGTCGTAGGCGGCGTGTAGGGAGTGGTGTCTTCTCGTCTCGGTCATTCCGATGACGTCGTACTTGATCTTTCTGTCTTGCATCATCAGGTCCTCGACGGATGCGGGCGTTTTATGTACAGATATAGTCCTTCTCAATATGCGCAGCCTGGTTAGGCCCTGAGATTTTAGCAGCCTCTTCGTACTCGTCCTTCCCATCGCTGCAGAAATGGGGGCTCTTTCGGAGTCAGGGGAATGAGGCCCTTTACTGCTGCTGTGTTTGATTGCAATACAACACGGGTGGCTAGTATACTTGTGTCCTTCCAAAATTTTTTCGAATAAACGAATAATCGAATATATTCGGTTTCACGAAAAACCGAATATTCGAAAAATGAATATATTCGAATTTTGAACCTTGTGGAATATTCGAATAATGAATATATTCGAATTTTGGACCTTGTCGAATATTTGAATAATGAATATTTTCGAATTTTGGACCTCATCGAATATTCGAATAATGAATATTTTCGAATTTTGGGCCTCACCGAATATTCGAATAATGAATATTCGAATATTCGAATTTATTTGAATATTCGTTCGAAATTATTCGATTCGGTCTGAAGTATACGACAGATGTATTTGAAATGAAAGTCAAATTGAGCCCTAGGCTAAATGCCTCTTCTAATTTCTTCTGTAAGATCGTGTCTTCAATTTTCAAATCCAAACTTTTCTAATCTTAATGAATTCCGACCGTAACGCTCAACTGACGTAGTGCCACAAAATTTATCAATAGCGAATACTTAGGTTGAAATTGTAGATATTCTACGGCTTCTAATGACCCTCGTAAAGCAAATACAGAAATAAACGTAATCTCAAACACGACATGTTATTTAAAGGAATTCGCACGAAAACAGAACAATGGAAAAGCAGATGTGGGCCTGCAAAAACACAATTTCCAAAAATAACAGATGCACTGAAAAGCTGTAAATCATAATTGGCGACAAATCCTCGCTTTCATTACGATTTCATGATGACGATTCCGATGAATTTTCTTCTTCATCGGGAGAAAGAACGCTTTCCCAGCATGCCTTACCTTGATCTGAAGACTGACAGAATAGGAATCGTTTCCTTCCAACATTAATGCGCTATGGTGTAATTACGTACTCCATGCTCCGTATGCCGCTCCGTTAGTTCCCGTCGTATGAACAGGTGACCGCAGGGATGAGAGCGACAGCGACAGCGCTCGACTACGATCAGATTTTGGCGGCGATCACCCTTTTTTTAATCAATTCGCCTGTTCTGCAAGAGCGACGAGTCACTCACGTCGACAAGTATGAAAAGGCCAAAGGGTATCGAGCGCACGCTAAAAACGGTTAGACACATACACCTGCCTTCACACCAAGGTGTACAACCACTTAGTAGAGGTGACCCATACCCCGGCCCTATTTGCGCCTACTTACACTCTAGAATCAGCAAAAATCGGCAGCACAGGAACAAACAAGAAAAGCATAATAGAACACAACCGACCGCTGATCGGTGATATCTGCGCCCTCTCAGCTTAGAGATCGTACGTGGAAATTTTTGAGCGCCCTCGTAGCTCCTCACGCTTCATCATATGTCAAGTTATTTACGGAGTGACCCCAAATGAATTGAAATGAAGTATCATACATCATTTATCTCCAGAATTCGACTTGCTAGGTGGATCGAGCTGATACTCGAAACAATCATCTAGGGTCACTTCCTAACCACAAACCGCCTAGCAAGTCCAATTCTTGAGACAAATGATGTGTGATACTCCATTTCAATTCGGCCAGGCTCACTTCCTAAGTAACTCGACAAGTGGTGAAGCGTGAGGATCCCACTATACACCGAATCACGTCGCTCGACGACCCAGTATAAACAGAACCTAGGAGGGTTACCCCTTTCACCCAGAGGCACTAAGAGACGCTCACGTTTATTCGTTTCGCGGACGACCGAATAGACACGGAATGAATAGACACGAAAAAATTAATAGACACGAAAAAATCAAAAACAAAAAAAGATGACGGACGCATACCCGGCAAGGATCAGTGGCGGGCACGAAATGTGGCGCCTCGCACGCGCTCGCGATGGACAACTCGTCCGCGGCCGCCCTTCAAAATGGAGCGCATGGACACCGAAATGACAGCTTCAACAATAAGAAAGCTGCATCATTATGTTAATATGTATATGATGTTTTATGTTACAAACCCGCACAAGAAAAAACAACAATTGAGTGAGGAAACACCTCGTCGTTAAGCTGAGAAATAAGGTCTCCTACAAGTGAATCACAAAAAAGGACTTTGAGAAAGATGAATGATGCTGTGGCAATTTGGGGTGAGATCGCAGCCAGTCTATACCCTTCCGACTGAGAAGATGAGTGTCAAATAGTCCGCCCATGCGACACCTTTCGAACGGTACGACTGGAAGATGGTCTGCCAGACACATATTACTATTAACCAGAAGATCGCTCCTATGGCACTCAGCGTGACATACTTCCGATTGGTATTGGTGGCCGGTGATTGCGGTCGAAGAAAGCCTCAACCAAAGAACCAGATTGTGTTCCTAAGCCACTCCAACGGTAGGTAGACCAAACAAACCGACGATGAAGTACTTTCGACGGAGGTCGACCTTGGCAGCATCGTTCAGGTTTCTCAAGTCCATTGGTCGGCCTTCAAGCTTGGATAATTAAACATGTTTCCAATTTCAAATAATTTCATGGCTCCATATGAAATATGTATACCGAACGATAGAGCTCGAGCTGCTGAGCTCAAATATATCCTTGGTTTTTCATATACTTGACTTTAGGCGAGTTACATCTAGAAGGCGCAAAAACTGACTCCCATTAGTCTACCTCAGTAGCGTCGAATATATTCGAATACATTCGAATTTTGGGGCACGTCGAGTAGCCGAATAACGAATATATTTGAATTTTGGACCTTGTCGAATATTCGAATAACGAATATATTCGAATTTTGGACCTTGTCGAATATTCGAATAACGAATATATTCGAATTTTGGGCCTCAGCGAATATTCGAATAATGAATATTTTCGAATTTTTGGCCTCATCGAATATTCGAATAATGAATATATTCGAATTTTGGACATCACCGAATATTCGAATAATGAATATTCGAATATTCGAATTTATTCGAATATTCATTCGAAATTATTCGATTCGGTCCGAAGTATAGTAGCTAGTCAGGCTCTGTCGTGCGGGCGAAGAACTCCGGGCAGCCAGCCAGACTGCCCGAAGGGCGGGGCGAGACTTTTGAGGCGGCCTCGAATGGCCTTACGATGTACTACCAGTCTACCGAGTGCAAACTTTTGGGCCGGCCGACAGTTACAATCCGCACAGGCGCAAACACATCCATGCACACTGTGCATAAACATGCCGCTCCCACGCTGAAATAACGCGTCGACTCGACACAGCAGGAGCAAAGACTCCATCCCCTGCATCCCACCTGCGTCTCTGGGCAGTACACGTCGCATTTGGTTCGCGTTTTCGTTCCCCTATCCACTACCCCCACGGATCTCCCTCGATAGAGAGCCTTCGGGCTCTCTTGTTAAGAGGGATCTCGGGCCGCTTGTCGCAGGGCCACGTGGCGCGTCCCCGGGTGGTGGATAGGGGAATTAAACGCGAACCAAATGCGACCGTGTACTGCCCAGAGACGCAGGTGGGATGCAGGGGATGGACTCCTTGCTCCTGCTGTGTCGGGTCGATGCGTTCCTTGTGCGTGGGAGCGGCATGTTCGTGCACAGTGTGCGTGGATGTGTCCGTGACTGTGCGGATTGTAACTGTGTCGGCTCGGCCAAAAGCTTGCACTCGGTAGACTGGGAGTACATGTAAGGCGATTCGAGGCCGCCTTAAGTCTCGCCCCGTCCCTTCGGGCAGTCTGGCTGGCTGCCCGGAGTACCCCGCCCGCACGACAGAGCCTGACTAGCTACCCGTGTTGTATTCCAGTCAAACACAGCAGCACTAAAGGGCCTCATTCCCCTGACCCCGAAAGAGCCCCCATTTCTGCAGCGATGGGAAGGACGAGTACGGAGAGGCTGCTAAAATCTCAGGGCCTAACCAGGCTGCGCAAACTGAGAAGGACTAGGATGACGATCTGTACTTACAACGCCCGCACGCTTGCGTCCGAAGCATCCGTCGAGGACCTGATGATGCAAGCCAGGAAGATCAAGTACGACGTCATCGGACTGACCGAGACGAGAAGACACCACCCCCTACACGCCGCCTACGACTCCGGAGAAGAACTGTTCCTCGGAACATGCGACAGCAGGGGAGTAGGCGGCGTTGGTGTCCTCGTCAACACGCACTTGGCCATGAACATCGATTCGTACGAGTCTCTGACTAGCCGAATCGGACGTCTGCGACTGAAGCGATGTGGCTCCGTGCCAGCCTTGACTGTGTTCGTCGCGTATGCCCCAACATCCGACTACGACGACGAAGACGTCGAGGCCTTCTACGTGGAGCTGGAGAAGTTCTATAAGGAAGATCACACCTTCTACAAGGTGATCGTCGGCGACTTCAACGCCAAGATCGGACCACGAAGGTCGCCGGAAGAACTTCACATCGGAACCCACGGTTTGGAGTGGAACGAGCAAGGTGAAAGGCTGTCTGAGTTTATCATGTCGACCAAGACCATCCATGGAAACTCGCAGTTCCAGAAGCCTCCCTCCCTACAATTGACCTGGGAATCCCCCGGTGGCCAGTTCCACAACGAGATCGACCACATCATCTTCAATCGCAAGTATTGCCTGACCGATGTCTCCGTTGTCCCCAAGTTCTACACGGGATCGGACCACCGCCTCCTTCGCGCGAGGTTCCGCTTTTCGCGTCAAGGAGAGAAGGCCGCGAAATTCAAGAAGAGGAATCCCAGAACGACCATCAACTGGGATCTCTACACCTCTCTTGTCGGCCTTTGGGAAGATGCCGTCATGGACAACGTCGACGAGGAATACGATCGCTTCGTGCACCATCTCCACGATAGTGCTAAGGGAGCCGAGAGCTTGAAGACCACCAAGAGACGCCTGTCTCCGGAAACTCTCGAGCTGATACGCCAGCGTGGAGCAGCACGAGCGTCAGGCAACTACCAACTGACGTCCGAGCTTGCAAAGCTATGCAGAGCGGCGATAAAGGAAGATCTCAAGGAGAGAAGGGCGGAAGTGTTGGCTGAAGCAGCAGAGGCAGGGCTGAGCATTCGCAATGCCCGCCGGAACTTCGCCAACTTCAAGACCAAGATGACCGCTCTCCGACGTCCTGACGGAACCATCACCTCTTCCAGAAGGACCATGGAGAAAGTCATCCACGACTTCTACTCCGATCTCTTCGATAGCCACGTCCACCTGCCCCCATGCCATCTTCCGCAGGATGGATACGTCGTTCCCTCTGTTCTCCCTTCCGAGATCCGACACGCCATCTCGTCGGTGAAGAAACGTACAGCACCCGGTTCTGACAGGATCAGAGCTGAACACCTGAAGAACCTCCCGCCAGCGCTCATCAACACCCTGGCGCGGCTCTTCACACGCTACCTGTCCGAATGCAAGGTTCCATCTCAGTGGAAGACCAGCAAGACCGTTTTGCTGTACAAGAAGGGAGACGTGCACGACATTGGCAACTATCGCCCGATCTGCCTGTTGTCCGTAGTCTACAAGCTGTTCACTCGAGTCATCCTGAATAGGATTAGTAGAACGCTGGACGAAGGACAGCCATGACGAACAAGCAGGATTTCGGAGAGGATTCAGCACGATCGACCACATACACACCATTACGAAGCTCATCGAAGTATCGCGAGAGTACAAGCTACCGCTGTGCCTTACGTTCATCGACCTGAAGAAGGCATTCGACTACATCGAGACTGAAGCGGTCATGGAAGCCCTGCTCACCCAGGGCGTTCCTACTCAGCACATCAGAGTTCTTCGAGAGTTGTACAGTGGATTCACGACCAAGATCTCACCATTCTACAACGACGTCGTCATTGACGTGAAGAGAGGGATTCGACAAGGGGATACCATATCCCCGAAGCTCTTCAGCGCCACCCTCGAAAACGTCATGCGCGAACTAGAATGGGAAGACATGGGAGTGAAGGTCGACGGCCGGCAACTGCACCATCTTCGCTTCGCTGACGACATCGTACTCATAACCCCGAGCATCAGTCAGGCGGAACGAATGCTGGCCGACTTCGATCGTTTATGTGGAAGCGTTGGACTGCAGCTGAATCTTACGAAGACGATGTTCATGAAGAACGGATGGGTTTCTGATGCCCCATTCTCGCTCAACGGAACGAACATCTCCGAATGCTCCAGCTATGTGTATCTGGGTCGCGAAGTCAACATGACCAACGACCTAGCACCAGAGCTGAGCAGAAGGAAACGAGCGGCTTGGGGAGCTTTCAAGAGCGTCGAAGAAGTCGCGAAGAAGACGAAGAACGTCCGACTCCGTGCCCACCTATTCGACTCCACTGTTCTTCCTGCCCTAACATACGCCTCAGAGACCTGGGCTATACGAAAGCAGGATGAACACGCGATCAGCGTCGCGCAGCGTGGAATCGAGAGGACGATGCTCGGAGTGACACGACTCACGCAAGTGAGAGAAGGCCTCCGGAGTTCCGAGCTTCGCCGACGTTCGAAGATCAGAGACGCTGTCGCATGGGCCAAGTCGTCGAAAATTAGGTGGGCCGGCCACGTAATGCGATTCGCAGACACCCGCTGGACGAGAGCCGTCACAGATTGGATTCCGCGGGATGTCAAAAGAACACCAGGACGCCCACCAACGCGTTGGTCGGACTTCTTCGTGAAAGCCCTGAACGACCGATATGACGCTCTTCGTGTCCCTCGAGCGAGGAGGATCCATTGGACCACTCTGGCACGCGACAGGGACGAATGGAGACGCTGCTGGCGCCCGCTCGAGCAAGTCGATGATCAACGGGACGACAGGTGATACAGGTGATCCACTACCCGGGGACGCGCCACGTGGCCTTGCGACAAGCGGCCCGAGATCCCACTTAACAAGAGAGCCCGAAAGCTCTCTGTCGAGGGTGATCTGTGATATATATATATATATATATATATATATATATAAGCAAAATGGACCTCAATAAGTTATCATGAAATATTTAATGTTAATTGTTGAGGATCAGCTTTATAAGGGAACCGCCGGAACGGTAAGAACGAATACTATAGGAAGTTTCCGTACCCCAAATAGAAAAAAATATGTTTCGTTGCTGCCGATTCCTCAAGGCAAATTAGCAGAAGGCATCGAAAGTTCCGTATAGTTAACAGTGGTTAACAATCCTCTGACACGTATTTGCCGCTCAGGGGGGCGGCGATGGGGTAGTGGTTTCGGTGGCGTTGTGGCATAGGCTGTGCATCATTAGAGAGACGTCGAGGGTTCGACTCCTTCTCCGCGCCGTCTCTTCTCTTCTTGCGTAGTATATCTCGTATCGAACTTCCATAGAGGAATTTACATGTCTTTTCGAAGTTTGCTGCGGTATAATGTTTTTACCACCCTTTTCCTTGTCGGCACTGCGTGATTTATTACCATTACCCCAACTCTATAAAAGAGAAGATTTGTGGAATGTTCATTAGAAACTTTCAGCAGAAGTGCACACTAGACATTGGATCCGACTCCGATTTTCCGGATAATCAGATGAAAATGGTTTAAGAAAATGACCTTCGGATAACCCCGGATCTTCGGATGACTCGGATGAGGGTAATTTTGGAACCCCGGATCTTCGAATGAATCAGATGAGGGTTATTTTCGATTGGCCGGATTTTCGGATGATTCAGATAAAAGATTTTTCTTGGGATCGGATATCGGGTATCCGATTCGGATAACACCGGATAATGCGTAGTAATAGAAGCAGACAATTTCTTCAGTATGGAGTGAGTTAGAAAAGTACGTTAGTTATTAGAACCCTTAAGAAATGACCGCCAAAGAAAACTATCAAAATCGTCAAAACTAGAGTTAGTAGGAGATAGCCGAACATGAAAACACAACAAAACCTCAAACGGCATTAATGGCTATAGGGCTGAGGGCTGGGGAGGTTATTTTGTAACACCACAACATATCACATATGGTAATCCACGTAAGAACCTTTTGTCGAATTGGCAGGATGTATAATTCCGCATGATCGCGCAGGGCCAATTCTGAAGTAGATCGATGTTCATCTGCTTCCTAACATAGGTGAACCAATCCCGTGCAGACCCCTCTTGAGTCATCAACCGCCGAGTGAGAGATATATATGCTAAACGTAACACTGGTATATGACATAACAGTTCATGATGTTACATGTCCTTGAAAGAATTACTACACGATTCCAAAACTTGTTTTCGAAAAACCACGCGGAATCTGGAGGAAACCCATGCTAAAAAATTATAAAGTTTGCTCTCTTACTATTCATCAGTAGTGTGCGTAACTACGATTTACCACATTTTGGGTATATCGTAAATCTTGACCTTTTATGAACAAGCACACATATCAAGTACCCTCGCTTTCAATCTGTGCACCGCATATAAGAGTTCAGTACTCAGACTTGCGTCTATGTGTTGGTTATGAAATGGGATACATTTCTCATTCTCGTCTTCGTATATATCTTTTTACCAGACGTAAGGCGGCCTACTGGCAGCCAAACGTCTGACTGGGAGCTCTGTCACCAAACCCCGATAATACAGGATCTTCTCCGCAGCGGTTATTCTTTTTAACTTAAATCCTTCCTCACTTTAATTTGGCAAGAAGTGTTCTGAAATATAATGTAGAATAGGGCAGTAGGATATGGTAAAACGGATTCTATGCAGACTGTTCACCTTCAATCACATTTATGCGATTTATACCCCCAAGTGTGATCCCAGCTCTGTGTGAAGACACACACTTTTATGCAGATTGAACACTTATGACCCTATCGTGTGATTCCCTCTCGGAAGTGTCCAATTAGCATAAAAATAGATAAACACAAGCGATATTGTCTGCAGATCGATACTGTTTGATGTCAGCATGTATGTGTTGGATAGTACCATCGTGCGCCACACTTTAAGAATCTATATGGAACAGATGCCTTTAAAATACAGCGCTATTTTTAAAATTATATCGAAGGTGATTGTATTCATGACATACGTCTAGAAGAGATAAGGAATAGCAGGATAAAATGAACGGAAATATACGCCATCAATGCTCCTAGCGAGTCTAGTTAGCATGACTTTTACAAGGCCTCGCAAGCCTCGGCCAATAGACAAGCCACGCCCCCAACATTTTAAAAAGGGTTGGAACCAGCCTATATGTCCGAACAACATGCACGACTTATCCTGCGATAGTTAGGAATTCAACAAAACTTCGTACTCGGTTTCGCTATATTAGTGTTGAGCATTATCCAATTTTTATCCGATTTTTCCCGAATCACCGGATTTTTGACTACAGATGACTCAGTTGAGGATGATTCACATGGTATCGTTCCCTTATCGGCTCATCACTGGAGTAGAACACACCAGTGCTGTGTAAAAGTCCAAAACAATCAGCACCAAGATCCCATCGAGCGACCACCCATTAAATAGTGGGTTTGTTGCGCACCATGAAGCCTTCCTATGAAATGATTACGAAACTTACTTTTAAGCTTATAACCTCTATACCAGCCAATTGAGGCTTAAAGAAACTGATTACGAAACTTCCAGCAAGAACTCGCTCGACTTCTAAGAGAATTTTCGCCAAATGATTGTAAATTTACCCCAAAAACGTCAGATCATCAACATTCCCGAGAACCGCAGCGGGCGCGTTAACAACGTTTTATCCGATTTTATCCGAACCATTGCATTTTTCAAAACCCCGGATCTTTGGATGATTTAGATGAGGGTCATTTTGAAAACCCCCGGATCTTCGGATGATTCAGATAACGCCATTTTCGGCCGAGCCGGATTTAGGATAATCCGAAAACGGATCAATCCGGCCTGCTATCCGAAAACGCATGATTCGAATCCCATCTATAGTGTACACAGATACATAGTGTGCATAAGAATAGACCGATTACAATATGTGAAGACTATGAAGGTAACAGTTTCATCACATTGGCGAGGTCTTCCACTGTGCGACCACACCGCGACAGCACTAACCGCACCTGACAAATTGCGTATGTGTTAGTTTTCCGCACTATTGCACATCCACGATTTTAGAAGTTGAAGCAAATTTTTGCCCAATCCTCCATTGGAGAGATTTTTAGGTGTGCAGATCACAAAAATTATATTTGGCAGTACTAATTATGCCGTTTACAGTATCTGATGAAAAAAGTGGGGTAGGGCGTGACGGTGAGCAATGCACCTGCAATGGTTGCTTGAAGTGCTAATAATGAATATGAAGTCTGCTTGTGCCATTACGGTGGTATTCGGTAGATTGCGGTAGGTAGGAGCAAGCAGGTGGGTGGCAATGTCTCCACGTGGTGCCACTGAAAACTGCTGCCTCTGGGAGCTGAGCTAATCGCGGACACTCGATTGCAGACGATAGGCACTTGTGACAGGTTGGCCTACGAAGACCCATGTCATATCACATGGTTGATGACGCTTAAGAGATTTTGAGATAGTGCTATGGCGTCCGCGGGAGCCCACGAGCACTCGCAAAGCCCGGCATGTGCAGAAAGTATGCAAGGGTTCCTGACGCGAGGACGGCATCGGGGGCAACTGAGCTAGTCCGAAAGTCCCGTAAGGTAGGCAAGACCGGCGTAGCAACGTTGAAAGAGGGTACGTTGAGGGCCGCTCGTGCGAGTTGGTAGAAGCGCTGGAGCGAAGAACAGTTGATTTCTGTACGGTGCAGGAGACTAGGTGGTCCTGCTGCAAGTCGATGGACATTGGCCGCGGCTTCAAGGCCGTTTCCTGCGGCAGTCCCAGGACCACCAGTGGTGTTGGTATGGTCGTCTTCGAACGTTTCCGTGACGCGATAGCAAGCGTAGAACGTTTCAATGACCGCTTGATGAAGATTGTTGTCGCCGTAGAACAGCGACTATGTCATTTATTTTCTATATATGCTCCGCAGGCTGGCTGTTCCGAGCAAACCAAGGACGAGTTGTGGTCCCTGCTTGATGAGAAGACAGCGAAAGTGCCGTCAGAAGATTATTGTGGCAGGTGACCTTAATGGTCGCGTCGGAGCAAAGAAAGACGGCTACAGCTGTCAGGGTGGTTTTGGCTATGGGTCGCGCAACGCCGACGGGGATCGTATACTTGAGTATGCAGACTCACATGACCTCATCATCGTGAACATAAAATTAAGTAAGCGTGACTCCCACCTCATCTCGTTTTATAGTGGGAACGCCAAAACGCAGATCGATTATGTCCTTGTTAGGCGTCGCGACCAAAACCTTGTCACAGATGCGAAGACCGTGCCGTACGAGACTGTTGCCACGCAACACCGTCCACTGTTCTGCTCGCTGAAGATCACACCTCCGAGGTGTAAACATGCCGAGCGATGCGGGTCGGCTAGAATCAAATGGTGGCGACTGAAAGAGAAAGAAGCGGCAGTTATTCCTCGCATTCGGTTGCCGACGGTGACAACTGTCGACGAAACCTGGAAGGATGGAAGGACGACGAAGGATGCTACCGATGCGATAACCAGGGCTGCACGCCTCGAACTCGACACAATGAAGCCTGGACGACGCTGGGTCGACAAGCAGGCAAGGCTGTGGACTGACGATGTCAGAGAGAAAGTCTGAGAAAAGAAACGGCTCTATCTCGTATTCATCGGTGATAAAACAGTCCATAATTGGCGGAATTATCAAGAAGCGAAGAAAGCGGCAATAAAGGCAGTAGCCGCTGCTAAAGCCGCATACTACGCGGAAGTCAGCGAAAAATTGGAAACGCGCGATGGTGAGCGTTATCCTTACCGACTCGCCAAAGCTCGCTGTCGCATGCAGAAGACATCGAGAAGTTCTTTGGCATTAATGACGATAACAGTCATCTTCTGATGGATCGTAAGAGGGCTGTGAAACGATGGCATGACTACTTCGAGGAGATCTCGAATGTTGAATTTGTTCAGCCTGCTATTTCTTTTGCCTGTCCGTTCAGAAGATCACAGTGATCGAAACTGAAGCAGCCCTGAGGAAGATGAGGTCAGGCAAAGCCACTGGTCCCCATGACCTGCCAGCGGACCTGTGGAAGTCGAAGGGCTAGTGCCCTGCCGACTGGCTGACCGAGTTTTTTCAATCAGTTTGTTGCTGAGAAGAAAGTGCCCGAGAGCTGGCTGCAGAGCACGACCATCCAAATTTGGAAGAAGAAGAGCAGTCCTGCGGATTTCATGGTCTGCAAAAGAAGGCGAACTGGACTACCGTCCAAGAAGGAAGTCCAGTTCGCCTTCTTTCGCACACCATGAAAATCTTTGAGGGAATTGTCGATGGACGTATTCGGGATATCGTCCAGCTTTCCACGAACCACACCTTTTTCAGTGTGGTTTCTGGCTGTGGCACCGTTGATGTCATTCACGCCGTACGTCTTTTGATAGAGAAGCACCGCGAGAAACAGAAACTAGTGCCTTGATAGAAACAATTCAAATCAGTTTCTTTAAGCCTCAATTGGCTGCTATCGAGGGGTGGGTGCTGATCGGTCCCACGAGGTGTGGATGTTGCGTTCGATCAAACGGCGCCGGTGGTGTAAAGGCGTAGAGCATTCCCGCCCGGTCAGAGGGTGGTACGGGTTCGAGTCCCGCCTGGCGCTAGAAATTTTGATCGCAACAAAACATCGTAGTGACAGCTAGAAACCGGTGCATTTTGCCTTCCTGGACTTGGAGAAGCTCTTCGACCGCATTCCGCGAGATGTTAAATGTACGCGCTGCGACAACATGGTATCCCTGAAGAGCTTATTGAGTGAGTGCGCATTCTCTACTCTTGCTCGAGGAATCGAGTGCGAGCGCCAACGGGCACCTCGATGGAATTTCCCATTTCTGTAGGGGTGCACCAGGGATCTGCGCTATCCCCACTGCTCTTCGTGGTCGTGATGGATGCCATCTCACGAGATCTCCAGATTGCGGCACCTTGGACGCTGCTCTATGTTGACGACGTCATGCTTGCATGTGAAGAAAAACCGGACTAGAGAGGCAGGCGCAGGTGTGGTGCGATCGCTTGGCATTGTTCGGTCTCGGATACTATCTCAACGGTAGGTCGGAACGGCGCAAGTGTTGTATATGGGCAGAACCGCCTCTCTCTGGGTAGTAACAAACTGCAGGTATCTCGACCCCAATACAACTCTGCGCAGAGTTAGGGGCGACGGAAGTCGCGGGTTGGCGCCCTGTTGATTCACGTGCTCCACAGCTGACGGGCGCGCGCGGGATGAGGGCTCGTATCGCGGGCAAGCGCAGTGCTGAGGTGGCGTAGTAGGGAAGGGCTCGGGCTCGTAAACGCGGGGTCGGGGGTTTGGATCCTGCAGGCTGCGTTCCTTTTGCACTTTTGCAAAATCCATGTTTATCATATAGGTAATCCACCTAGGGGTATTACAGTGTGTTATAGAGCATGTTTACATATAACATATGCTTCAAACTACAGATTAGCTAGAATGTTCACTTCTGTGTGTCACTTGTTTGAAGCCTATTTTGTGTGACCGTAGTTATGTAACGATAGATATTTTGTGGCACTAGTCAAAAGTTCTGACTCCACCGACAAGACTTCGGTCAAAAAAAAATTCCGCTGAAACTTCGTCTAGGGCGGTTATCTGGGGTGCTGATCACGAATCTGACATCCGTTTTTCACGATGCGGTCGGAGACCACCCATAGCTTTAACAAGGGTGATCCAGGCAGAGTCACCGATTTCGCTGTTACTTCGTTTAGGGGGGTTATTTGGGGTGTTGATCACGAATCTGACATCCGTTGTTTACGATTCGGCTGAATAATATAGATACAGGAAGGCACAGGATTACATTCATAAAGTTTCTGCCGCTGACGGCAGGTAGAGACAGAATCGTGAAAAACGGATATCAGATTCGTGATCAGCACCCCAAATAACCCCCTAAACGAAGTTTCAGCGAAAAATTTTTTTGACCGAAGTCTTGTCGGTGGAGTCGGAACTTTTTACTAGTGCCACCAAATATCTATCGTTAAATAACTATAGCTTCACACAAAATAGGCTTAAAATAAGTGACACACAGAAGTGAACATTCTAGCTAATCTGTAGTTTGAAGCATATGTTATATGTAAACATGCTCTATAACACACTATAATACCCCTAGGTGGATTACCTATATGATAAACATGGATTTTGCAGAAGTGCAAAACGAACGCAGTCTGCAGGATCCAAACCCCGATCCCCGCGTTTACGAGCCCGGGCTCTTCCCTACTACGCCACCTGAGCACTGCGCTTGGCCGCGATACGAGCCCTCATCCCGCGCGCGCCCGTCAGCTTGGAGCACGTAAATCAACAGGGCGCCAACCCGCGACTTCCGTCGCCCCTAACTCTGCGCAGAGTTGTATTGGGGTCGAGATACCTGCAGTTTGTTACTACCCAGAGGGAGCGGTTCTGCCCATATACAACACTTGCACCGTTCCGACCTACCGCTGAGATAGTATCCTGGTCAGCTAAACGTCAAAAAGACAGAGTACTTGACGACGGATGTGGTTGAGCACGGATCTATTAAGATCAATGATACTGATCTCTCACGAGTTACATCGTTCAAGTATCTCGGATCAACGATCAGTCCGATTGCAGCCTAAAGTTGGAGGTGAACGCACCTGTAAGTGCAGCCTGGTCGAAATGGCGCTCGTGACTGGGATGCTTTGCGATAGGACAATACCTGAGCACCTCAAATCGAAGGTTTATAGAACAGTCGTTCGTCCAGTAACGACGTACGGTGCTGAGTGCTGGCCCGTGACGAAGGAAATTGAAGGCCGCCTCAGTGTAATGGAGACGAAAATGATATGGTGGACGGCTGGAGTTACGCGTTTGGACCGATTCGCAACGACACCATACGACAGAAGTTCGGTGTCGCTCCGATAGCCGAGAAGCTGCGCGAAGCTCGTCTTCGAGTGTACGGCCACGTCCTTCGCGCTAATGACAACACCGTCCGGAAGATTGGCCTGAACCTTGAGGTTTCTGCAAAGCGTACCAGGGGACGCCCGAAGCAACGTTGGCTAGATACGTTGCATTTGGACTTAAAGATGGCTAGTGTGCACCCTGATCAAGCATTTGATCGGGAGAATTGGCGTCACCACACCAGAAGAGCGTACCCTGCCACCAAGGAGGGACAGACGCTAATGGAAATGATGAGGAGTAAGCAGGTGGCATGGGTATGAGACGTAGCTCCCGCTACATGTAGCTATCAGCACGTTTCAAAATACCCAAAGCTTATACTCGTAATCAGCACTTCGAATAACTCTTCTAGACAGCTAGGACAGCATTTGTACAGAGTCTAGACGCTCTAGATAAAATCGGTGGTTCTACTCCGCCACCCTTACTCTACCACAGGCTCCTACATTCCAGGGTATTGCCTAATACGGGACTCAAATTCATCATTACCTCATTTGAATAGTTCGAGCAGGCAAAGTGCTGTCCAGGTCGATTGTCCAAGTCCAACCATTTCACCAACAAATACCCGCCGTGGCCTAACGTAATTGATTGAAGTTTTGAAAACCGAGGTTAGACTCATGATTAGCACATCACCAATGACACCACCTGCCCCTAGGGCAGGCAAAGTTTGGGCGATTTCTTTCCACATTCAGAGTGTTGACAGTACGGCAAAGCCTAGTTTTCTAAGGAATAGCTTTTCTGTCGTGGTTCATGTTCTTACGTGTTCTTGCTCTGACATTGAGCATCAGTGTGTTTCTGCGAATGTTTCGTGAATCTCTGTGTTCTACAGATTTGGACATTGATAATGAATCACGAAATGTCGACATGGAAAAGTAGTAAAGACGGCACAGATACCGTTTTTCTACGGAAATTCGATAGAAGGGTAGATGTGCAAAAGGACACTGTGGTGCAGGAGTCGAACCCTCAACACCTCTCTAGTGATACACAGCCTCTGCCACTGCGCCACCTAAGCTACGATCCCATCGCCGCCAACCTGACTCTGAGGCAGGTGCCAGAGGATCGTTAACCACTGATAACCAGACGGAACTTTCGATGCGTTCTACTAATTTGCCATGACGATTCGGCAGCAACGAAATATATTTTGCTACTACTTGGAGTATGGAGATTCTTCCTTCAATATTCGTTCTTGCCCTTCCGGTGCACCGTTGAGACGGTTCCCTTGTTAGTCACTCCCCTGCGGATACGCCATGCACTTTACTTCCACATGATATTGTGGAGACCAATTGATTGCGTACTTGGCTCATACAATGGTTTGCGATGGCCAACCGAAAGACAAGTTAGCGTTGCATCCCTCAAACAAGTAAGTTATCAAGCACCAACTCACCGACCCCGTAGGAATAAAAGACTTTGTTGGCCTGTTCGGGAAATCCGAACCAATACCTGGAAACTGGTGCATGCGACATCTGGCTCCTCTTCCGGCTGCGCTATTAAAATATTACGCGGATTTATTACCCTAGCTGACTAGCAAAGTAGCTCCCTCAAACTATTTTGCAGAGCTCCTTCGCTGATTAACATTTGATTTATACACATTCACTCTAAACTGGTAAAATTTTTATTTTATACTGGACACTTCATAATTTAGGTTGCACACTTTTCAAAGCAAGGTAGACGTATCGAAAATGTGCATAGACACTTTTTAGCAACGGCAAAGTAACATTTTCCATTCTTAATATTATTGGGAGTGTGGAGCGCAATCGGAGGAGCCGGAGGCTGTCGCATGCACCCCATGCCAGATTCTCGGTTCGGATTTCCCGCCCAGGGCGAATTGGCACCAGAGTTGTCTGAGAAGGATGGACGGCTGACCACCGCAAGTCATTGTACGGCCTAGTACACCTTCAAATCGCCTCTACGACATCTCGGTAGAGTAAAATGCGTAGCGTATTCGAAAAGGGGTTGAATAACGCTTTGCATTATCCTTTGTTATTTTTTATTCGCTTATTCGCTTCTTCCTTAGCTGACGCATTGTGCGGCGACTCTGTCTAGGTCAGCAATTCAGCAGCCGTAAATCCGCATCTTCTGTACCATCCTGTTTTTAAAATCCAGCCAGAAAATAATTTGTGGCATAAAAGCGATAGTATGCTATGTTATCGCTATAAATTGGCAATGTTGAAAGTGAAATCTCTCTTGGCAGGATGTGTTTCAATTTTCGCAATTGCTGTTGGTAGTGTGTTGTCTCCTGCTCGTACGTCATCTGTTTCAGTTGCTAAGGTAAAAAGGTTAGCAGCTACTGAGTTCTTTGTGGAATCCAATCGCTTATGATCTTTGTGGAACAAGAGAAAGTGCTGACTTGCATGAAAAAGCTATTGTGTCGTCGAATGAGAGACGAGAAAAGTGAAATAGCCGGGCAAACGAAGTACCAATCTGTTGAAGAGATCGCAGGAATTGAATGCCTATGGGAGGAAGGTCTGTATCTCAAAGAAAAATTGGTAAAAACACAGCTGTTGTGCCTGTTAACATTCCGAATGACAACTTTGAGTTAGTCGGAAATAGCCTCCACAATGTACCAGAGAATCGACGCTTATTGTTCACTTATTGTATCGACGTCTGGCTGGTAAGAGGTGTGGTACTAAAATATTCCTTTAGGCTAGCGTAGGGTGGAGGATCGTAGAAATAGCCTTTCCTGGAATGTGCGGCTGTGATCTTTTAACCATTGGGCCTCCTATTAACCTCGTTCGCCTCAGAATCGCTTAAACATTTATTCGGGTTTTCTCCTCGAAGTTTTATCTAGTATCACCACCTATATATAAAAGAGTTTGTCCGTCGAGTGATATAATCTAAGTGAGGTACGCCGCATCACCCACAGCGAGAGCGGTCGAATGATCTAACCTAAGTGAGGTACGCCGCATCACCCACAGCGAGGGCGGTCGAATGATCTAACTTAAGTGAGGTACGCCGCATCACCCACAGCGAGAGCGCTCGAATGATCAGACCTAAGTTAGGTACGCGCATCACCCACAGCGAGAGCGGTCGAGTGATCTAATCTAAGTTAGGTACGCGCATCACCCACAGCGAGAGCGGTCGAATGATCTAACTTAAGTCAGGTACGCCGCATCACCCACAGCGAGAGCAGTCGAATGATCTAACCTAAGTGAGGTACGCCGCATCATCCACAGCGAGTGCGGTCGAGTGATCTAACTTAAGTGAGTTACGCGCATCACCCACTGCGAGAGCGGTCGAATGATCTAACCTAAAGTGAGGTACGCCGCATCACCCACAGCGAGAGCGGTCGAATGATCAAACCCAAGGGAGGTACGCCGCATCACCCACAGCGAGAGCGCTCGAAAGATCTAATCTAAGTGAGGTACGCGCATCACCCACAGCGAGAGCGGTCGAATGATCTAACCTAAGGGAGGTACGCCGCATCACCCACAGCGAGAGCGGTCAAATGATCTAACCTGAGTGAGATACGCCGCATCACCCACAGCGAGAGCGCTCGAATGATCTAACCTAAGTGAGGTACGCCGCATCACCCACAGCGAGAGCGCTCGAATGATCAAATCTAAGTGAGGTACGCCGCATCACCCACAGCGAGAGCGGTCGAGTGATCTAACTTAAGTGAGGTACGCGCATCACCCACAGCGAGAGCGGTCGAATGATCTAACCTAAGGGAGGTACGCCGCATCACCCACAGCGAGAGCGCTCGAATGATCTAACCTAAGTGAGTACGCCGCATCACCCACAGCGAAAGCGGTCGAATGATCTAACCTAAGGGAGGTACGCCGCATCACCCACAGCGAGAGCGGTCGAGTGATCTAACCTAAGTGAGGTACGCCGCATCACCCACAGCGAGAGCGGTCGAATGATCTAACCTAAGTGAGGTACGCCGCATCACCCACAGCGAGAGCGCTCGAATGATCTAATCTAAGTTAGGTACGCGCATCACCCACAGCGAGAGCGGTCGAATGATCTAACTTAAGTCAGGTACGCCGCATCACCCACAGCGAGAGCAGTCGAATGATCTAACCTAAGTGAGGTACGCCGCATCATCCACAGCGAGTGCGGTCGAGTGATCTAACTTAAGTGAGTTACGCGCATCACCCACTGCGAGAGCGGTCGAATGATCTAACCTAAAGTGAGGTACGCCGCATCACCCACAGCGAGAGCGGTCGAATGATCAAACCCAAGGGAGGTACGCCGCATCACCCACAGCGAGAGCGCTCGAAAGATCTAATCTAAGTGAGGTACGCGCATCACCCACAGCGAGAGCGGTCGAATGATCTAACCTAAGGGAGGTACGCCGCATCACCCACAGCGAGAGCGGTCAAATGATCTAACCTGAGTGAGATACGCCGCATCACCCACAGCGAGAGCGCTCGAATGATCTAACCTAAGTGAGGTACGCCGCATCACCCACAGCGAGAGCGCTCGAATGATCAAATCTAAGTGAGGTACGCCGCATCACCCACAGCGAGAGCGGTCGAGTGATCTAACTTAAGTGAGGTACGCGCATCACCCACAGCGAGAGCGGTCGAATGATCTAACCTAAGGGAGGTACGCCGCATCACCCACAGCGAGAGCGCTCGAATGATCTAACCTAAGTGAGTACGCCGCATCACCCACAGCGAAAGCGGTCGAATGATCTAACCTAAGGGAGGTACGCCGCATCACCCACAGCGAGAGCGGTCGAGTGATCTAACCTAAGTGAGGTACGCCGCATCACCCACAGCGAGAGCGGTCGAATGATCTAACCTAAGTGAGGTACGCCGCATCACCCACAGCGAGAGCGCTCGAATGATCTAACCTAAGTGAGTACGCCGCATCACCCACAGCGAAAGCGGTCGAATGATCTAACCTAAGGGAGGTACGCCGCATCACCCACAGCGAGAGCGGTCGAGTGATCTAACCTAAGTGAGGTACGCCGCATCACCCACAGCGAAAGCGGTCAAATGATCTAACCTAAGTGAGGTACGCCGCATCATCCACAGCGAGTGCGGTCGAATGATCTAACTTAAGTGAGGTACGCCGCATCACCCACAGCGAGAGCGCTCGAATGATCTAACCTAAGTTAGGTACGCGCATCACCCACAGCGAGAGCGGTCGAGTTATCTAACCTAAGTGAGGTACGCCGCATCACCCACAGCGAGAGCGGTCGAATGATCTAACCTAAGTGAGGTACGCCGCATCACCCACAGCGAGAGCGCTCGAATGATCTAACCTAAGTCAGGTACGCCGCATCATCCACAGCGAGTGCGGTCGAATGATCTAACTTAAGTGAGGTACGCCGCATCACCCACAGCGAGAGCGCTCGAATGATCTAACCTAAGTGAGGTACGCCGCATCACCCACAGCGAGAGCGCTCGAATGATCTAACCTAAGTGAGGTACGCCGCATCACCCACAGCGAGAGCGCTCGAATGATCTAACCTAAGTCAGGTACGCCGCATCATCCACAGCGAGAGCGCTCGAATGATCTAACCTAAGTCAGGTACGCCGCATCATCCACAGCGAGAGCGCTCGAATGATCTAATCTAAGTGAGGTACGCGCATCACCCACAGCGAGAGCGCTCGAATGATCTAACCTAAGTGAGTACGCCGCATCACCCACAGCGAAAGCGGTCGAATGATCTAACCTAAGGGAGGTACGCCGCATCACCCACAGCGAGAGCGGTCGAGTGATCTAACTTAAGTGAGTTACGCGCATCACCCACTGCGAGAGCGGTCGAATGATCTAACCTAAAGTGAGGTACGCCGCATCACCCACAGCGAGAGCGGTCGAATGATCAAACCCAAGGGAGGTACGCCGCATCACCCACAGCGAGAGCGCTCGAATGATCTAATCTAAGTGAGGTACGCGCATCACCCACAGCGAGAGCGGTCGAATGATCTAACCTAAGGGAGGTACGCCGCATCACCCACAGCGAGAGCGGTCAAATGATCTAACCTGAGTGAGATACGCCGCATCACCCACAGCGAGAGCGCTCGAATGATCTAACCTAAGTGAGGTACGCCGCATCACCCACAGCGAGAGCGCTCGAATGATCAAATCTAAGTGAGGTACGCCGCATCACCCACAGCGAGAGCGGTCGAATGATCTAACCTAAGGGAGGTACGCCGCATCACCCACAGCGAGAGCGCTCGAAAGATCTAACCTAAGTGAGTACGCCGCATCACCCACAGCGAGAGCGGTCAAATGATCTAACCTAAGTGAGGTACGCCGCATCATCCACAGCGAGTGCGGTCGAATGATCTAACTTAAGTGAGGTACGCCGCATCACCCACAGCGAGAGCGCTCGAATGATCTAACCTAAGTGAGTACGCCGCATCACCCACAGCGAAAGCGGTCGAATGATCTAACCTAAGGGAGGTACGCCGCATCACCCACAGCGAGAGCGGTCGAGTGATCTAACCTAAGTGAGGTACGCCGCATCACCCACAGCGAGAGCGGTCAAATGATCTAACCTGAGTGAGGTACGCCGCATCATCCACAGCGAGTGCGGTCGAATGATCTAACTTAAGTGAGGTACGCCGCATCACCCACAGCGAGAGCGCTCGAATGATCTAACCTAAGTGAGGTACGCCGCATCACCCACAGCGAGAGCGCTCGAATGATCTAACCTAAGTGAGGTACGCCGCATCACCCACAGCGAGAGCGGTCAAATGATCTAACCTAAGTGAGGTACGCGCATCACCCACAGCGAGAGCGGTCGAATGATCTAACCTAAGGGAGGTACGCCGCATCACCCACAGCGAAAGCGGTCGAATGATCTAACCTAAGGGAGGTACGCCGCATCACCCACAGCGAGAGCGGTCGAGTGATCTAACCTAAGTGAGGTACGCCGCATCACCCACAGCGAGAGCGGTCGAATGATCTAACCTAAGTGAGGTACGCCGCATCACCCACAGCGAGAGCGCTCGAATGATCTAACCTAAGTGAGTACGCCGCATCACCCACAGCGAAAGCGGTCGAATGATCTAACCTAAGGGAGGTACGCCGCATCACCCACAGCGAGAGCGGTCGAGTGATCTAACCTAAGTGAGGTACGCCGCATCACCCACAGCGAGAGCGGTCAAATGATCTAACCTAAGTGAGGTACGCCGCATCATCCACAGCGAGTGCGGTCGAATGATCTAACTTAAGTGAGGTACGCCGCATCACCCACAGCGAGAGCGCTCGAATGATCAAATCTAAGTGAGGTACGCCGCATCACCCACAGCGAGAGCGGTCGAATGATCTAACCTAAGGGAGGTACGCCGCATCACCCACAGCGAGAGCGCTCGAAAGATCTAACCTAAGTGAGTACGCCGCATCACCCACAGCGAGAGCGGTCAAATGATCTAACCTAAGTGAGGTACGCCGCATCATCCACAGCGAGTGCGGTCGAATGATCTAACTTAAGTGAGGTACGCCGCATCACCCACAGCGAGAGCGCTCGAATGATCTAACCTAAGTGAGTACGCCGCATCACCCACAGCGAAAGCGGTCGAATGATCTAACCTAAGGGAGGTACGCCGCATCACCCACAGCGAGAGCGGTCGAGTGATCTAACCTAAGTGAGGTACGCCGCATCACCCACAGCGAGAGCGGTCAAATGATCTAACCTGAGTGAGGTACGCCGCATCATCCACAGCGAGTGCGGTCGAATGATCTAACTTAAGTGAGGTACGCCGCATCACCCACAGCGAGAGCGCTCGAATGATCTAACCTAAGTGAGGTACGCCGCATCACCCACAGCGAGAGCGCTCGAATGATCTAACCTAAGTGAGGTACGCCGCATCACCCACAGCGAGAGCGGTCAAATGATCTAACCTAAGTGAGGTACGCGCATCACCCACAGCGAGAGCGGTCGAATGATCTAACCTAAGGGAGGTACGCCGCATCACCCACAGCGAAAGCGGTCGAATGATCTAACCTAAGGGAGGTACGCCGCATCACCCACAGCGAGAGCGGTCGAGTGATCTAACCTAAGTGAGGTACGCCGCATCACCCACAGCGAGAGCGGTCGAATGATCTAACCTAAGTGAGGTACGCCGCATCACCCACAGCGAGAGCGCTCGAATGATCTAACCTAAGTGAGTACGCCGCATCACCCACAGCGAAAGCGGTCGAATGATCTAACCTAAGGGAGGTACGCCGCATCACCCACAGCGAGAGCGGTCGAGTGATCTAACCTAAGTGAGGTACGCCGCATCACCCACAGCGAGAGCGGTCAAATGATCTAACCTAAGTGAGGTACGCCGCATCATCCACAGCGAGTGCGGTCGAATGATCTAACTTAAGTGAGGTACGCCGCATCACCCACAGCGAGAGCGCTCGAATGATCAAATCTAAGTGAGGTACGCCGCATCACCCACAGCGAGAGCGGTCAAATGATCTAACCTAAGTGAGGTACGCCGCATCATCCACAGCGAGTGCGGTCGAATGATCTAACTTAAGTGAGGTACGCCGCATCACCCACAGCGAGAGCGCTCGAATGATCTAACCTAAGTGAGGTACGCCGCATCACCCACAGCGAGAGCGCTCGAATGATCTAACCTAAGTGAGGTACGCCGCATCACCCACAGCGAGAGCGGTCAAATGATCTAACCTAAGTGAGGTACGCGCATCACCCACAGCGAGAGCGGTCGAATGATCTAACCTAAGGGAGGTACGCCGCATCACCCACAGCGAGAGCGGTCAAATGATCTAACCTGAGTGAGATACGCCGCATCACCCACAGCGAGAGCGCTCGAATGATCTAACCTAAGTGAGGTACGCCGCATCACCCACAGCGAGAGCGCTCGAATGATCAAATCTAAGTGAGGTACGCCGCATCACCCACAGCGAGAGCGGTCAAATGATCTAACCTAAGTGAGGTACGCCGCATCATCCACAGCGAGTGCGGTCGAATGATCTAACTTAAGTGAGGTACGCCGCATCACCCACAGCGAGAGCGCTCGAATGATCTAACCTAAGTTAGGTACGCGCATCACCCACAGCGAGAGCGGTCGAGTTATCTAACCTAAGTGAGGTACGCCGCATCACCCACAGCGATAGCGGTCGAATGATCTAACCTAAGTGAGGTACGCCGCATCACCCACAGCGAGAGCGGTCAAATGATCTAACCTAAGTGAGGTACGCCGCATCACCCACAGCGAGAGCGCTCGAATGATCAAATCTAAGTGAGGTACGCCGCATCACCCACAACGAGAGCGGTCAAATGATCTAACCTAAGTGAGGTACGCCGCATCATCCACAGCGAGTGCGGTCGAATGATCTAACTTAAGTGAGGTACGCCGCATCACCCACAGCGAGAGCGCTCGAATGATCTAACCTAAGTTAGGTACGCGCATCACCCACAGCGAGAGCGGTCGAGTTATCTAACCTAAGTGAGGTACGCCGCATCACCCACAGCGAGAGCGGTCGAATGATCTAACCTAAGTGAGGTACGCCGCATCACCCACAGCGAGAGCGGTCAAATGATCTAACCTAAGTGAGGTACGCGCATCACCCACAGCGAGAGCGGTCGAATGATCTAACCTAAGGGAGGTACGCCGCATCACCCACAGCGAGAGCGCTCGAATGATCTAACCTAAGTGAGTACGCCGCATCACCCACAGCGAAAGCGGTCGAATGATCTAACCTAAGGGAGGTACGCCGCATCACCCACAGCGAGAGCGGTCGAGTGATCTAACCTAAGCGAGGTACGCCGCATCACCCACAGCGAGAGCGCTCGAATGATCTAACCTAAGTGAGGTACGCCGCATCACCCACAGCGAGAGCGCTCGAATGATCTAACCTAAGTGAGTACGCCGCATCACCCACAGCGAAAGCGGTCGAATGATCTAACCTAAGGGAGGTACGCCGCATCACCCACAGCGAGAGCGGTCGAGTGATCTAACCTAAGTGAGGTACGCCGCATCACCCACAGCGAGAGCGGTCAAATGATCTAACCTAAGTGAGGTACGCCGCATCATCCACAGCGAGTGCGGTCGAATGATCTAACTTAAGTGAGGTACGCCGCATCACCCACAGCGAGAGCGCTCGAATGATCTAACCTAAGTTAGGTACGCGCATCACCCACAGCGAGAGCGGTCGAGTTATCTAACCTAAGTGAGGTACGCCGCATCACCCACAGCGAGAGCGGTCGAATGATCTAACCTAAGTGAGGTACGCCGCATCACCCACAGCGAGAGCGGTCGAGTGATCTAACCTAAGTGAGGTACGCCGCATCACCCACAGCGAGAGCGGTCGAATGATCTAACCTAAGTGAGGTACGCCGCATCACCCACAGCGAGAGCGGTCGAGTGATCTAACCTAAGTGAGGTACGCCGCATCACCCACAGCGAGAGCGGTCGAATGATCTAACCTAAGTGAGGTACGCCGCATCATCCACAGCGAGTGCGGTCGAATGATCTAACTTAAGTGAGGTACGCCGCATCACCCACAGCGAGAGCGCTCGAATGATCTAACCTAAGTGAGGTACGCCGCATCACCCACAGCGAGAGCGCTCGAATGATCTAACCTAAGTGAGGTACGCCGCATCACCCACAGCGAGAGCGGTCAAATGATCTAACCTAAGTGAGGTACGCCGCATCATCCACAGCGAGTGCGGTCGAATGATCTAACTTAAGTGAGGTACGCCGCATCACCCACAGCGAGAGCGCTCGAATGATCTAACCTAAGTTAGGTACGCGCATCACCCACAGCGAGAGCGCTCGAATGATCTAACCTAAGTCAGGTACGCCGCATCACCCACAGCGAGAGCGCTCGAATGATCTAACCTAAGTCAGGTACGCCGCATCATCCACAGCGAGAGCGCTCGAATGATCTAACCTAAGTGAGGTACGCGCATCACCCACAGCGAGAGCGGTCGAGTGATCTAACCTAAGTGAGGTACGCCGCATCACCCACAGCGAGAGCGCTCGAATGATCTAACCTAAGTGAGGTACGCCGCATCACCCACAGCGAGAGCGCTCGAATGATCTAACCTAAGTCAGGTACGCCGCATCATCCACAGCGAGAGCGCTCGAATGATCTAACCTAAGTGAGTACGCCGCATCACCCACAGCGAAAGCGGTCGAATGATCTAACCTAAGGGAGGTACGCCGCATCACCCACAGCGAGAGCGGTCGAGTGATCTAACCTAAGTGAGGTACGCCGCATCACCCACAGCGAGAGCGGTCGAATGATCTAACCTAAGTGAGGTACGCCGCATCATCCACAGCGAGTGCGGTCGAATGATCTAACTTAAGTGAGGTACGCCGCATCACCCACAGCGAGAGCGCTCGAATGATATAACCTAAGTGAGATACGCCGCATCACCCACAGCGAGAGCGCTCGAATGATCTAACCTAAGTGAGGTACGCCGCATCACC
Source organism: Heligmosomoides polygyrus polygyrus (assembly GCA_947396885.1). Taxonomy (NCBI): domain Eukaryota; kingdom Metazoa; phylum Nematoda; class Chromadorea; order Rhabditida; family Heligmosomidae; genus Heligmosomoides; species Heligmosomoides polygyrus. Next base: position 45,681,425 of record OX377202.1, on the reverse strand, counting down.
CACAGCGAGAGCGGTCAAATGATCTAACCTGAGTGAGATACGCCGCATCACCCACAGCGAGAGCGCTCGAATGATCTAACCTAAGTGAGGTACGCCGCATCACCCACAGCGAGAGCGCTCGAATGATCAAACCTAAGTGAGGTACGCCGCATCACCCACAGCGAGAGCGGTCGAGTGATCTAACTTAAGTGAGGTACGCGCATCACCCACAGCGAGAGCGGTCGAATGATCTAACCTAAGGGAGGTACGCCGCATCACCCACAGCGAGAGCGCTCGAATGATCTAACCTAAGTGAGTACGCCGCATCACCCACAGCGAAAGCGGTCGAATGATCTAACCTAAGGGAGGTACGCCGCATCACCCACAGCGAGAGCGGTCGAGTGATCTAACTTAAGTGAGGTACGCCGCATCACCCACAGCGAGAGCGGTCGAATGATCTAACCTAAGTGAGGTACGCCGCATCACCCACAGCGAGAGCGGTCGAATGATCTAACCTAAGTGAGGTACGCCGCATCACCCACAGCGAGAGCGCTCGAATGATCTAACCTAAGTGAGGTACGCCGCATCACCCACAGCGAGAGCGCTCGAATGATCTAACCTAAGTGAGTACGCCGCATCACCCACAGCGAAAGCGGTCGAATGATCTAACCTAAGGGAGGTACGCCGCATCACCCACAGCGAGAGCGGTCGAGTGATCTAACCTAAGTGAGGTACGCCGCATCACCCACAGCGAGAGCGGTCAAATGATCTAACCTAAGTGAGGTACGCCGCATCATCCACAGCGAGTGCGGTCGAATGATCTAACTTAAGTGAGGTACGCCGCATCACCCACAGCGAGAGCGCTCGAATGATCTAACCTAAGTTAGGTACGCGCATCACCCACAGCGAGGGCGGTCGAGTTATCTAACCTAAGTGAGGTACGCCGCATCACCCACAGCGAGAGCGGTCGAATGATCTAACCTAAGTGAGGTACGCCGCATCACCCACAGCGAGAGCGCTCGAATGATCTAACCTAAGTCAGGTACGCCGCATCATCCACAGCGAGAGCGCTCGAATGATCTAACCTAAGTGAGGTACGCCGCATCACCCACAGCGAGAGCGCTCGAATGATCTAACCTAAGTGAGTACGCCGCATCACCCACAGCGAGAGCGCTCGAATGATCTAACCTAAGTGAGTACGCCGCATCACCCACAGCGAAAGCGGTCGAATGATCTAACCTAAGGGAGGTACGCCGCATCACCCACAGCGAGAGCGGTCGAGTGATCTAACCTAAGTGAGGTACGCCGCATCACCCACAGCGAGAGCGGTCAAATGATCTAACCTAAGTGAGGTACGCCGCATCATCCACAGCGAGTGCGGTCGAATGATCTAACTTAAGTGAGGTACGCCGCATCACCCACAGCGAGAGCGCTCGAATGATCTAACCTAAGTTAGGTACGCGCATCACCCACAGCGAGAGCGGTCGAGTTATCTAACCTAAGTGAGGTACGCCGCATCACCCACAGCGAGAGCGGTCGAATGATCTAACCTAAGTGAGGTACGCCGCATCACCCACAGCGAGAGCGGTCGAGTGATCTAACCTAAGTGAGGTACGCCGCATCACCCACAGCGAGAGCGGTCGAATGATCTAACCTAAGTGAGGTACGCCGCATCACCCACAGCGAGAGCGGTCGAGTGATCTAACCTAAGTGAGGTACGCCGCATCACCCACAGCGAGAGCGGTCGAATGATCTAACCTAAGTGAGGTACGCCGCATCATCCACAGCGAGTGCGGTCGAATGATCTAACTTAAGTGAGGTACGCCGCATCACCCACAGCGAGAGCGCTCGAATGATCTAACCTAAGTGAGGTACGCGCATCACCCACAGCGAGAGCGCTCGAATGATCTAACCTAAGTGAGGTACGCCGCATCACCCACAGCGAGAGCGCTCGAATGATCTAACCTAAGTGAGGTACGCCGCATCACCCACAGCGAGAGCGCTCGAATGATCTAACCTAAGTGAGGTACGCCGCATCATCCACAGCGAGTGCGGTCGAATGATCTAACTTAAGTGAGGTACGCCGCATCACCCACAGCGAGAGCGCTCGAATGATCTAACCTAAGTGAGGTACGCCGCATCACCCACAGCGAGAGCGCTCGAATGATCTAACCTAAGTGAGGTACACCGCATCACCCACAGCGAGAGCGCTCGAATGATCTAACCTAAGTCAGGTACGCCGCATCATCCACAGCGAGAGCGCTCGAATGATCTAACCTAAGTGAGTACGCCGCATCACCCACAGCGAAAGCGGTCGAATGATCTAACCTAAGGGAGGTACGCCGCATCACCCACAGCGAGAGCGGTCGAGTGATCTAACCTAAGTGAGGTACGCCGCATCACCCACAGCGAGAGCGGTCGAATGATCTAACCTAAGTGAGGTACGCCGCATCATCCACAGCGAGTGCGGTCGAATGATCTAACTTAAGTGAGGTACGCCGCATCACCCACAGCGAGAGCGCTCGAATGATCTAACCTAAGTGAGATACGCCGCATCACCCACAGCGAGAGCGCTCGAATGATCTAACCTAAGTGAGGTACGCCGCATCACCCACAGCGAGAGCGGTCAAATGATCTAACCTGAGTGAGATACGCCGCATCACCCACAGCGAGAGCGCTCGAATGATCTAACCTAAGTGAGGTACGCCGCATCACCCACAGCGAGAGCGCTCGAATGATCAAACCTAAGTGAGGTACGCCGCATCACCCACAGCGAGAGCGGTCGAATGATCTAACCTAAGGGAGGTACGCCGCATCACCCACAGCGAGAGCGCTCGAATGATCTAACCTAAGTGAGGTACGCCGCATCACCCACAGCGAGAGCGGTCAAATGATCTAACCTAAGTGAGGTACGCCGCATCATCCACAGCGAGTGCGGTCGAATGATCTAACTTAAGTGAGGTACGCCGCATCACCCACAGCGAGAGCGCTCGAATGATCTAACCTAAGTTAGGTACGCGCATCACCCACAGCGAGAGCGGTCGAGTTATCTAACCTAAGTGAGGTACGCCGCATCACCCACAGCGAGAGCGGTCGAATGATCTAACCTAAGTGAGGTACGCCGCATCACCCACAGCGAGAGCGCTCGAATGATCTAACCTAAGTCAGGTACGCCGCATCATCCACAGCGAGAGCGCTCGAATGATCTAACCTAAGTGAGGTACGCGCATCACCCACAGCGAGAGCGGTCGAGTGATCTAACCTAAGTGAGGTACGCCGCATCACCCACAGCGAGAGCGGTCGAATGATATAACCTAAGTGAGGTACGCCGCATCATCCACAGCGAGTGCGGTCGAATGATCTAACTTAAGTGAGGTACGCCGCATCACCCACAGCGAGAGCGCTCGAATGATCTAACCTAAGTGAGGTACGCCGCATCACCCACAGCGAGAGCGCTCGAATGATCTAACCTAAGTGAGGTACGCCGCATCACCCACAGCGAGAGCGCTCGAATGATCTAACCTAAGTCAGGTACGCCGCATCATCCACAGCGAGAGCGCTCGAATGATCTAACCTAAGTGAGTACGCCGCATCACCCACAGCGAGAGCGCTCGAATGATCTAACCTAAGTGAGGTACGCCGCATCACCCACAGCGAGAGCGCTCGAATGATCTAACCTAAGTGAGGTACGCCGCATCACCCACAGCGAGAGCGGTCAAATGATCTAACTTAAGTGAGGTACGCCGCATCACCCACAGCGAGAGCGCTCGAATGATCTAACCTAAGTCAGGTACGCCGCATCATCCACAGCGAGAGCGCTCGAATGATCTAACCTAAGTGAGGTACGCCGCATCACCCACAGCGAGAGCGCTCGAATGATCTAACCTAAGTGAGTACGCCGCATCACCCACAGCGAGAGCGCTCGAATGATCTAACCTAAGTGAGTACGCCGCATCACCCACAGCGAAAGCGGTCGAATGATCTAACCTAAGGGAGGTACGCCGCATCACCCACAGCGAGAGCGGTCGAGTGATCTAACCTAAGTGAGGTACGCCGCATCACCCACAGCGAGAGCGGTCGAGTGATCTAACCTAAGTGAGGTACGCCGCATCACCCACAGCGAGAGCGGTCGAATGATCTAACCTAAGTGAGGTACGCCGCATCATCCACAGCGAGTGCGGTCGAATGATCTAACTTAAGTGAGGTACGCCGCATCACCCACAGCGAGAGCGCTCGAATGATCTAACCTAAGTGAGGTACGCGCATCACCCACAGCGAGAGCGCTCGAATGATCTAACCTAAGTGAGGTACGCCGCATCACCCACAGCGAGAGCGCTCGAATGATCTAACCTAAGTGAGGTACGCCGCATCACCCACAGCGAGAGCGCTCGAATGATCTAACCTAAGTGAGGTACGCCGCATCATCCACAGCGAGTGCGGTCGAATGATCTAACTTAAGTGAGGTACGCCGCATCACCCACAGCGAGAGCGCTCGAATGATCTAACCTAAGTGAGGTACGCCGCATCACCCACAGCGAGAGCGCTCGAATGATCTAACCTAAGTGAGGTACACCGCATCACCCACAGCGAGAGCGCTCGAATGATCTAACCTAAGTCAGGTACGCCGCATCATCCACAGCGAGAGCGCTCGAATGATCTAACCTAAGTGAGTACGCCGCATCACCCACAGCGAAAGCGGTCGAATGATCTAACCTAAGGGAGGTACGCCGCATCACCCACAGCGAGAGCGGTCGAGTGATCTAACCTAAGTGAGGTACGCCGCATCACCCACAGCGAGAGCGGTCGAATGATCTAACCTAAGTGAGGTACGCCGCATCATCCACAGCGAGTGCGGTCGAATGATCTAACTTAAGTGAGGTACGCCGCATCACCCACAGCGAGAGCGCTCGAATGATCTAACCTAAGTGAGATACGCCGCATCACCCACAGCGAGAGCGCTCGAATGATCTAACCTAAGTGAGGTACGCCGCATCACCCACAGCGAGAGCGGTCAAATGATCTAACCTGAGTGAGATACGCCGCATCACCCACAGCGAGAGCGCTCGAATGATCTAACCTAAGTGAGGTACGCCGCATCACCCACAGCGAGAGCGCTCGAATGATCAAACCTAAGTGAGGTACGCCGCATCACCCACAGCGAGAGCGGTCGAATGATCTAACCTAAGGGAGGTACGCCGCATCACCCACAGCGAGAGCGCTCGAATGATCTAACCTAAGTGAGGTACGCCGCATCACCCACAGCGAGAGCGGTCAAATGATCTAACCTAAGTGAGGTACGCCGCATCATCCACAGCGAGTGCGGTCGAATGATCTAACTTAAGTGAGGTACGCCGCATCACCCACAGCGAGAGCGCTCGAATGATCTAACCTAAGTTAGGTACGCGCATCACCCACAGCGAGAGCGGTCGAGTTATCTAACCTAAGTGAGGTACGCCGCATCACCCACAGCGAGAGCGGTCGAATGATCTAACCTAAGTGAGGTACGCCGCATCACCCACAGCGAGAGCGCTCGAATGATCTAACCTAAGTCAGGTACGCCGCATCATCCACAGCGAGAGCGCTCGAATGATCTAACCTAAGTGAGGTACGCGCATCACCCACAGCGAGAGCGGTCGAGTGATCTAACCTAAGTGAGGTACGCCGCATCACCCACAGCGAGAGCGGTCGAATGATATAACCTAAGTGAGGTACGCCGCATCATCCACAGCGAGTGCGGTCGAATGATCTAACTTAAGTGAGGTACGCCGCATCACCCACAGCGAGAGCGCTCGAATGATCTAACCTAAGTGAGGTACGCCGCATCACCCACAGCGAGAGCGCTCGAATGATCTAACCTAAGTGAGGTACGCCGCATCACCCACAGCGAGAGCGCTCGAATGATCTAACCTAAGTCAGGTACGCCGCATCATCCACAGCGAGAGCGCTCGAATGATCTAACCTAAGTGAGTACGCCGCATCACCCACAGCGAAAGCGGTCGAATGATCTAACCTAAGGGAGGTACGCCGCATCACCCACAGCGAGAGCGGTCGAGTGATCTAACCTAAGTGAGGTACGCCGCATCACCCACAGCGAGAGCGGTCGAATGATCTAACCTAAGTGAGGTACGCCGCATCATCCACAGCGAGTGCGGTCGAATGATCTAACCTAAGTGAGGTACGCCGCATCACCCACAGCGAGAGCGCTCGAATGATCAAACCTAAGTGAGGTACGCCGCATCACCCACAGCGAGAGCGGTCGAGTGATCTAACTTAAGTGAGGTACGCGCATCACCCACAGCGAGAGCGGTCGAATGATCTAACCTAAGGGAGGTACGCCGCATCACCCACAGCGAGAGCGCTCGAATGATCTAACCTAAGTGAGGTACGCCGCATCACCCACAGCGAGAGCGGTCGAGTGATCTAACCTAAGGGAGGTACGCCGCATCACCCACAGCGAGAGCGGTCGAATGATCTAACCTAAGTGAGGTACGCCGCATCACCCACAGCGAGAGCGCTCGAATGATCTAACCTAAGTGAGTACGCCGCATCACCCACAGCGAAAGCGGTCGAATGATCTAACCTAAGGGAGGTACGCCGCATCACCCACAGCGAGAGCGGTCGAGTGATCTAACCTAAGTGAGGTACGCCGCATCACCCACAGCGAGAGCGGTCAAATGATCTAACCTAAGTGAGGTACGCCGCATCATCCACAGCGAGTGCGGTCGAATGATCTAACTTAAGTGAGGTACGCCGCATCACCCACAGCGAGAGCGCTCGAATGATCAAATCTAAGTGAGGTACGCCGCATCACCCACAGCGAGAGCGGTCAAATGATCTAACCTAAGTGAGGTACGCCGCATCATCCACAGCGAGTGCGGTCGAATGATCTAACTTAAGTGAGGTACGCCGCATCACCCACAGCGAGAGCGCTCGAATGATCTAACCTAAGTGAGGTACGCCGCATCACCCACAGCGAGAGCGCTCGAATGATCTAACCTAAGTGAGGTACGCCGCATCACCCACAGCGAGAGCGGTCAAATGATCTAACCTAAGTGAGGTACGCGCATCACCCACAGCGAGAGCGGTCGAATGATCTAACCTAAGGGAGGTACGCCGCATCACCCACAGCGAGAGCGGTCAAATGATCTAACCTGAGTGAGATACGCCGCATCACCCACAGCGAGAGCGCTCGAATGATCTAACCTAAGTGAGGTACGCCGCATCACCCACAGCGAGAGCGCTCGAATGATCAAATCTAAGTGAGGTACGCCGCATCACCCACAGCGAGAGCGGTCAAATGATCTAACCTAAGTGAGGTACGCCGCATCATCCACAGCGAGTGCGGTCGAATGATCTAACTTAAGTGAGGTACGCCGCATCACCCACAGCGAGAGCGCTCGAATGATCTAACCTAAGTTAGGTACGCGCATCACCCACAGCGAGAGCGGTCGAGTTATCTAACCTAAGTGAGGTACGCCGCATCACCCACAGCGAGAGCGGTCGAATGATCTAACCTAAGTGAGGTACGCCGCATCACCCACAGCGAGAGCGGTCAAATGATCTAACCTAAGTGAGGTACGCGCATCACCCACAGCGAGAGCGGTCGAATGATCTAACCTAAGGGAGGTACGCCGCATCACCCACAGCGAGAGCGCTCGAATGATCTAACCTAAGTGAGTACGCCGCATCACCCACAGCGAAAGCGGTCGAATGATCTAACCTAAGGGAGGTACGCCGCATCACCCACAGCGAGAGCGGTCGAGTGATCTAACCTAAGGGAGGTACGCCGCATCACCCACAGCGAGAGCGCTCGAATGATCTAACCTAAGTGAGTACGCCGCATCACCCACAGCGAAAGCGGTCGAATGATCTAACCTAAGGGAGGTACGCCGCATCACCCACAGCGAGAGCGGTCAAATGATCTAACCTAAGTGAGGTACGCCGCATCATCCACAGCGAGTGCGGTCGAATGATCTAACTTAAGTGAGGTACGCCGCATCACCCACAGCGAGAGCGCTCGAATGATCTAACCTAAGTGAGGTACGCCGCATCACCCACAGCGAGAGCGCTCGAATGATCTAACCTAAGTGAGGTACGCCGCATCACCCACAGCGAGAGCGGTCAAATGATCTAACCTAAGTGAGGTACGCGCATCACCCACAGCGAGAGCGGTCGAATGATCTAACCTAAGGGAGGTACGCCGCATCACCCACAGCGAAAGCGGTCGAATGATCTAACCTAAGGGAGGTACGCCGCATCACCCACAGCGAGAGCGGTCGAGTGATCTAACCTAAGTGAGGTACGCCGCATCACCCACAGCGAGAGCGGTCGAATGATCTAACCTAAGTGAGGTACGCCGCATCACCCACAGCGAGAGCGCTCGAATGATCTAACCTAAGTGAGTACGCCGCATCACCCACAGCGAAAGCGGTCGAATGATCTAACCTAAGGGAGGTACGCCGCATCACCCACAGCGAGAGCGGTCGAGTGATCTAACCTAAGTGAGGTACGCCGCATCACCCACAGCGAGAGCGGTCAAATGATCTAACCTAAGTGAGGTACGCCGCATCATCCACAGCGAGTGCGGTCGAATGATCTAACTTAAGTGAGGTACGCCGCATCATCCACAGCGAGTGCGGTCGAATGATCTAACTTAAGTGAGGTACGCCGCATCAATCACAGCGAGAGCGCTCGAATGATCTAACCTAAGTGAGTACGCCGCATCACCCACAGCGAAAGCGGTCGAATGATCTAACCTAAGGGAGGTACGCCGCATCACCCACAGCGAGAGCGGTCGAGTGATCTAACCTAAGTGAGGTACGCCGCATCACCCACAGCGAGAGCGGTCAAATGATCTAACCTAAGTGAGGTACGCCGCATCATCCACAGCGAGTGCGGTCGAATGATCTAACTTAAGTGAGGTACGCCGCATCACCCACAGCGAGAGCGCTCGAATGATCTAACCTAAGTGAGGTACGCCGCATCACCCACAGCGAGAGCGCTCGAATGATCTAACCTAAGTGAGGTACGCCGCATCACCCACAGCGAGAGCGGTCAAATGATCTAACCTAAGTGAGGTACGCGCATCACCCACAGCGAGAGCGGTCGAATGATCTAACCTAAGGGAGGTACGCCGCATCACCCACAGCGAAAGCGGTCGAATGATCTAACCTAAGGGAGGTACGCCGCATCACCCACAGCGAGAGCGGTCGAGTGATCTAACCTAAGTGAGGTACGCCGCATCACCCACAGCGAGAGCGGTCGAATGATCTAACCTAAGTGAGGTACGCCGCATCACCCACAGCGAGAGCGCTCGAATGATCTAACCTAAGTGAGTACGCCGCATCACCCACAGCGAAAGCGGTCGAATGATCTAACCTAAGGGAGGTACGCCGCATCACCCACAGCGAGAGCGGTCGAGTGATCTAACCTAAGTGAGGTACGCCGCATCACCCACAGCGAGAGCGGTCAAATGATCTAACCTAAGTGAGGTACGCCGCATCATCCACAGCGAGTGCGGTCGAATGATCTAACTTAAGTGAGGTACGCCGCATCACCCACAGCGAGAGCGCTCGAATGATCTAACCTAAGTGAGGTACGCCGCATCACCCACAGCGAGAGCGCTCGAATGATCTAACCTAAGTGAGGTACGCCGCATCACCCACAGCGAGAGCGGTCAAATGATCTAACCTAAGTGAGGTACGCCGCATCACCCACAGCGAGAGCGCTCGAATGATCTAACCTAAGTGAGGTACGCCGCATCACCCACAGCGAGAGCGCTCGAATGATCTAACCTAAGTGAGGTACGCCGCATCACCCACAGCGAGAGCGGTCAAATGATCTAACCTAAGTGAGGTACGCGCATCACCCACAGCGAGAGCGGTCGAATGATCTAACCTAAGGGAGGTACGCCGCATCACCCACAGCGAAAGCGGTCGAATGATCTAACCTAAGGGAGGTACGCCGCATCACCCACAGCGAGAGCGGTCGAGTGATCTAACCTAAGTGAGGTACGCCGCATCACCCACAGCGAGAGCGGTCGAATGATCTAACCTAAGTGAGGTACGCCGCATCACCCACAGCGAGAGCGCTCGAATGATCTAACCTAAGTGAGTACGCCGCATCACCCACAGCGAAAGCGGTCGAATGATCTAACCTAAGGGAGGTACGCCGCATCACCCACAGCGAGAGCGGTCGAGTGATCTAACCTAAGTGAGGTACGCCGCATCACCCACAGCGAGAGCGGTCAAATGATCTAACCTAAGTGAGGTACGCCGCATCATCCACAGCGAGTGCGGTCGAATGATCTAACTTAAGTGAGGTACGCCGCATCACCCACAGCGAGAGCGCTCGAATGATCAAATCTAAGTGAGGTACGCCGCATCACCCACAGCGAGAGCGGTCAAATGATCTAACCTAAGTGAGGTACGCCGCATCATCCACAGCGAGTGCGGTCGAATGATCTAACTTAAGTGAGGTACGCCGCATCACCCACAGCGAGAGCGCTCGAATGATCTAACCTAAGTGAGGTACGCCGCATCACCCACAGCGAGAGCGCTCGAATGATCTAACCTAAGTGAGGTACGCCGCATCACCCACAGCGAGAGCGGTCAAATGATCTAACCTAAGTGAGGTACGCCGCATCACCCACAGCGAGAGCGGTCAAATGATCTAACCTAAGTGAGGTACGCCGCATCACCCACAGCGAAAGCGGTCGAATGATCTAACCTAAGGGAGGTACGCCGCATCACCCACAGCGAGAGCGGTCGAGTGATCTAACCTAAGTGAGGTACGCCGCATCACCCACAGCGAGAGCGGTCGAATGATCTAACCTAAGTGAGGTACGCCGCATCACCCACAGCGAGAGCGCTCGAATGATCTAACCTAAGTGAGTACGCCGCATCACCCACAGCGAAAGCGGTCGAATGATCTAACCTAAGGGAGGTACGCCGCATCACCCACAGCGAGAGCGCTCGAATGATCTAACCTAAGTTAGGTACGCCGCATCACCCACAGCGAGAGCGGTCAAATGATCTAACCTAAGTGAGGTACGCCGCATCATCCACAGCGAGTGCGGTCGAATGATCTAACTTAAGTGAGGTACGCCGCATCACCCACAGCGAGAGCGCTCGAATGATCTAACCTAAGTGAGGTACGCCGCATCACCCACAGCGAGAGCGCTCGAATGATCTAACCTAAGTGAGGTACGCCGCATCACCCACAGCGAGAGCGGTCAAATGATCTAACCTAAGTGAGGTACGCGCATCACCCACAGCGAGAGCGGTCGAATGATCTAACCTAAGGGAGGTACGCCGCATCACCCACAGCGAAAGCGGTCGAATGATCTAACCTAAGGGAGGTACGCCGCATCACCCACAGCGAGAGCGGTCGAGTGATCTAACCTAAGTGAGGTACGCCGCATCACCCACAGCGAGAGCGGTCGAATGATCTAACCTAAGTGAGGTACGCCGCATCATCCACAGCGAGTGCGGTCGAATGATCTAACTTAAGTGAGGTACGCCGCATCACCCACAGCGAGAGCGCTCGAATGATCTAACCTAAGTTAGGTACGCGCATCACCCACAGCGAGAGCGGTCGAGTGATCTAACCTAAGTGAGGTACGCCGCATCACCCACAGCGAGAGCGGTCAAATGATCTAACCTAAGTGAGGTACGCCGCATCATCCACAGCGAGTGCGGTCGAATGATCTAACTTAAGTGAGGTACGCCGCATCACCCACAGCGAGAGCGCTCGAATGATCAAATCTAAGTGAGGTACGCCGCATCACCCACAGCGAGAGCGGTCAAATGATCTAACCTAAGTGAGGTACGCGCATCACCCACAGCGAGAGCGGTCGAATGATCTAACCTAAGGGAGGTACGCCGCATCACCCACAGCGAAAGCGGTCGAATGATCTAACCTAAGGGAGGTACGCCGCATCACCCACAGCGAGAGCGGTCGAGTGATCTAACCTAAGTGAGGTACGCCGCATCACCCACAGCGAGAGCGGTCGAATGATCAAATCTAAGTGAGGTACGCCGCATCACCCACAGCGAGAGCGGTCAAATGATCTAACCTAAGTGAGGTACGCCGCATCATCCACAGCGAGTGCGGTCGAATGATCTAACTTAAGTGAGGTACGCCGCATCACCCACAGCGAGAGCGCTCGAATGATCTAACCTAAGTGAGGTACGCCGCATCACCCACAGCGAGAGCGCTCGAATGATCTAACCTAAGTGAGGTACGCCGCATCACCCACAGCGAGAGCGCTCGAATGATCTAACCTAAGGGAGGTACGCCGCATCACCCACAGCGAGAGCGCTCGAATGATCAAATCTAAGTGAGGTACGCCGCATCACCCACAGCGAGAGCGGTCAAATGATCTAACCTAAGTGAGGTACGCCGCATCATCCACAGCGAGTGCGGTCGAATGATCTAACTTAAGTGAGGTACGCCGCATCACCCACAGCGAGAGCGCTCGAATGATCTAACCTAAGTGAGGTACGCCGCATCACCCACAGCGAGAGCGCTCGAATGATCTAACCTAAGTGAGGTACGCCGCATCACCCACAGCGAGAGCGCTCGAATGATCTAACCTAAGTGAGGTACGCGCATCACCCACAGCGAGAGCGGTCGAATGATCTAACCTAAGGGAGGTACGCCGCATCACCCACAGCGAGAGCGGTCAAATGATCTAACCTGAGTGAGATACGCCGCATCACCCACAGCGAGAGCGCTCGAATGATCTAACCTAAGTGAGGTACGCCGCATCACCCACAGCGAGAGCGCTCGAATGATCAAATCTAAGTGAGGTACGCCGCATCACCCACAGCGAGAGCGGTCAAATGATCTAACCTAAGTGAGGTACGCCGCATCATCCACAGCGAGTGCGGTCGAATGATCTAACTTAAGTGAGGTACGCCGCATCACCCACAGCGAGAGCGCTCGAATGATCTAACCTAAGTTAGGTACGCGCATCACCCACAGCGAGAGCGGTCGAATGATCTAACCTAAGTGAGGTACGCCGCATCACCCACAGCGAGAGCGCTCGAATGATCTAACCTAAGTGAGTACGCCGCATCACCCACAGCGAAAGCGGTCGAATGATCTAACCTAAGGGAGGTACGCCGCATCACCCACAGCGAGAGCGGTCAAATGATCTAACCTAAGTGAGGTACGCCGCATCACCCACAGCGAGAGCGGTCAAATGATCTAACCTAAGTGAGGTACGCCGCATCACCCACAGCGAAAGCGGTCGAATGATCTAAGCTAAGGGAGGTACGCCGCATCACCCACAGCGAGAGCGGTCGAGTGATCTAACCTAAGTGAGGTACGCCGCATCACCCACAGCGAGAGCGGTCGAATGATCTAACCTAAGTGAGGTACGCCGCATCACCCACAGCGAGAGCGCTCGAATGATCTAACCTAAGTGAGTACGCCGCATCACCCACAGCGAAAGCGGTCGAATGATCTAACCTAAGGGAGGTACGCCGCATCACCCACAGCGAGAGCGGTCGAGTGATCTAACCTAAGTGAGGTACGCCGCATCACCCACAGCGAGAGCGGTCAAATGATCTAACCTAAGTGAGGTACGCCGCATCATCCACAGCGAGTGCGGTCGAATGATCTAACTTAAGTGAGGTACGCCGCATCACCCACAGCGAGAGCGCTCGAATGATCTAACCTAAGTTAGGTACGCGCATCACCCACAGCGAGAGCGGTCGAGTTATCTAACCTAAGTGAGGTACGCCGCATCACCCACAGCGAGAGCGGTCGAATGATCTAACCTTAGTGAGGTACGCCGCATCACCCACAGCGAGAGCGGTCGAGTGATCTAACCTAAGTGAGGTACGCCGCATCACCCACAGCGAGAGCGGTCGAATGATCTAACCTAAGTGAGGTACGCCGCATCACCCACAGCGAGAGCGGTCGAGTGATCTAACCTAAGTGAGGTACGCCGCATCACCCACAGCGAGAGCGGTCGAATGATCTAACCTAAGTGAGGTACGCCGCATCATCCACAGCGAGTGCGGTCGAATGATCTAACTTAAGTGAGGTACGCCGCATCACCCACAGCGAGAGCGCTCGAATGATCTAACCTAAGTGAGGTACGCCGCATCACCCACAGCGAGAGCGCTCGAATGATCTAACCTAAGTGAGGTACGCCGCATCACCCACAGCGAGAGCGGTCAAATGATCTAACCTAAGTGAGGTACGCCGCATCATCCACAGCGAGTGCGGTCGAATGATCTAACTTAAGTGAGGTACGCCGCATCACCCACAGCGAGAGCGCTCGAATGATCTAACCTAAGTGAGGTACGCCGCATCATCCACAGCGAGTGCGGTCGAATGATCTATCTTAAGTGAGGTACGCCGCATCACCCACAGCGAGAGCGCTCGAATGATCTAACCTAAGTGAGGTACGCCGCATCACCCACAGCGAGAGCGCTCGAATGATCTAACCTAAGTGAGGTACGCCGCATCACCCACAGCGAGAGCGCTCGAATGATCTAACCTAAGTGAGGTACGCCGCATCATCCACAGCGAGTGCGGTCGAATGATCTAACTTAAGTGAGGTACGCCGCATCACCCACAGCGAGAGCGCTCGAATGATCTAACCTAAGTGAGGTACGCCGCATCACCCACAGCGAGAGCGCTCGAATGATCTAACCTAAGTGAGGTACGCCGCATCACCCACAGCGAGAGCGCTCGAATGATCTAACCTAAGTCAGGTACGCCGCATCATCCACAGCGAGAGCGCTCGAATGATCTAACCTAAGTGAGTACGCCGCATCACCCACAGCGAAAGCGGTCGAATGATCTAACCTAAGGGAGGTACGCCGCATCACCCACAGCGAGAGCGGTCGAGTGATCTAACCTAAGTGAGGTACGCCGCATCACCCACAGCGAGAGCGGTCGAATGATCTAACCTAAGTGAGGTACGCCGCATCATCCACAGCGAGTGCGGTCGAATGATCTAACTTAAGTGAGGTACGCCGCATCACCCACAGCGAGAGCGCTCGAATGATCTAACCTAAGTGAGACACGCCGCATCACCCACAGCGAGAGCGCTCGAATGATCTAACCTAAGTGAGGTACGCCGCATCACCCACAGCGAGAGCGGTCAAATGATCTAACCTGAGTGAGATACGCCGCATCACCCACAGCGAGAGCGCTCGAATGATCTAACCTAAGTGAGGTACGCCGCATCACCCACAGCGAGAGCGCTCGAATGATCAAACCTAAGTGAGGTACGCCGCATCACCCACAGCGAGAGCGGTCGAGTGATCTAACTTAAGTGAGGTACGCGCATCACCCACAGCGAGAGCGGTCGAATGATCTAACCTAAGGGAGGTTCGCCGCATCACCCACAGCGAGAGCGCTCGAATGATCTAACCTAAGTGAGGTACGCCGCATCACCCACAGCGAGAGCGGTCAAATGATCTAACCTAAGTGAGGTACGCCGCATCATCCACAGCGAGTGCGGTCGAATGATCTAACTTAAGTGAGGTACGCCGCATCACCCACAGCGAGAGCGCTCGAATGATCTAACCTAAGTTAGGTACGCGCATCACCCACAGCGAGAGCGGTCGAGTTATCTAACCTAAGTGAGGTACGCCGCATCACCCACAGCGAGAGCGGTCGAATGATCTAACCTAAGTGAGGTACGCCGCATCACCCACAGCGAGAGCGCTCGAATGATCTAACCTAAGTCAGGTACGCCGCATCATCCACAGCGAGAGCGCTCGAATGATCTAACCTAAGTGAGGTACGCGCATCACCCACAGCGAGAGCGGTCGAGTGATCTAACCTAAGTGAGGTACGCCGCATCACCCACAGCGAGAGCGGTCGAATGATATAACCTAAGTGAGGTACGCCGCATCATCCACAGCGAGTGCGGTCGAATGATCTAACTTAAGTGAGGTACGCCGCATCACCCACAGCGAGAGCGCTCGAATGATCTAACCTAAGTGAGGTACGCCGCATCACCCACAGCGAGAGCGCTCGAATGATCTAACCTAAGTGAGGTACGCCGCATCACCCACAGCGAGAGCGGTCGAGTGATCTAACCTAAGTGAGGTACGCCGCATCACCCACAGCGAGAGCGGTCGAATGATCTAACCTAAGTGAGGTACGCCGCATCACCCACAGCGAGAGCGGTCAAATGATCTAACCTAAGTGAGGTACGCCGCATCACCCACAGCGAGAGCGCTCGAATGATCTAACCTAAGTGAGATACGCCGCATCACCCACAGCGAGAGCGCTCGAATGATCTAACCTAAGTGAGGTACGCCGCATCACCCACAGCGAGAGCGGTCAAATGATCTAACCTGAGTGAGATACGCCGCATCACCCACAGCGAGAGCGCTCGAATGATCTAACCTAAGTGAGGTACGCCGCATCACCCACAGCGAGAGCGCTCGAATGATCAAACCTAAGTGAGGTACGCCGCATCACCCACAGCGAGAGCGGTCGAGTGATCTAACTTAAGTGAGGTACGCGCATCACCCACAGCGAGAGCGGTCGAATGATCTAACCTAAGGGAGGTACGCCGCATCACCCACAGCGAGAGCGCTCGAATGATCTAACCTAAGTGAGTACGCCGCATCACCCACAGCGAAAGCGGTCGAATGATCTAACCTAAGGGAGGTACGCCGCATCACCCACAGCGAGAGCGGTCGAGTGATCTAACCTAAGTGAGGTACGCCGCATCACCCACAGCGAGAGCGGTCGAATGATCTAACCTAAGTGAGGTACGCCGCATCACCCACAGCGAGAGCGGTCGAATGATCTAACCTAAGTGAGGTACGCCGCATCACCCACAGCGAGAGCGCTCGAATGATCTAACCTAAGTGAGGTACGCCGCATCACCCACAGCGAGAGCGCTCGAATGATCTAACCTAAGTGAGTACGCCGCATCACCCACAGCGAAAGCGGTCGAATGATCTAACCTAAGGGAGGTACGCCGCATCACCCACAGCGAGAGCGGTCGAGTGATCTAACCTAAGTGAGGTACGCCGCATCACCCACAGCGAGAGCGGTCAAATGATCTAACCTAAGTGAGGTACGCCGCATCATCCACAGCGAGTGCGGTCGAATGATCTAACTTAAGTGAGGTACGCCGCATCACCCACAGCGAGAGCGCTCGAATGATCTAACCTAAGTTAGGTACGCGCATCACCCACAGCGAGGGCGGTCGAGTTATCTAACCTAAGTGAGGTACGCCGCATCACCCACAGCGAGAGCGGTCGAATGATCTAACCTAAGTGAGGTACGCCGCATCACCCACAGCGAGAGCGCTCGAATGATCTAACCTAAGTCAGGTACGCCGCATCATCCACAGCGAGAGCGCTCGAATGATCTAACCTAAGTGAGGTACGCGCATCACCCACAGCGAGAGCGGTCGAGTGATCTAACCTAAGTGAGGTACGCCGCATCACCCACAGCGAGAGCGCTCGAATGATCTAACCTAAGTGAGGTACGCCGCATCACCCACAGCGAGAGCGCTCGAATGATCTAACCTAAGTGAGGTACGCCGCATCACCCACAGCGAGAGCGGTCAAATGATCTAACCTAAGTGAGGTACGCCGCATCACCCACAGCGAGAGCGCTCGAATGATCTAACCTAAGTGAGGTACGCCGCATCACCCACAGCGAGAGCGCTCGAATGATCTAACCTAAGGGAGGTACGCCGCATCACCCACAGCGAGAGCGGTCAAATGATCTAACCTAAGTGAGGTACGCGCATCACCCACAGCGAGAGCGGTCGAATGATCTAACCTAAGGGAGGTACGCCGCATCACCCACAGCGAGAGCGCTCGAATGATCTAACCTAAGTGAGGTACGCCGCATCACCCACAGCGAGAGCGGTCGAATGATCTAACCTAAGTGAGGTACGCCGCATCACCCACAGCGAGAGCGGTCGAGTGATCTAACCTAAGTGAGGTACGCCGCATCACCCACAGCGAGAGCGGTCGAATGATCTAACCTAAGTGAGGTACGCCGCATCACCCACAGCGAGAGCGGTCGAGTGATCTAACCTAAGTGAGGTACGCCGCATCACCCACAGCGAGAGCGCTCGAATGATCTAACCTAAGTGAGGTACGCCGCATCATCCACAGCGAGTGCGGTCGAATGATCTAACTTAAGTGAGGTACGCCGCATCACCCACAGCGAGAGCGCTCGAATGATCTAACCTAAGTGAGGTACGCCGCATCACCCACAGCGAGAGCGCTCGAATGATCTAACCTAAGTGAGGTACGCCGCATCACCCACAGCGAGAGCGGTCAAATGATCTTCCCTAAGTGAGGTACGCCGCATCATCCACAGCGAGTGCGGTCGAATGATCTAACTTAAGTGAGGTACGCCGCATCACCCACAGCGAGAGCGCTCGAATGATCTAACCTAAGTTAGGTACGCGCATCACCCACAGCGAGAGCGGTCGAGTTATCTAACCTAAGTGAGGTACGCCGCATCACCCACAGCGAGAGCGGTCGAATGATCTAACCTAAGTGAGGTACGCCGCATCACCCACAGCGAGAGCGCTCGAATGATCTAACCTAAGTCAGGTACGCCGCATCACCCACAGCGAGAGCGGTCGAGTGATCTAACCTAAGTGAGGTACGCCGCATCACCCACAGCGAGAGCGGTCGAATGATCTAACCTAAGTGAGGTACGCCGCATCATCCACAGCGAGTGCGGTCGAATGATCTAACTTAAGTGAGGTACGCCGCATCACCCACAGCGAGAGCGCTCGAATGATCTAACCTAAGTGAGGTACGCCGCATCACCCACAGCGAGAGCGCTCGAATGATCTAACCTAAGTGAGGTACGCCGCATCACCCACAGCGAGAGCGCTCGAATGATCTAACCTAAGTCAGGTACGCCGCATCATCCACAGCGAGAGCGCTCGAATGATCTAACCTAAGTGAGTACGCCGCATCACCCACAGCGAAAGCGGTCGAATGATCTAACCTAAGTGAGGTACGCCGCATCACCCACAGCGAGAGCGGTCGAGTGATCTAACCTAAGTGAGGTACGCCGCATCACCCACAGCGAGAGCGGTCGAATGATCTAACCTAAGTGAGGTACGCCGCATCACCCACAGCGAGAGCGGTCGAGTGATCTAACCTAAGTGAGGTACGCCGCATCACCCACAGCGAGAGCGCTCGAATGATCTAACCTAAGGGAGGTACGCCGCATCACCCACAGCGAGAGCGGTCGAGTGATCTAACCTAAGTGAGGTACGCCGCATCACCCACAGCGAGAGCGGTCAAATGATCTAACCTAAGTGAGGTACGCCGCATCATCCACAGCGAGTGCGGTCGAATGATCTAACTTAAGTGAGGTACGCCGCATCACCCACAGCGAGAGCGCTCGAATGATCTAACCTAAGTGAGGTACGCCGCATCACCCACAGCGAGAGCGGTCAAATGATCTAACCTGAGTGAGATACGCCGCATCACCCACAGCGAGAGCGCTCGAATGATCAAATCTAAGTGAGGTACGCCGCATCACCCACAGCGAGAGCGGTCGAGTGATCTAACCTAAGTGAGGTACGCCGCATCACCCACAGCGAGAGCGCTCGAATGATCTAACCTAAGTGAGGTACGCCGCATCATCCACAGCGAGTGCGGTCGAATGATCTAACTTAAGTGAGGTACGCCGCATCACCCACAGCGAGAGCGCTCGAATGATCTAACCTAAGTGAGGTACGCCGCATCACCCACAGCGAGAGCGCTCGAATGATCTAACCTAAGTGAGGTACGCCGCATCACCCACAGCGAGAGCGGTCAAATGATCTTCCCTAAGTGAGGTACGCCGCATCATCCACAGCGAGTGCGGTCGAATGATCTAACTTAAGTGAGGTACGCCGCATCACCCACAGCGAGAGCGCTCGAATGATCTAACCTAAGTTAGGTACGCGCATCACCCACAGCGAGAGCGGTCGAGTTATCTAACCTAAGTGAGGTACGCCGCATCACCCACAGCGAGAGCGGTCGAATGATCTAACCTAAGTGAGGTACGCCGCATCACCCACAGCGAGAGCGCTCGAATGATCTAACCTAAGTCAGGTACGCCGCATCACCCACAGCGAGAGCGGTCGAGTGATCTAACCTAAGTGAGGTACGCCGCATCACCCACAGCGAGAGCGGTCGAGTGATCTAACCTAAGTGAGGTACGCCGCATCACCCACAGCGAGAGCGCTCGAATGATCTAACCTAAGGGAGGTACGCCGCATCACCCACAGCGAGAGCGGTCGAGTGATCTAACCTAAGTGAGGTACGCCGCATCACCCACAGCGAGAGCGGTCAAATGATCTAACCTAAGTGAGGTACGCCGCATCATCCACAGCGAGTGCGGTCGAATGATCTAACTTAAGTGAGGTACGCCGCATCACCCACAGCGAGAGCGCTCGAATGATCTAACCTAAGTGAGGTACGCCGCATCACCCACAGCGAGAGCGGTCGAATGATCTAACCTAAGTGAGGTACGCCGCATCATCCACAGCGAGTGCGGTCGAATGATCTAACTTAAGTGAGGTACGCCGCATCACCCACAGCGAGAGCGCTCGAATGATCTAACCTAAGTGAGGTACGCCGCATCACCCACAGCGAGAGCGCTCGAATGATCTAACCTAAGTGAGGTACGCCGCATCACCCACAGCGAGAGCGCTCGAATGATCTAACCTAAGTCAGGTACGCCGCATCATCCACAGCGAGAGCGCTCGAATGATCTAACCTAAGTGAGTACGCCGCATCACCCACAGCGAAAGCGGTCGAATGATCTAACCTAAGTGAGGTACGCCGCATCACCCACAGCGAGAGCGGTCGAGTGATCTAACCTAAGTGAGGTACGCCGCATCACCCACAGCGAGAGCGGTCGAATGATCTAACCTAAGTGAGGTACGCCGCATCACCCACAGCGAGAGCGGTCGAGTGATCTAACCTAAGTGAGGTACGCCGCATCACCCACAGCGAGAGCGCTCGAATGATCTAACCTAAGGGAGGTACGCCGCATCACCCACAGCGAGAGCGGTCGAGTGATCTAACCTAAGTGAGGTACGCCGCATCACCCACAGCGAGAGCGGTCAAATGATCTAACCTAAGTGAGGTACGCCGCATCATCCACAGCGAGTGCGGTCGAATGATCTAACTTAAGTGAGGTACGCCGCATCACCCACAGCGAGAGCGCTCGAATGATCTAACCTAAGTGAGGTACGCCGCATCACCCACAGCGAGAGCGCTCGAATGATCTAACCTAAGTGAGGTACGCCGCATCACCCACAGCGAGAGCGGTCAAATGATCTAACCTAAGTGAGGTACGCGCATCACCCACAGCGAGAGCGGTCGAATGATCTAACCTAAGGGAGGTACGCCGCATCACCCACAGCGAGAGCGGTCAAATGATCTAACCTGAGTGAGATACGCCGCATCACCCACAGCGAGAGCGCTCGAATGATCTAACCTAAGTGAGGTACGCCGCATCACCCACAGCGAGAGCGCTCGAATGATCTAACCTAAGTGAGGTACGCCGCATCACCCACAGCGAGAGCGGTCAAATGATCTAACCTAAGTGAGGTACGCGCATCACCCACAGCGGGAGCGGTCGAATGATCTAACCTAAGGGAGGTACGCCGCATCACCCACAGCGAGAGCGGTCAAATGATCTAACCTGAGTGAGATACGCCGCATCACCCACAGCGAGAGCGCTCGAATGATCAAATCTAAGTGAGGTACGCCGCATCACCCACAGCGAGAGTGGTCGAGTGATCTAACTTAAGTGAGGTACGCGCATCACCCACAGCGAGAGCGGTCGAATGATCTAACCTAAGGGAGGTACGCCGCATCACCCACAGCGAGAGCGCTCGAATGATCTAACCTAAGTGAGTACGCCGCATCACCCAAAGCGAAAGCGGTCGAATGATCTAACCTAAGGGAGGTACGCCGCATCACCCACAGCGAGAGCGGTCGAGTGATCTAACCTAAGTGAGGTACGCCGCATCACCCACAGCGAGAGCGGTCGAATGATCTAACCTAAGTGAGGTACGCCGCATCACCCACAGCGAGAGCGCTCGAATGATCTAACCTAAGTGAGTACGCCGCATCACCCACAGCGAAAGCGGTCGAATGATCTAACCTAAGGGAGGTACGCCGCATCACCCACAGCGAGAGCGGTCAAATGATCTAACCTAAGTGAGGTACGCCGCATCATCCACAGCGAGTGCGGTCGAATGATCTAACTTAAGTGAGGTACGCCGCATCACCCACAGCGAGAGCGCTCGAATGATCTAACCTAAGTTAGGTACGCGCATCACCCACAGCGAGAGCGGTCGAGTTATCTAACCTAAGTGAGGTACGCCGCATCACCCACAGCGAGAGCGGTCGAATGATCTAACCTAAGTGAGGTACGCCGCATCACCCACAGCGAGAGCGGTCGAGTGATCTAACCTAAGTGAGGTACGCCGAATCACCCACTGCGAGAGCGGTCGAATGATCTAACCTAAGTGAGGTACGCCGCATCACCCACAGCGAGAGCGGTCGAGTGATCTAACCTAAGTGAGGTACGCCGCATCACCCACAGCAAGAGCGGTCGAATGATCTAACCTAAGTGAGGTACGCCGCATCATCCACAGCGAGTGCGGTCGAATGATCTAACTTAAGTGAGGTACGCCGCATCACCCACAGCGAGAGCGCTCGAATGATCTAACCTAAGTGAGGTACGCCGCATCACCCACAGCGAGAGCGCTCGAATGATCTAACCTAAGTGAGGTACGCCGCATCACCCACAGCGAGAGCGGTCAAATGATCTAACCTAAGTGAGGTACGCCGCATCATCCACAGCGAGTGCGGTCGAATGATCTAACTTAAGTGAGGTACGCCGCATCACCCACAGCGAGAGCGCTCGAATGATCTAACCTAAGTGAGTACGCCGCATCACCCACAGCGAAAGCGGTCGAATGATCTAACCTAAGGGAGGTACGCCGCATCACCCACAGCGAGAGCGGTCGAGTGATCTAACCTAAGTGAGGTACGCCGCATCACCCACAGCGAGAGCGGTCAAATGATCTAACCTAAGTGAGGTACGCCGCATCATCCACAGCGAGTGCGGTCGAATGATCTAACTTAAGTGAGGTACGCCGCATCACCCACAGCGAGAGCGCTCGAATGATCTAACCTAAGTGAGGTACGCCGCATCACCCACAGCGAGAGCGCTCGAATGATCTAACCTAAGTGAGGTACGCCGCATCACCCACAGCGAGAGCGGTCAAATGATCTAACCTAAGTGAGGTACGCGCATCACCCACAGCGAGAGCGGTCGAATGATCTAACCTAAGGGAGGTACGCCGCATCACCCACAGCGAGAGCGGTCAAATGATCTAACCTGAGTGAGATACGCCGCATCACCCACAGCGAGAGCGCTCGAATGATCTAACCTAAGTGAGGTACGCCGCATCACCCACAGCGAGAGCGCTCGAATGATCTAACCTAAGTGAGGTACGCCGCATCACCCACAGCGAGAGCGGTCAAATGATCTAACCTAAGTGAGGTACGCGCATCACCCACAGCGAGAGCGCTCGAATGATCTAACCTAAGTGAGTACGCCGCATCACCCACAGCGAAAGCGGTCGAATGATCTAACCTAAGGGAGGTACGCCGCATCACCCACAGCGAGAGCGGTCGAGTGATCTAACCTAAGTGAGGTACGCCGCATCACCCACAGCGAGAGCGGTCAAATGATCTAACCTAAGTGAGGTACGCGCATCACCCACAGCGAGAGCGGTCGAATGATCTAACCTAAGGGAGGTACGCCGCATCACCCACAGCGAGAGCGGTCAAATGATCTAACCTGAGTGAGATACGCCGCATCACCCACAGCGAGAGCGCTCGAATGATCTAACCTAAGTGAGGTACGCCGCATCACCCACAGCGAGAGCGCTCGAATGATCTAACCTAAGTGAGGTACGCCGCATCACCCACAGCGAGAGCGGTCAAATGATCTAACCTAAGTGAGGTACGCGCATCACCCACAGCGAGAGCGGTCGAATGATCTAACCTAAGGGAGGTACGCCGCATCACCCACAGCGAGAGCGGTCAAATGATCTAACCTGAGTGAGATACGCCGCATCACCCACAGCGAGAGCGCTCGAATGATCAAATCTAAGTGAGGTACGCCGCATCACCCACAGCGAGAGCGCTCGAATGATCTAACCTAAGTGAGGTACGCCGCATCACCCACAGCGAGAGCGGTCAAATGATCTAACCTGAGTGAGATACGCCGCATCACCCACAGCGAGTGCGGTCGAATGATCTAACTTAAGTGAGGTACGCCGCATCACCCACAGCGAGAGCGCTCGAATGATCTAACCTAAGTGAGGTACGCCGCATCACCCACAGCGAGAGCGCTCGAATGATCTAACCTAAGTGAGTACGCCGCATCACCCACAGCGAAAGCGGTCGAATGATCTAACCTAAGGGAGGTACGCCGCATCACCCACAGCGAGAGCGCTCGAATGATCTAACCTAAGTGAGTACGCCGCATCACCCACAGCGAAAGCGGTCGAATGATCTAACCTAAGGGAGGTACGCCGCATCACCCACAGCGAGAGCGGTCGAGTGATCTAACCTAAGTGCGGTACGCCGCATCACCCACAGCGAGAGCGGTCGAATGATCTAACCTAAGTGAGGTACGCCGCATCATCCACAGCGAGTGCGGTCGAATGATCTAACCTAAGTGAGTACGCCGCATCACCCACAGCGAAAGCGGTCGAATGATCTAACCTAAGGGAGGTACGCCGCATCACCCACAGCGAGAGCGGTCGAGTGATCTAACCTAAGTGAGGTACGCCGCATCACCCACAGCGAGAGCGGTCAAATGATCTAACCTAAGTGAGGTACGCCGCATCATCCACAGCGAGTGCGGTCGAATGATCTAACTTAAGTGAGGTACGCCGCATCACCCACAGCGAGAGCGCTCGAATGATCTAACCTAAGTTAGGTACGCGCATCACCCACAGCGAGAGCGGTCGAGTTATCTAACCTAAGTGAGGTACGCCGCATCACCCACAGCGAGAGCGGTCGAATGATCTAACCTAAGTGAGGTACGCCGCATCACCCACAGCGAGAGCGGTCGAGTGATCTAACCTAAGTGAGGTACGCCGCATCACCCACAGCGAGAGCGGTCGAATGATCTAACCTAAGTGAGGTACGCCGCATCACCCACAGCGAGAGCGGTCGAGTGATCTAACCTAAGTGAGGTACGCCGCATCACCCACAGCGAGAGCGCTCGAATGATCTAACCTAAGTGAGGTACGCCGCATCATCCACAGCGAGTGCGGTCGAATGATCTAACTTAAGTGAGGTACGCCGCATCACCCACAGCGAGAGCGCTCGAATGATCTAACCTAAGTGAGGTACGCCGCATCACCCACAGCGAGAGCGCTCGAATGATCTAACCTAAGTGAGGTACGCCGCATCACCCACAGCGAGAGCGGTCAAATGATCTTCCCTAAGTGAGGTACGCCGCATCATCCACAGCGAGTGCGGTCGAATGATCTAACTTAAGTGAGGTACGCCGCATCACCCACAGCGAGAGCGCTCGAATGATCTAACCTAAGTTAGGTACGCGCATCACCCACAGCGAGAGCGGTCGAGTTATCTAACCTAAGTGAGGTACGCCGCATCACCCACAGCGAGAGCGGTCGAATGATCTAACCTAAGTGAGGTACGCCGCATCACCCACAGCGAGAGCGCTCGAATGATCTAACCTAAGTCAGGTACGCCGCATCACCCACAGCGAGAGCGGTCGAGTGATCTAACCTAAGTGAGGTACGCCGCATCACCCACAGCGAGAGCGGTCGAATGATCTAACCTAAGTGAGGTACGCCGCATCATCCACAGCGAGTGCGGTCGAATGATCTAACTTAAGTGAGGTACGCCGCATCACCCACAGCGAGAGCGCTCGAATGATCTAACCTAAGTGAGGTACGCCGCATCACCCACAGCGAGAGCGCTCGAATGATCTAACCTAAGTGAGGTACGCCGCATCACCCACAGCGAGAGCGCTCGAATGATCTAACCTAAGTCAGGTACGCCGCATCATCCACAGCGAGAGCGCTCGAATGATCTAACCTAAGTGAGTACGCCGCATCACCCACAGCGAAAGCGGTCGAATGATCTAACCTAAGTGAGGTACGCCGCATCACCCACAGCGAGAGCGGTCGAGTGATCTAACCTAAGTGAGGTACGCCGCATCACCCACAGCGAGAGCGGTCGAATGATCTAACCTAAGTGAGGTACGCCGCATCACCCACAGCGAGAGCGGTCGAGTGATCTAACCTAAGTGAGGTACGCCGCATCACCCACAGCGAGAGCGCTCGAATGATCTAACCTAAGGGAGGTACGCCGCATCACCCACAGCGAGAGCGGTCGAGTGATCTAACCTAAGTGAGGTACGCCGCATCACCCACAGCGAGAGCGGTCAAATGATCTAACCTAAGTGAGGTACGCCGCATCATCCACAGCGAGTGCGGTCGAATGATCTAACTTAAGTGAGGTACGCCGCATCACCCACAGCGAGAGCGCTCGAATGATCTAACCTAAGTGAGGTACGCCGCATCACCCACAGCGAGAGCGCTCGAATGATCTAACCTAAGTGAGGTACGCCGCATCACCCACAGCGAGAGCGGTCAAATGATCTAACCTAAGTGAGGTACGCGCATCACCCACAGCGAGAGCGGTCGAATGATCTAACCTAAGGGAGGTACGCCGCATCACCCACAGCGAGAGCGGTCAAATGATCTAACCTGAGTGAGATACGCCGCATCACCCACAGCGAGAGCGCTCGAATGATCTAACCTAAGTGAGGTACGCCGCATCACCCACAGCGAGAGCGCTCGAATGATCTAACCTAAGTGAGGTACGCCGCATCACCCACAGCGAGAGCGGTCAAATGATCTAACCTAAGTGAGGTACGCGCATCACCCACAGCGAGAGCGGTCGAATGATCTAACCTAAGGGAGGTACGCCGCATCACCCACAGCGAGAGCGGTCAAATGATCTAACCTGAGTGAGATACGCCGCATCACCCACAGCGAGAGCGCTCGAATGATCAAATCTAAGTGAGGTACGCCGCATCACCCACAGCGAGAGTGGTCGAGTGATCTAACTTAAGTGAGGTACGCGCATCACCCACAGCGAGAGCGGTCGAATGATCTAACCTAAGGGAGGTACGCCGCATCACCCACAGCGAGAGCGCTCGAATGATCTAACCTAAGTGAGTACGCCGCATCACCCAAAGCGAAAGCGGTCGAATGATCTAACCTAAGGGAGGTACGCCGCATCACCCACAGCGAGAGCGGTCGAGTGATCTAACCTAAGTGAGGTACGCCGCATCACCCACAGCGAGAGCGGTCGAATGATCTAACCTAAGTGAGGTACGCCGCATCACCCACAGCGAGAGCGCTCGAATGATCTAACCTAAGTGAGTACGCCGCATCACCCACAGCGAAAGCGGTCGAATGATCTAACCTAAGGGAGGTACGCCGCATCACCCACAGCGAGAGCGGTCAAATGATCTAACCTAAGTGAGGTACGCCGCATCATCCACAGCGAGTGCGGTCGAATGATCTAACTTAAGTGAGGTACGCCGCATCACCCACAGCGAGAGCGCTCGAATGATCTAACCTAAGTTAGGTACGCGCATCACCCACAGCGAGAGCGGTCGAGTTATCTAACCTAAGTGAGGTACGCCGCATCACCCACAGCGAGAGCGGTCGAATGATCTAACCTAAGTGAGGTACGCCGCATCACCCACAGCGAGAGCGGTCGAGTGATCTAACCTAAGTGAGGTACGCCGAATCACCCACTGCGAGAGCGGTCGAATGATCTAACCTAAGTGAGGTACGCCGCATCACCCACAGCGAGAGCGGTCGAGTGATCTAACCTAAGTGAGGTACGCCGCATCACCCACAGCAAGAGCGGTCGAATGATCTAACCTAAGTGAGGTACGCCGCATCATCCACAGCGAGTGCGGTCGAATGATCTAACTTAAGTGAGGTACGCCGCATCACCCACAGCGAGAGCGCTCGAATGATCTAACCTAAGTGAGGTACGCCGCATCACCCACAGCGAGAGCGCTCGAATGATCTAACCTAAGTGAGGTACGCCGCATCGCCCACAGCGAGAGCGGTCAAATGATCTAACCTAAGTGAGGTACGCCGCATCATCCACAGCGAGTGCGGTCGAATGATCTAACTTAAGTGAGGTACGCCGCATCACCCACAGCGAGAGCGCTCGAATGATCTAACCTAAGTGAGTACGCCGCATCACCCACAGCGAAAGCGGTCGAATGATCTAACCTAAGGGAGGTACGCCGCATCACCCACAGCGAGAGCGGTCGAGTGATCTAACCTAAGTGAGGTACGCCGCATCACCCACAGCGAGAGCGGTCAAATGATCTAACCTAAGTGAGGTACGCCGCATCATCCACAGCGAGTGCGGTCGAATGATCTAACTTAAGTGAGGTACGCCGCATCACCCACAGCGAGAGCGCTCGAATGATCTAACCTAAGTGAGGTACGCCGCATCACCCACAGCGAGAGCGGTCAAATGATCTAACCTGAGTGAGATACGCCGCATCACCCACAGCGAGAGCGCTCGAATGATCAAATCTAAGTGAGGTACGCCGCATCACCCACAGCGAGAGCGCTCGAATGATCTAACCTAAGTGAGGTACGCCGCATCACCCACAGCGAGAGCGGTCAAATGATCTAACCTAAGTGAGGTACGCGCATCACCCACAGCGAGAGCGGTCGAATGATCTAACCTAAGGGAGGTACGCCGCATCACCCACAGCGAGAGCGGTCAAATGATCTAACCTGAGTGAGATACGCCGCATCACCCACAGCGAAAGCGGTCGAATGATCTAACCTAAGGGAGGTACGCCGCATCACCCACAGCGAGAGCGGTCGAGTGATCTAACCTAAGTGCGGTACGCCGCATCACCCACAGCGAGAGCGGTCGAATGATCTAACCTAAGTGAGGTACGCCGCATCATCCACAGCGAGTGCGGTCGAATGATCTAACTTAAGTGAGGTACGCCGCATCACCCACAGCGAGAGCGCTCGAATGATCTAACCTAAGTGAGGTACGCCGCATCACCCACAGCGAGAGCGCTCGAATGATCTAACCTAAGTCAGGTACGCCGCATCATCCACAGCGAGAGCGCTCGAATGATCTAACCTAAGTGAGGTACGCGCATCACCCACAGCGAGAGCGGTCGAGTGATCTAACCTAAGTGAGGTACGCCGCATCACCCACAGCGAGAGCGGTCGAATGATCTAACCTAAGTGAGGTACGCCGCATCATCCACAGCGAGTGCGGTCGAATGATCTAACTTAAGTGAGGTACGCCGCATCACCCACAGCGAGAGCGCTCGAATGATCTAACCTAAGTTAGGTACGCGCATCACCCACAGCGAGAGCGGTCGAGTTATCTAACCTAAGTGAGGTACGCCGCATCACCCACAGCGAGTGCGGTCGAATGATCTAACTTAAGTGAGGTACGCCGCATCACCCACAGCGAGAGCGCTCGAATGATCTAACCTAAGTGAGGTACGCCGCATCACCCACAGCGAGAGCGCTCGAATGATCTAACCTAAGTGAGTACGCCGCATCACCCACAGCGAAAGCGGTCGAATGATCTAACCTAAGGGAGGTACGCCGCATCACCCACAGCGAGAGCGCTCGAATGATCTAACCTAAGTGAGTACGCCGCATCACCCAAAGCGAAAGCGGTCGAATGATCTAACCTAAGGGAGGTACGCCGCATCACCCACAGCGAGAGCGGTCGAGTGATCTAACCTAAGTGAGGTACGCCGCATCACCCACAGCGAGAGCGGTCGAATGATCTAACCTAAGTGAGGTACGCCGCATCACCCACAGCGAGAGCGCTCGAATGATCTAACCTAAGTGAGTACGCCGCATCACCCACAGCGAAAGCGGTCGAATGATCTAACCTAAGGGAGGTACGCCGCATCACCCACAGCGAGAGCGGTCAAATGATCTAACCTAAGTGAGGTACGCCGCATCATCCACAGCGAGTGCGGTCGAATGATCTAACTTAAGTGAGGTACGCCGCATCACCCACAGCGAGAGCGCTCGAATGATCTAACCTAAGTTAGGTACGCGCATCACCCACAGCGAGAGCGGTCGAGTTATCTAACCTAAGTGAGGTACGCCGCATCACCCACAGCGAGAGCGGTCGAATGATCTAACCTAATGAGGTACGCCGCATCACCCACAGCGAGAGCGGTCGAGTGATCTAACCTAAGTGAGGTACGCCGAATCACCCACTGCGAGAGCGGTCGAATGATCTAACCTAAGTGAGGTACGCCGCATCACCCACAGCGAGAGCGGTCGAGTGATCTAACCTAAGTGAGGTACGCCGCATCACCCACAGCAAGAGCGGTCGAATGATCTAACCTAAGTGAGGTACGCCGCATCATCCACAGCGAGTGCGGTCGAATGATCTAACTTAAGTGAGGTACGCCGCATCACCCACAGCGAGAGCGCTCGAATGATCTAACCTAAGTTAGGTACGCGCATCACCCACAGCGAGAGCGGTCGAGTTATCTAACCTAAGTGAGGTACGCCGCATCACCCACAGCGAGAGCGGTCGAATGATCTAACCTAAGTGAGGTACGCCGCATCACCCACAGCGAGAGCGGTCGAGTGATCTAACCTAAGTGAGGTACGCCGAATCACCCACTGCGAGAGCGGTCGAATGATCTAACCTAAGTGAGGTACGCCGCATCACCCACAGCGAGAGCGGTCGAGTGATCTAACCTAAGTGAGGTACGCCGCATCACCCACAGCAAGAGCGGTCGAATGATCTAACCTAAGTGAGGTACGCCGCATCATCCACAGCGAGTGCGGTCGAATGATCTAACTTAAGTGAGGTACGCCGCATCACCCACAGCGAGAGCGCTCGAATGATCTAACCTAAGTGAGGTACGCCGCATCACCCACAGCGAGAGCGCTCGAATGATCTAACCTAAGTGAGGTACGCCGCATCACCCACAGCGAGAGCGGTCAAATGATCTAACCTAAGTGAGGTACGCCGCATCATCCACAGCGAGTGCGGTCGAATGATCTAACTTAAGTGAGGTACGCCGCATCACCCACAGCGAGAGCGCTCGAATGATCTAACCTAAGTGAGTACGCCGCATCACCCACAGCGAAAGCGGTCGAATGATCTAACCTAAGGGAGGTACGCCGCATCACCCACAGCGAGAGCGGTCGAGTGATCTAACCTAAGTGAGGTACGCCGCATCACCCACAGCGAGAGCGGTCAAATGATCTAACCTAAGTGAGGTACGCCGCATCATCCACAGCGAGTGCGGTCGAATGATCTAACTTAAGTGAGGTACGCCGCATCACCCACAGCGAGAGCGCTCGAATGATCTAACCTAAGTGAGGTACGCCGCATCACCCACAGCGAGAGCGCTCGAATGATCTAACCTAAGTGAGGTACGCCGCATCACCCACAGCGAGAGCGGTCAAATGATCTAACCTAAGTGAGGTACGCGCATCACCCACAGCGAGAGCGGTCGAATGATCTAACCTAAGGGAGGTACGCCGCATCACCCACAGCGAGAGCGGTCAAATGATCTAACCTGAGTGAGATACGCCGCATCACCCACAGCGAGAGCGCTCGAATGATCTAACCTAAGTGAGGTACGCCGCATCACCCACAGCGAGAGCGGTCAAATGATCTAACCTAAGTGAGGTACGCGCATCACCCACAGCGAGAGCGGTCGAATGATCTAACCTAAGGGAGGTACGCCGCATCACCCACAGCGAGAGCGGTCAAATGATCTAACCTGAGTGAGATACGCCGCATCACCCACAGCGAGAGCGCTCGAATGATCAAATCTAAGTGAGGTACGCCGCATCACCCACAGCGAGAGCGCTCGAATGATCTAACCTAAGTGAGGTACGCCGCATCACCCACAGCGAGAGCGGTCAAATGATCTAACCTGAGTGAGATACGCCGCATCACCCACAGCGAGTGCGGTCGAATGATCTAACTTAAGTGAGGTACGCCGCATCACCCACAGCGAGAGCGCTCGAATGATCTAACCTAAGTGAGGTACGCCGCATCACCCACAGCGAGAGCGCTCGAATGATCTAACCTAAGTGAGTACGCCGCATCACCCACAGCGAAAGCGGTCGAATGATCTAACCTAAGGGAGGTACGCCGCATCACCCACAGCGAGAGCGCTCGAATGATCTAACCTAAGTGAGTACGCCGCATCACCCACAGCGAAAGCGGTCGAATGATCTAACCTAAGGGAGGTACGCCGCATCACCCACAGCGAGAGCGGTCGAGTGATCTAACCTAAGTGCGGTACGCCGCATCACCCACAGCGAGAGCGGTCGAATGATCTAACCTAAGTGAGGTACGCCGCATCATCCACAGCGAGTGCGGTCGAATGATCTAACTTAAGTGAGGTACGCCGCATCACCCACAGCGAGAGCGCTCGAATGATCTAACCTAAGTGAGGTACGCCGCATCACCCACAGCGAGAGCGCTCGAATGATCTAACCTAAGTCAGGTACGCCGCATCATCCACAGCGAGAGCGCTCGAATGATCTAACCTAAGTGAGGTACGCGCATCACCCACAGCGAGAGCGGTCGAGTGATCTAACCTAAGTGAGGTACGCCGCATCACCCACAGCGAGAGCGGTCGAATGATCTAACCTAAGTGAGGTACGCCGCATCATCCACAGCGAGTGCGGTCGAATGATCTAACTTAAGTGAGGTACGCCGCATCACCCACAGCGAGAGCGCTCGAATGATCTAACCTAAGTTAGGTACGCGCATCACCCACAGCGAGAGCGGTCGAGTTATCTAACCTAAGTGAGGTACGCCGCATCACCCACAGCGAGTGCGGTCGAATGATCTAACTTAAGTGAGGTACGCCGCATCACCCACAGCGAGAGCGCTCGAATGATCTAACCTAAGTGAGGTACGCCGCATCACCCACAGCGAGAGCGCTCGAATGATCTAACCTAAGTGAGTACGCCGCATCACCCACAGCGAAAGCGGTCGAATGATCTAACCTAAGGGAGGTACGCCGCATCACCCACAGCGAGAGCGCTCGAATGATCTAACCTAAGTGAGTACGCCGCATCACCCACAGCGAAAGCGGTCGAATGATCTAACCTAAGGGAGGTACGCCGCATCACCCACAGCGAGAGCGGTCGAATGATCTAACCTAAGTGAGGTACGCCGCATCATCCACAGCGAGTGCGGTCGAATGATCTAACTTAAGTGAGGTACGCCGCATCACCCACAGCGAGAGCGCTCGAATGATCTAACCTAAGTGAGGTACGCCGCATCACCCACAGCGAGAGCGCTCGAATGATCTAACCTAAGTCAGGTACGCCGCATCATCCACAGCGAGAGCGCTCGAATGATCTAACCTAAGTGAGGTACGCGCATCACCCACAGCGAGAGCGGTCGAGTGATCTAACCTAAGTGAGGTACGCCGCATCACCCACAGCGAGAGCGGTCGAATGATCTAACCTAAGTGAGGTACGCCGCATCATCCACAGCGAGTGCGGTCGAATGATCTAACTTAAGTGAGGTACGCCGCATCACCCACAGCGAGAGCGCTCGAATGATCTAACCTAAGTGAGGTACGCCGCATCACCCACAGCGAGAGCGCTCGAATGATCTAACCTAAGTGAGGTACGCCGCATCACCCACAGCGAGAGCGGTCAAATGATCTAACCTAAGTGAGGTACGCGCATCACCCACAGCGAGAGCGGTCGAATGATCTAACCTAAGGGAGGTACGCCGCATCACCCACAGCGAGAGCGGTCAAATGATCTAACCTGAGTGAGATACGCCGCATCACCCACAGCGAGAGCGCTCGAATGATCTAACCTAAGTGAGGTACGCCGCATCACCCACAGCGAGAGCGCTCGAATGATCAAATCTAAGTGAGGTACGCCGCATCACCCACAGCGAGAGCGGTCGAGTGATCTAACTTAAGTGAGGTACGCGCATCACCCACAGCGAGAGCGGTCGAATGATCTAACCTAAGGGAGGTACGCCGCATCACCCACAGCGAGAGCGGTCGAATGATCTAACCTAAGTGAGGTACCCCGCATCACCCACAGCGAGAGCGCTCGAATGATCTAACCTAAGTGAGTACGCCGCATCACCCACAGCGAAAGCGGTCGAATGATCTAACCTAAGGGAGGTACGCCGCATCACCCACAGCGAGAGCGGTCGAGTGATCTAACCTAAGTGAGGTACGCCGCATCACCCACAGCGAGAGCGGTCAAATGATCTAACCTAAGTGAGGTACGCCGCATCATCCACAGCGAGTGCGGTCGAATGATCTAACTTAAGTGAGGTACGCCGCATCACCCACAGCGAGAGCGCTCGAATGATCTAACCTAAGTTAGGTACGCGCATCACCCACAGCGAGAGCGGTCGAGTTATCTAACCTAAGTGAGGTACGCCGCATCACCCACAGCGAGAGCGGTCGAATGATCTAACCTAAGTGAGGTACGCCGCATCACCCACAGCGAGAGCGGTCGAGTGATCTAACCTAAGTGAGGTACGCCGCATCACCCACAGCGAGAGCGGTCGAATGATCTAACCTAAGTGAGGTACGCCGCATCACCCACAGCGAGAGCGGTCGAGTGATCTAACCTAAGTGAGGTACGCCGCATCACCCACAGCGAGAGCGCTCGAATGATCTAACCTAAGTGAGGTACGCCGCATCATCCACAGCGAGTGCGGTCGAATGATCTAACTTAAGTGAGGTACGCCGCATCACCCACAGCGAGAGCGCTCGAATGATCTAACCTAAGTGAGGTACGCCGCATCACCCACAGCGAGAGCGCTCGAATGATCTAACCTAAGTGAGGTACGCCGCATCACCCACAGCGAGAGCGGTCAAATGATCTTCCCTAAGTGAGGTACGCCGCATCATCCACAGCGAGTGCGGTCGAATGATCTAACTTAAGTGAGGTACGCCGCATCACCCACAGCGAGAGCGCTCGAATGATCTAACCTAAGTTAGGTACGCGCATCACCCACAGCGAGAGCGGTCGAGTTATCTAACCTAAGTGAGGTACGCCGCATCACCCACAGCGAGAGCGGTCGAATGATCTAACCTAAGTGAGGTACGCCGCATCACCCACAGCGAGAGCGCTCGAATGATCTAACCTAAGTCAGGTACGCCGCATCACCCACAGCGAGAGCGGTCGAGTGATCTAACCTAAGTGAGGTACGCCGCATCACCCACAGCGAGAGCGGTCGAATGATCTAACCTAAGTGAGGTACGCCGCATCATCCACAGCGAGTGCGGTCGAATGATCTAACTTAAGTGAGGTACGCCGCATCACCCACAGCGAGAGCGCTCGAATGATCTAACCTAAGTGAGGTACGCCGCATCACCCACAGCGAGAGCGCTCGAATGATCTAACCTAAGTGAGGTACGCCGCATCACCCACAGCGAGAGCGCTCGAATGATCTAACCTAAGTCAGGTACGCCGCATCATCCACAGCGAGAGCGCTCGAATGATCTAACCTAAGTGAGTACGCCGCATCACCCACAGCGAAAGCGGTCGAATGATCTAACCTAAGTGAGGTACGCCGCATCACCCACAGCGAGAGCGGTCGAGTGATCTAACCTAAGTGAGGTACGCCGCATCACCCACAGCGAGAGCGCTCGAATGATCTAACCTAAGTGAGGTACGCCGCATCACCCACAGCGAGAGCGCTCGAGTGATCTAACCTAAGTCAGGTACGCCGCATCATCCACAGCGAGAGCGCTCGAATGATCTAATCTAAGTGAGGTACGCGCATCACCCACAGCGAGAGCGGTCGAATGATCTAACCTAAGGGAGGTACGCCGCATCACCCACAGCGAGAGCGGTCAAATAATCTAACCTGAGTGAGATACGCCGCATCACCCACAGCGAGAGCGCTCGAATGATCTAACCTAAGTGAGGTACGCCGCATCACCCACAGCGAGAGCGCTCGAATGATCAAACCTAAGTGAGGTACGCCGCATCACCCACAGCGAGAGCGGTCGAGTGATCTAACTTAAGTGAGGTACGCGCATCACCCACAGCGAGAGCGGTCGAATGATCTAACCTAAGGGAGGTACGCCGCATCACCCACAGCGAGAGCGCTCGAATGATCTAACCTAAGTGAGTACGCCGCATCACCCACAGCGAAAGCGGTCGAATGATCTAACCTAAGGGAGGTACGCCGCATCACCCACAGCGAGAGCGCTCGAATGATCTAACCTAAGTGAGGTACGCCGCATCACCCACAGCGAGAGCGGTCGAGTGATCTAACCTAAGTGAGGTACGCCGCATCACCCACAGCGAGAGCGCTCGAATGATCTAACCTAAGTCAGGTACGCCGCATCATCCACATCGAGAGCGCTCGAATGATCTAATCTAAGTGAGGTACGCGCATCACCCACAGCGAGAGCGGTCGAATGATCTAACCTAAGGGAGGTACGCCGCATCACCCACAGCGAGAGCGGTCAAATGATCTAACCTGAGTGAGATACGCCGCATCACCCACAGCGAGAGCGCTCGAATGATCTAACCTAAGTGAGGTACGCCGCATCACCCACAGCGAGAGCGCTCGAAAGATCAAACCTAAGTGAGGTACGCCGCATCACCCACAGCGAGAGCGGTCGAGTGATCTAACTTAAGTGAGGTACGCCGCATCACCCACAGCGAGAGCGCTCGAATGATCTAACCTAAGTCAGGTACGCCGCATCATCCACAGCGAGAGCGCTCGAATGATCTAATCTAAGTGAGGTACGCGCATCACCCACAGCGAGAGCGGTCGAATGATCTAACCTGAGTGAGATACGCCGCATCACCCACAGCGAGAGCGCTCGAATGATCTAACCTAAGGGAGGTACGCCGCATCACCCACAGCGAGAGCGCTCGAATGATCTAACCTAAGTGAGTACGCCGCATCACCCACAGCGAAAGCGGTCGAATGATCTAACCTAAGGGAGGTACGCCGCATCACCCACAGCGAGAGCGGTCGAGTGATCTAACCTAAGTGAGGTACGCCGCATCACCCACAGCGAGAGCGGTCGAATGATCTAACCTAAGTGAGGTACGCCGCATCACCCACAGCGAGAGCGCTCGAATGATCTAACCTAAGTGAGGTACGCCGCATCACCCACAGCGAGAGCGCTCGAATGATCTAACCTAAGTGAGTACGCCGCATCACATACAGCGAAAGCGGTCGAATGATCTAACCTAAGGGAGGTACGCCGCATCACCCACAGCGAGAGCGGTCAAATGATCTAACCTAAGTGAGGTACGCCGCATCATCCACAGCGAGTGCGGTCGAATGATCTAACTTAAGTGAGGTACGCCGCATCACCCACAGCGAGAGCGCTCGAATGATCTAACCTAAGTGAGGTACGCCGCATCAGCCACAGCGAGAGCGCTCGAATGATCTAACCTAAGTGAGGTACGCCGCATCACCCACAGCGAGAGCGCTCGAATGATCTAACCTAAGTCAGGTACGCCGCATCATCCACAGCGAGAGCGCTCGAATGATCTAATCTAAGTGAGGTACGCGCATCACCCACAGCGAGAGCGGTCGAATGATCTAACCTAAGGGAGGTACGCCGCATCACCCACAGCGAGAGCGGTCAAATAATCTAACCTGAGTGAGATACGCCGCATCACCCACAGCGAGAGCGCTCGAATGATCTAACCTAAGTGAGGTACGCCGCATCACCCACAGCGAGAGCGCTCGAATGATCAAACCTAAGTGAGGTACGCCGCATCACCCACAGCGAGAGCGGTCGAGTGATCTAACTTAAGTGAGGTACGCGCATCACCCACAGCGAGAGCGGTCGAATGATCTAACCTAAGGGAGGTACGCCGCATCACCCAAAGCGAGAGCGCTCGAATGATCTAACCTAAGTGAGGTACGCCGCATCACCCACAGCGAGAGCGCTCGAATGATCAAACCTAAGTGAGGTACGCCGCATCACCCACAGCGAGAGCGGTCGAATGATCTAATCTAAGTGATTACGCCGCATCACCCACAGCGAAAGCGGTCGAATGATCTAACCTAAGGGAGGTACGCCGCATCACCCACAGCGAGAGCGCTCGAATGATCTAACCTAAGTGAGGTACGCCGCATCACCCACAGCGAGAGCGCTCGAATGATCAAACCTAAGTGAGGTACGCCGCATCACCCACAGCGAGAGCGGTCGAATGATCTAACCTAAGGGAGGTACGCCGCATCACCCACAGCGAGAGCGGTCAAATGATCTAACCTAAGTGAGGTACGCCGCATCATCCACAGCGAGTGCGGTCGAATGATCTAACTTAGGTGAGGTACGCCGCATCACCCACAGCGAGAGCGCTCGAATGATCTAACCTAAGTGAGGTACGCCGCATCACCCACAGCGAGAGCGCTCGAATGATCTAACCTAAGTGAGGTACGCCGCATCACCCACAGCGAGAGCGCTCGAATGATCTAACCTAAGTCAGGTACGCCGCATCATCCACAGCGAGAGCGCTCGAATGATCTAATCTAAGTGAGGTACGCGCATCACCCACAGCGAGAGCGGTCGAATGATCTAACCTAAGGGAGGTACGCCGCATCACCCACAGCGAGAGCGGTCAAATGATCTAACCTGAGTGAGATACGCCGCATCACCCACAGCGAGAGCGCTCGAATGATCTAACCTAAGTGAGGTACGCCGCATCACCCACAGCGAGAGCGCTCGAATGATCAAACCTAAGTGAGGTACGCCGCATCACCCACAGCGAGAGCGGTCGAGTGATCTAACTTAAGTGAGGTACGCGCATCACCCACAGCGAGAGCGGTCGAATGATCTAACCTAAGGGAGGTACGCCGCATCACCCACAGCGAGAGCGCTCGAATGATCTAACCTAAGTGAGTACGCCGCATCACCCACAGCGAAAGCGGTCGAATGATCTAACCTAAGGGAGGTACGCCGCATCACCCACAGCGAGAGCGCTCGAATGATCTAACCTAAGTGAGTACGCCGCATCACCCACAGCGAAAGCGGTCGAATGATCTAACCTAAGGGAGGTACGCCGCATCACCCACAGCGAGAGCGGTCGAGTGATCTAACCTAAGTGAGGTACGCCGCATCACCCACAGCGAGAGCGGTCGAATGATCTAACCTAAGTGAGGTACGCCGCATCACCCACAGCGAGAGCGGTCGAATGATCTAACCTAAGTGAGGTACGCCGCATCACCCACAGCGAGAGCGCTCGAATGATCTAACCTAAGTGAGGTACGCCGCATCACCCACAGCGAGAGCGCTCGAATGATCTAACCTAAGTGAGTACGCCGCATCACCCACAGCGAGAGCGCTCGAATGATCCAACCTAAGTGAGGTACGCCGCATCATCCACAGTGAGTGCGGTCGAATGATCTAACCTAAGGGAGGTACGCCGCATCATCCACAGTGAGAGCGCTCGAATGATCTAACCTAAGGGAGGTACGCCGCATCACCCACAGCGAGAGCGCTCGAATGATCTAACCTAAGTGAGGTACGCCGCATCACCCACAGCGAGAGCGCTCGAATGATCTAACCTAAGTGAGGTATGCCGCATCACAAACAGCGAGAGCGGTCGAGTGATCTAACCTAAGTGAGGTACGCCGCATCACCCACAGCGAGAGCGCTCGAATGATCTAACCTAAGTCAGGTACGCCGCATCATCCACAGCGAGAGCGCTCGAATGATCTAACCTAAGTGAGGTACGCCGCATCATCCACAGTGAGAGCGCTCGAATGATCTAACCTAAGGGAGGTACGCCGCATCACCCACAGCGAGAGCGCTCGAATGATCTAACCTAAGTGAGGTACGCCGCATCACCCACAGCGAGAGCGCTCGAATGATCTAACCTAAGTCAGGTACGCCGCATCATCCACAGCGAGAGCGCTCGAATGATCTAATCTAAGTGAGGTACGCGCATCACCCACAGCGAGAGCGGTCGAATGATCTAACCTAAGGGAGGTACGCCGCATCACCCACAGCGAGAGCGGTCAAATGATCTAACCTGAGTGAGATACGCCGCATCACCCACAGCGAGAGCGCTCGAATGATCTAACCTAAGTGAGGTACGCCGCATCACCCACAGCGAGAGCGCTCGAATGATCAAACCTAAGTGAGGTACGCCGCATCACCCACAGCGAGAGCGGTCGAGTGATCTAACCTAAGTGAGGTACGCCGCATCACCCACAGCGAGAGCGCTCGAATGATCTAACCTAAGTCAGGTACGCCGCATCATCCACATCGAGTGCGGTCGAATGATCTAACTTAAGTGAGGTACGCCGCATCACCCACAGCGAGAGCGCTCGAATGATCTAACCTAAGTGAGGTACGCCGCATCACCCACAGCGAGAGCGCTCGAATGATCTAATCTAAGTGAGGTACGCGCATCACCCACAGCGAGAGCGGTCGAATGATCTAACCTAAGGGAGGTACGCCGCATCACCCACAGCGAGAGCGGTCAAATGATCTAACCTGAGTGAGATACGCCGCATCACCCACAGCGAGAGCGCTCGAATGATCTAACCTAAGTGAGGTACGCCGCATCACCCACAGCGAGAGCGCTCGAAAGATCAAACCTAAGTGAGGTACGCCGCATCACCCACAGCGAGAGCGGTCGAGTGATCTAACTTAAGTGAGGTACGTCGCATCACCCACAGCGAGAGCGCTCGAATGATCTAACCTAAGTCAGGTACGCCGCATCATCCACAGCGAGAGCGCTCGAATGATCTAATCTAAGTGAGGTACGCGCATCACCCACAGCGAGAGCGGTCGAATGATCTAACCTGAGTGAGATACGCCGCATCACCCACAGCGAGAGCGCTCGAATGATCTAACCTAAGTGAGGTACGCCGCATCACCCACAGCGAGAGCGCTCGAATGATCAAACCTAAGTGAGGTACGCCGCATCACCCACAGCGAGAGCGGTCGAGTGATCTAACCTAAGTGAGGTACGCCGCATCACCCACAGCGAGAGCGCTCGAATGATCTAACCTAAGTCAGGTACGCCGCATCATCCACAGCGAGTGCGGTCGAATGATCTAACTTAAGTGAGGTACGCCGCATCACCCACAGCGAGAGCGCTCGAATGATCTAACCTAAGTGAGGTACGCCGCATCACCCACAGCGAGAGCGCTCGAATGATCTAATCTAAGTGAGGTACGCGCATCACCCACAGCGAGAGCGGTCGAATGATCTAACCTAAGGGAGGTACGCCGCATCACCCACAGCGAGAGCGGTCAAATGATCTAACCTGAGTGAGATACGCCGCATCACCCACAGCGAGAGCGCTCGAATGATCTAACCTAAGTGAGGTACGCCGCATCACCCACAGCGAGAGCGCTCGAAAGATCAAACCTAAGTGAGGTACGCCGCATCACCCACAGCGAGAGCGGTCGAGTGATCTAACTTAAGTGAGGTACGCGCATCACCGACAGCGAGAGCGGTCGAATGATCTAACCTAAGGGAGGTACGCCGCATCACCCACAGCGAGAGCGCTCGAATGATCTAACCTAAGTGAGTACGCCGCATCACCCACAGCGAAAGCGGTCGAATGATCTAACCTAAGGGAGGTACGCCGCATCACCCACAGCGAGAGCGGTCGAGTGATCTAACCTAAGTGAGGTACGCCGCATCACCCACAGCGAGAGCGGTCGAATGATCTAACCTAAGTGAGGTACGCCGCATCACCCACAGCGAGAGCGGTCGAATGATCTAACCTAAGTGAGGTACGCCGCATCACCCACAGCGAGAGCGCTCGAATGATCTAACCTAAGTGAGGTACGCCGCATCACCCACAGCGAGAGCGCTCGAATGATCTAACCTAAGTGAGTACGCCGCATCACATACAGCGAAAGCGGTCGAATGATCTAACTTAAGTGAGGTACGCCGCATCACCCACAGCGAGAGCGCTCGAATGATCTAACCTAAGTGAGGTACGCCGCATCACCCACAGCGAGAGCGCTCGAATGATCTAACCTAAGTGAGTACGCCGCATCACCCACAGCGAAAGCGGTCGAATGATCTAACCTAAGGGAGGTACGCCGCATCACCCACAGCGAGAGCGGTCGAGTGATCTAACCTAAGTGAGGTACGCCGCATCACCCACAGCGAGAGCGCTCGAATGATCTAACCTAAGTGAGTACGCCGCATCACCCACAGCGAAAGCGGTCGAATGATCTAACCTAAGGGAGGTACGCCGCATCACCCACAGCGAGAGCGGTCGAGTGATCTAACCTAAGTGAGGTACGCCGCATCACCCACAG
Source organism: Heligmosomoides polygyrus polygyrus (assembly GCA_947396885.1). Lineage (NCBI taxonomy): Eukaryota > Metazoa > Nematoda > Chromadorea > Rhabditida > Heligmosomidae > Heligmosomoides > Heligmosomoides polygyrus. The sequence continues at coordinate 45,639,066 of OX377202.1, read as the reverse complement.
CGAGAGCGGTCGAATGATCTAACCTAAGTGGGGTACGCCGCATCATCCACAGCGAGTGCGGTCGAATGATCTAACTTAAGTGAGGTACGCCGCATCACCCACAGCGAGAGCGCTCGAATGATCTAACCTAAGTGAGGTACGCCGCATCACCCACAGCGAGAGCGCTCGAATGATCTAACCTAAGTGAGGTACGCCGCATCACCCACAGCGAGAGCGCTCGAATGATCTAACCTAAGTCAGGTACGCCGCATCATCCACAGCGAGAGCGCTCGAATGATCTAATCTAAGTGAGGTACGCGCATCACCCACAGCGAGAGCGGTCGAATGATCTAACCTAAGGGAGGTACGCCGCATCACCCACAGCGAGAGCGGTCAAATGATCTAACCTGAGTGAGATACGCCGCATCACCCACAGCGAGAGCGCTCGAATGATCTAACCTAAGTGAGGTACGCCGCATCACCCACAGCGAGAGCGCTCGAATGATCAAACCTAAGTGAGGTACGCCGCATCACCCACAGCGAGAGCGGTCGAGTGATCTAACCTAAGTGAGGTACGCCGCATCACCCACAGCGAGAGCGCTCGAATGATCTAACCTAAGTCAGGTACGCCGCATCATCCACAGCGAGTGCGGTCGAATGATCTAACTTAAGTGAGGTACGCCGCATCACCCACAGCGAGAGCGCTCGAATGATCTAACCTAAGTGAGGTACGCCGCATCACCCACAGCGAGAGCGCTCGAATGATCTAATCTAAGTGAGGTACGCGCATCACCCACAGCGAGAGCGGTCGAATGATCTAACCTAAGGGAGGTACGCCGCATCACCCACAGCGAGAGCGGTCAAATGATCTAACCTGAGTGAGATACGCCGCATCACCCACAGCGAGAGCGCTCGAATGATCTAACCTAAGGGAGGTACGCCGCATCACCCACAGCGAGAGCGCTCGAATGATCTAACCTAAGTGAGTACGCCGCATCACCCACAGCGAGAGCGCTCGAAAGATCAAACCTAAGTGAGGTACGCCGCATCACCCACAGCGAGAGCGGTCGAGTGATCTAACTTAAGTGAGGTACGCGCATCACCGACAGCGAGAGCGGTCGAATGATCTAACCTAAGGGAGGTACGCCGCATCACCCACAGCGAGAGCGCTCGAATGATCTAACCTAAGTGAGTACGCCGCATCACCCACAGCGAAAGCGGTCGAATGATCTAACCTAAGGGAGGTACGCCGCATCACCCACAGCGAGAGCGGTCGAGTGATCTAACCTAAGTGAGGTACGCCGCATCACCCACAGCGAGAGCGGTCGAATGATCTAACCTAAGTGAGGTACGCCGCATCACCCACAGCGAGAGCGGTCGAATGATCTAACCTAAGTGAGGTACGCCGCATCACCCACAGCGAGAGCGCTCGAATGATCTAACCTAAGTGAGGTACGCCGCATCACCCACAGCGAGAGCGCTCGAATGATCTAACCTAAGTGAGTACGCCGCATCACATACAGCGAAAGCGGTCGAATGATCTAACTTAAGTGAGGTACGCCGCATCACCCACAGCGAGAGCGCTCGAATGATCTAACCTAAGTGAGGTACGCCGCATCACCCACAGCGAGAGCGCTCGAATGATCTAACCTAAGTGAGTACGCCGCATCACCCACAGCGAAAGCGGTCGAATGATCTAACCTAAGGGAGGTACGCCGCATCACCCACAGCGAGAGCGGTCGAGTGATCTAACCTAAGTGAGGTACGCCGCATCACCCACAGCGAGAGCGCTCGAATGATCTAACCTAAGTGAGTACGCCGCATCACCCACAGCGAAAGCGGTCGAATGATCTAACCTAAGGGAGGTACGCCGCATCACCCACAGCGAGAGCGGTCGAGTGATCTAACCTAAGTGAGGTACGCCGCATCACCCACAGCGAGAGCGGTCGAATGATCTAACCTAAGTGGGGTACGCCGCATCATCCACAGCGAGTGCGGTCGAATGATCTAACTTAAGTGAGGTACGCCGCATCACCCACAGCGAGAGCGCTCGAATGATCTAACCTAAGTGAGGTACGCCGCATCACCCACAGCGAGAGCGCTCGAATGATCTAACCTAAGTGAGGTACGCCGCATCACCCACAGCGAGAGCGCTCGAATGATCTAACCTAAGTCAGGTACGCCGCATCATCCACAGCGAGAGCGCTCGAATGATCTAATCTAAGTGAGGTACGCGCATCACCCACAGCGAGAGCGGTCGAATGATCTAACCTAAGGGAGGTACGCCGCATCACCCACAGCGAGAGCGGTCAAATGATCTAACCTGAGTGAGATACGCCGCATCACCCACAGCGAGAGCGCTCGAATGATCTAACCTAAGTGAGGTACGCCGCATCACCCACAGCGAGAGCGCTCGAATGATCAAACCTAAGTGAGGTACGCCGCATCACCCACAGCGAGAGCGGTCGAGTGATCTAACCTAAGTGAGGTACGCCGCATCACCCACAGCGAGAGCGCTCGAATGATCTAACCTAAGTCAGGTACGCCGCATCATCCACAGCGAGTGCGGTCGAATGATCTAACTTAAGTGAGGTACGCCGCATCACCCACAGCGAGAGCGCTCGAATGATCTAACCTAAGTGAGGTACGCCGCATCACCCACAGCGAGAGCGCTCGAATGATCTAATCTAAGTGAGGTACGCGCATCACCCACAGCGAGAGCGGTCGAATGATCTAACCTAAGGGAGGTACGCCGCATCACCCACAGCGAGAGCGGTCAAATGATCTAACCTGAGTGAGATACGCCGCATCACCCACAGCGAGAGCGCTCGAATGATCTAACCTAAGGGAGGTACGCCGCATCACCCACAGCGAGAGCGCTCGAATGATCTAACCTAAGTGAGTACGCCGCATCACCCACAGCGAAAGCGGTCGAATGATCTAACCTAAGGGAGGTACGCCGCATCACCCACAGCGAGAGCGGTCGAGTGATCTAACCTAAGTGAGGTACGCCGCATCACCCACAGCGAGAGCGGTCGAATGATCTAACCTAAGTGAGGTACGCCGCATCACCCACAGCGAGAGCGGTCGAATGATCTAACCTAAGTGAGGTACGCCGCATCACCCACAGCGAGAGCGCTCGAATGATCTAACCTAAGTGAGGTACGCCGCATCACCCACAGCGAGAGCGCTCGAATGATCTAACCTAAGTGAGTACGCCGCATCACATACAGCGAAAGCGGTCGAATGATCTAACTTAAGTGAGGTACGCCGCATCACCCACAGCGAGAGCGGTCGAATGATCTAACCTAAGGGAGGTACGCCGCATCACCCACAGCGAGAGCGGTCAAATGATCTAACCTAAGTGAGGTACGCCGCATCATCCACAGCGAGTGCGGTCGAATGATCTAACTTAAGTGAGGTACGCCGCATCACCCACAGCGAGAGCGCTCGAATGATCTAACCTAAGTGAGGTACGCCGCATCACCCACAGCGAGAGCGCTCGAATGATCTAACCTAAGTGAGTACGCCGCATCACTTCCAGCGAAAGCGGTCGAATGATCTAACTTAAGTGAGGTACGCCGCATCACCCACAGCGAGAGCGGTCGAATGATCTAACCTAAGGGAGGTACGCCGCATCACCCACAGCGAGAGCGGTCAAATGATCTAACCTAAGTGAGGTACGCCGCATCATCCACAGCGAGAGCGCTCGAATGATCTAACCTAAGTGAGGTACGCCGCATCACCCACAGCGAGAGCGCTCGAATGATCTAACCTAAGTGAGGTACGCCGCATCACCCACAGCGAGAGCGCTCGAATGATCTAACCTAAGTCAGGTACGCCGCATCATCCACAGCGAGAGCGCTCGAATGATCTAATCTAAGTGAGGTACGCGCATCACCCACAGCGAGAGCGGTCGAATGATCTAACCTAAGGGAGGTACGCCGCATCACCCACAGCGAGAGCGGTCAAATGATCTAACCTGAGTGAGATACGCCGCATCACCCACAGCGAGAGCGCTCGAATGATCTAACCTAAGTGAGGTACGCCGCATCACCCACAGCGAGAGCGCTCGAATGATCAAACCTAAGTGAGGTACGCCGCATCACCCACAGCGAGAGCGGTCGAGTGATCTAACTTAAGTGAGGTACGCGCATCACCCACAGCGAGAGCGGTCGAATGATCTAACCTAAGGGAGGTACGCCGCATCACCCACAGCGAGAGCGCTCGAATGATCTAACCTAAGTGAGTACGCCGCATCACCCACAACGAAAGCGGTCGAATGATCTAACCTAAGGGAGGTACGCCGCATCACCCACAGCGAGAGCGCTCGAATGATCTAACCTAAGTGAGGTACGCCGCATCACCCACAGCGAGAGCGCTCGAATGATCAAACCTAAGTGAGGTACGCCGCATCACCCACAGCGAGAGCGGTCGAATGATCTAACCTAAGGGAGGTACGCCGCATCACCCACAGCGAGAGCGGTCAAATGATCTAACCTAAGTGAGGTACGCCGCATCATCCACAGCGAGTGCGGTCGAATGATCTAACTTAGGTGAGGTACGCCGCATCACCCACAGCGAGAGCGCTCGAATGATCTAACCTAAGTGAGGTACGCCGCATCACCCACAGCGAGAGCGCTCGAATGATCTAACCTAAGTGAGGTACGCCGCATCACCCACAGCGAGAGCGCTCGAATGATCTAACCTAAGTCAGGTACGCCGCATCATCCACAGCGAGAGCGCTCGAATGATCTAATCTAAGTGAGGTACGCGCATCACCCACAGCGAGAGCGGTCGAATGATCTAACCTAAGGGAGGTACGCCGCATCACCCACAGCGAGAGCGGTCAAATGATCTAACCTGAGTGAGATACGCCGCATCACCCACAGCGAGAGCGCTCGAATGATCTAACCTAAGTGAGGTACGCCGCATCACCCACAGCGAGAGCGCTCGAATGATCAAACCTAAGTGAGGTACGCCGCATCACCCACAGCGAGAGCGGTCGAGTGATCTAACTTAAGTGAGGTACGCGCATCACCCACAGCGAGAGCGGTCGAATGATCTAACCTAAGGGAGGTACGCCGCATCACCCACAGCGAGAGCGCTCGAATGATCTAACCTAAGTGAGTACGCCGCATCACCCACAGCGAAAGCGGTCGAATGATCTAACCTAAGGGAGGTACGCCGCATCACCCACAGCGAGAGCGCTCGAATGATCTAACCTAAGTGAGTACGCCGCATCACCCACAGCGAAAGCGGTCGAATGATCTAACCTAAGGGAGGTACGCCGCATCACCCACAGCGAGAGCGGTCGAGTGATCTAACCTAAGTGAGGTACGCCGCATCACCCACAGCGAGAGCGGTCGAATGATCTAACCTAAGTGAGGTACGCCGCATCACCCACAGCGAGAGCGGTCGAATGATCTAACCTAAGTGAGGTACGCCGCATCACCCACAGCGAGAGCGCTCGAATGATCTAACCTAAGTGAGGTACGCCGCATCACCCACAGCGAGAGCGCTCGAATGATCTAACCTAAGTGAGTACGCCGCATCACCCACAGCGAGAGCGCTCGAATGATCCAACCTAAGTGAGGTACGCCGCATCATCCACAGTGAGTGCGGTCGAATGATCTAACCTAAGGGAGGTACGCCGCATCATCCACAGTGAGAGCGCTCGAATGATCTAACCTAAGGGAGGTACGCCGCATCACCCACAGTGAGAGCGCTCGAATGATCTAACCTAAGGGAGGTACGCCGCATCACCCACAGCGAGAGCGCTCGAATGATCTAACCTAAGTGAGGTACGCCGCATCACCCACAGCGAGAGCGGTCGAATGATCTAACCTAAGTGAGGTACGCCGCATCATCCACAGTGAGTGCGGTCGAATGATCTAACCTAAGGGAGGTACGCCGCATCATCCACAGTGAGAGCGCTCGAATGATCTAACCTAAGTGAGTACGCCGCATCACCCACAGCGAGAGCGCTCGAATGATCCAACCTAAGTGAGGTACGCCGCATCATCCACAGTGAGTGCGGTCGAATGATCTAACCTAAGGGAGGTACGCCGCATCATCCACAGTGAGAGCGCTCGAATGATCTAACCTAAGGGAGGTACGCCGCATCATCCACAGTGAGAGCGCTCGAATGATCTAACCTAAGGGAGGTACGCCGCATCACCCACAGCGAGAGCGCTCGAATGATCTAACCTAAGTGAGGTACGCCGCATCACCCACAGCGAGAGCGCTCGAATGATCTAACCTAAGTCAGGTACGCCGCATCATCCACAGCGAGAGCGCTCGAATGATCTAATCTAAGTGAGGTACGCGCATCACCCACAGCGAGAGCGGTCGAATGATCTAACCTAAGGGAGGTACGCCGCATCACCCACAGCGAGAGCGGTCAAATGATCTAACCTGAGTGAGATACGCCGCATCACCCACAGCGAGAGCGCTCGAATGATCTAACCTAAGTGAGGTACGCCGCATCACCCACAGCGAGAGCGCTCGAATGATCAAACCTAAGTGAGGTACGCCGCATCACCCACAGCGAGAGCGGTCGAGTGATCTAACCTAAGTGAGGTACGCCGCATCACCCACAGCGAGAGCGCTCGAATGATCTAACCTAAGTCAGGTACGCCGCATCATCCACATCGAGTGCGGTCGAATGATCTAACTTAAGTGAGGTACGCCGCATCACCCACAGCGAGAGCGCTCGAATGATCTAACCTAAGTGAGGTACGCCGCATCACCCACAGCGAGAGCGCTCGAATGATCTAATCTAAGTGAGGTACGCGCATCACCCACAGCGAGAGCGGTCGAATGATCTAACCTAAGGGAGGTACGCCGCATCACCCACAGCGAGAGCGGTCAAATGATCTAACCTGAGTGAGATACGCCGCATCACCCACAGCGAGAGCGCTCGAATGATCTAACCTAAGTGAGGTACGCCGCATCACCCACAGCGAGAGCGCTCGAAAGATCAAACCTAAGTGAGGTACGCCGCATCACCCACAGCGAGAGCGGTCGAGTGATCTAACTTAAGTGAGGTACGCCGCATCACCCACAGCGAGAGCGCTCGAATGATCTAACCTAAGTCAGGTACGCCGCATCATCCACAGCGAGAGCGCTCGAATGATCTAATCTAAGTGAGGTACGCGCATCACCCACAGCGAGAGCGGTCGAATGATCTAACCTGAGTGAGATACGCCGCATCACCCACAGCGAGAGCGCTCGAATGATCTAACCTAAGTGAGGTACGCCGCATCACCCACAGCGAGAGCGCTCGAATGATCAAACCTAAGTGAGGTACGCCGCATCACCCACAGCGAGAGCGGTCGAGTGATCTAACCTAAGTGAGGTACGCCGCATCACCCACAGCGAGAGCGCTCGAATGATCTAACCTAAGTCAGGTACGCCGCATCATCCACAGCGAGTGCGGTCGAATGATCTAACTTAAGTGAGGTACGCCGCATCACCCACAGCGAGAGCGCTCGAATGATCTAACCTAAGTGAGGTACGCCGCATCACCCACAGCGAGAGCGCTCGAATGATCTAATCTAAGTGAGGTACGCGCATCACCCACAGCGAGAGCGGTCGAATGATCTAACCTAAGGGAGGTACGCCGCATCACCCACAGCGAGAGCGGTCAAATGATCTAACCTGAGTGAGATACGCCGCATCACCCACAGCGAGAGCGCTCGAATGATCTAACCTAAGTGAGGTACGCCGCATCACCCACAGCGAGAGCGCTCGAAAGATCAAACCTAAGTGAGGTACGCCGCATCACCCACAGCGAGAGCGGTCGAGTGATCTAACTTAAGTGAGGTACGCGCATCACCGACAGCGAGAGCGGTCGAATGATCTAACCTAAGGGAGGTACGCCGCATCACCCACAGCGAGAGCGCTCGAATGATCTAACCTAAGTGAGTACGCCGCATCACCCACAGCGAAAGCGGTCGAATGATCTAACCTAAGGGAGGTACGCCGCATCACCCACAGCGAGAGCGGTCGAGTGATCTAACCTAAGTGAGGTACGCCGCATCACCCACAGCGAGAGCGGTCGAATGATCTAACCTAAGTGAGGTACGCCGCATCACCCACAGCGAGAGCGGTCGAATGATCTAACCTAAGTGAGGTACGCCGCATCACCCACAGCGAGAGCGCTCGAATGATCTAACCTAAGTGAGGTACGCCGCATCACCCACAGCGAGAGCGCTCGAATGATCTAACCTAAGTGAGTACGCCGCATCACATACAGCGAAAGCGGTCGAATGATCTAACTTAAGTGAGGTACGCCGCATCACCCACAGCGAGAGCGCTCGAATGATCTAACCTAAGTGAGGTACGCCGCATCACCCACAGCGAGAGCGCTCGAATGATCTAACCTAAGTGAGTACGCCGCATCACCCACAGCGAAAGCGGTCGAATGATCTAACCTAAGGGAGGTACGCCGCATCACCCACAGCGAGAGCGGTCGAGTGATCTAACCTAAGTGAGGTACGCCGCATCACCCACAGCGAGAGCGGTCGAATGATCTAACCTAAGTGAGGTACGCCGCATCATCCACAGCGAGTGCGGTCGAATGATCTAACTTAAGTGAGGTACGCCGCATCACCCACAGCGAGAGCGCTCGAATGATCTAACCTAAGTGAGGTACGCCGCATCACCCACAGCGAGAGCGCTCGAATGATCTAACCTAAGTGAGGTACGCCGCATCACCCACAGCGAGAGCGCTCGAATGATCTAACCTAAGTCAGGTACGCCGCATCATCCACAGCGAGAGCGCTCGAATGATCTAATCTAAGTGAGGTACGCGCATCACCCACAGCGAGAGCGGTCGAATGATCTAACCTAAGGGAGGTACGCCGCATCACCCACAGCGAGAGCGGTCAAATGATCTAACCTGAGTGAGATACGCCGCATCACCCACAGCGAGAGCGCTCGAATGATCTAACCTAAGTGAGGTACGCCGCATCACCCACAGCGAGAGCGCTCGAATGATCAAACCTAAGTGAGGTACGCCGCATCACCCACAGCGAGAGCGGTCGAGTGATCTAACTTAAGTGAGGTACGCGCATCACCCACAGCGAGAGCGGTCGAATGATCTAACCTAAGGGAGGTACGCCGCATCACCCACAGCGAGAGCGCTCGAATGATCTAACCTAAGTGAGTACGCCGCATCACCCACAGCGAAAGCGGTCGAATGATCTAACCTAAGGGAGGTACGCCGTATCACCCACAGCGAGAGCGCTCGAATGATCTAACCTAAGTGAGGTACGCCGCATCACCCACAGCGAAAGCGGTCGAATGATCTAACCTAAGGGAGGTACGCCGCATCACCCACAGCGAGAGCGGTCGAGTGATCTAACCTAAGTGAGGTACGCCGCATCACCCACAGCGAGAGCGGTCGAATGATCTAACCTAAGTGAGGTACGCCGCATCACCCACAGCGAGAGCGGTCGAATGATCTAACCTAAGTGAGGTACGCCGCATCACCCACAGCGAGAGCGCTCGAATGATCTAACCTATGTGAGGTACGCCGCATCACCCACAGCGAGAGCGCTCGAATGATCTAACCTAAGTCAGGTACGCCGCATCATCCACAGCGAGTGCGGTCGAATGATCTAACTTAAGTGAGGTACGCCGCATCACCCACAGCGAGAGCGCTCGAATGATCTAACCTAAGTGAGGTACGCCGCATCACCCACAGCGAGAGCGCTCGAATGATCTAATCTAAGTGAGGTACGCGCATCACCCACAGCGAGAGCGGTCGAATGATCTAACCTAAGGGAGGTACGCCGCATCACCCACAGCAAGAGCGGTCAAATGATCTAACCTGAGTGAGATACGCCGCATCACCCACAGCGAGAGCGCTCGAATGATCTAACCTAAGTGAGGTACGCCGCATCACCCACAGCGAGAGCGCTCGAAAGATCAAACCTAAGTGAGGTACGCCGCATCACCCACAGCGAGAGTGGTCGAATGATCTAACCTAAGTGAGGTACGCCGCATCATCCACAGCGAGAGCGCTCGAATGATCTAACCTAAGTGAGGTACGCCGCATCACCCACAGCGAGAGCGCTCGAATGATCAAACCTAAGTGAGGTACGCCGCATCACCCACAGCGAGAGCGCTCGAATGATCTAATCTAAGTGAGGTACGCGCATCACCCACAGCGAGAGCGGTCGAATGATCTAACCTAAGGGAGGTACGCCGCATCACCCACAGCAAGAGCGGTCAAATGATCTAACCTGAGTGAGATACGCCGCATCACCCACAGCGAGAGCGCTCGAATGATCTAACCTAAGTGAGGTACGCCGCATCACCCACAGCGAGAGCGCTCGAATGATCAAACCTAAGTGAGGTACGCCGCATCACCCACAGCGAGAGCGGTCGAGTGATCTAACTTAAGTGAGGTACGCGCATCACCCACAGCGAGAGCGGTCGAATGATCTAACCTAAGGGAGGTACGCCGCATCACCCACAGCGAGAGCGCTCGAATGATCTAACCTAAGTGAGTACGCCGCATCACCCACAGCGAAAGCGGTCGAATGATCTAACCTAAGGGAGGTACGCCGCATCACCCACAGCGAGAGCGCTCGAATGATCTAACCTAAGTGAGTACGCCGCATCACCCACAGCGAAAGCGGTCGAATGATCTAACCTAAGGGAGGTACGCCGCATCACCCACAGCGAGAGCGGTCGAGTGATCTAACCTAAGTGAGGTACGCCGCATCACCCACAGCGAGAGCGGTCGAATGATCTAACCTAAGTGAGGTACGCCGCATCACCCACAGCGAGAGCGGTCGAATGATCTAACCTAAGTGAGGTACGCCGCATCACCCACAGCGAGAGCGCTCGAATGATCTAACCTAAGTGAGGTACGCCGCATCACCCACAGCGAGAGCGCTCGAATGATCTAACCTAAGTGAGTACGCCGCATCACCCACAGCGAGAGCGCTCGAATGATCCAACCTAAGTGAGGTACGCCGCATCATCCACAGTGAGTGCGGTCGAATGATCTAACCTAAGGGAGGTACGCCGCATCATCCACAGTGAGAGCGCTCGAATGATCTAACCTAAGGGAGGTACGCCGCATCACCCACAGCGAGAGCGCTCGAATGATCTAACCTAAGTGAGGTACGCCGCATCACCCACAGCGAGAGCGCTCGAATGATCTAACCTAAGTGAGGTATGCCGCATCACAAACAGCGAGAGCGGTCGAGTGATCTAACCTAAGTGAGGTACGCCGCATCACCCACAGCGAGAGCGCTCGAATGATCTAACCTAAGTCAGGTACGCCGCATCATCCACAGCGAGAGCGCTCGAATGATCTAACCTAAGTGAGGTACGCCGCATCATCCACAGTGAGAGCGCTCGAATGATCTAACCTAAGGGAGGTACGCCGCATCACCCACAGCGAGAGCGCTCGAATGATCTAACCTAAGTGAGGTACGCCGCATCACCCACAGCGAGAGCGCTCGAATGATCTAACCTAAGTCAGGTACGCCGCATCATCCACAGCGAGAGCGCTCGAATGATCTAATCTAAGTGAGGTACGCGCATCACCCACAGCGAGAGCGGTCGAATGATCTAACCTAAGGGAGGTACGCCGCATCACCCACAGCGAGAGCGGTCAAATGATCTAACCTGAGTGAGATACGCCGCATCACCCACAGCGAGAGCGCTCGAATGATCTAACCTAAGTGAGGTACGCCGCATCACCCACAGCGAGAGCGCTCGAATGATCAAACCTAAGTGAGGTACGCCGCATCACCCACAGCGAGAGCGGTCGAGTGATCTAACCTAAGTGAGGTACGCCGCATCACCCACAGCGAGAGCGCTCGAATGATCTAACCTAAGTCAGGTACGCCGCATCATCCACATCGAGTGCGGTCGAATGATCTAACTTAAGTGAGGTACGCCGCATCACCCACAGCGAGAGCGCTCGAATGATCTAACCTAAGTGAGGTACGCCGCATCACCCACAGCGAGAGCGCTCGAATGATCTAATCTAAGTGAGGTACGCGCATCACCCACAGCGAGAGCGGTCGAATGATCTAACCTAAGGGAGGTACGCCGCATCACCCACAGCGAGAGCGGTCAAATGATCTAACCTGAGTGAGATACGCCGCATCACCCACAGCGAGAGCGCTCGAATGATCTAACCTAAGTGAGGTACGCCGCATCACCCACAGCGAGAGCGCTCGAAAGATCAAACCTAAGTGAGGTACGCCGCATCACCCACAGCGAGAGCGGTCGAGTGATCTAACTTAAGTGAGGTACGCCGCATCACCCACAGCGAGAGCGCTCGAATGATCTAACCAAAGTCAGGTACGCCGCATCATCCACAGCGAGAGCGCTCGAATGATCTAATCTAAGTGAGGTACGCGCATCACCCACAGCGAGAGCGGTCGAATGATCTAACCTGAGTGAGATACGCCGCATCACCCACAGCGAGAGCGCTCGAATGATCTAACCTAAGTGAGGTACGCCGCATCACCCACAGCGAGAGCGCTCGAATGATCAAACCTAAGTGAGGTACGCCGCATCACCCACAGCGAGAGCGGTCGAGTGATCTAACCTAAGTGAGGTACGCCGCATCACCCACAGCGAGAGCGCTCGAATGATCTAACCTAAGTCAGGTACGCCGCATCATCCACAGCGAGTGCGGTCGAATGATCTAACTTAAGTGAGGTACGCCGCATCACCCACAGCGAGAGCGCTCGAATGATCTAACCTAAGTGAGGTACGCCGCATCACCCACAGCGAGAGCGCTCGAATGATCTAATCTAAGTGAGGTACGCGCATCACCCACAGCGAGAGCGGTCGAATGATCTAACCTAAGGGAGGTACGCCGCATCACCCACAGCGAGAGCGGTCAAATGATCTAACCTGAGTGAGATACGCCGCATCACCCACAGCGAGAGCGCTCGAATGATCTAACCTAAGTGAGGTACGCCGCATCACCCACAGCGAGAGCGCTCGAAAGATCAAACCTAAGTGAGGTACGCCGCATCACCCACAGCGAGAGCGGTCGAGTGATCTAACTTAAGTGAGGTACGCGCATCACCGACAGCGAGAGCGGTCGAATGATCTAACCTAAGGGAGGTACGCCGCATCACCCACAGCGAGAGCGCTCGAATGATCTAACCTAAGTGAGTACGCCGCATCACCCACAGCGAAAGCGGTCGAATGATCTAACCTAAGGGAGGTACGCCGCATCACCCACAGCGAGAGCGGTCGAGTGATCTAACCTAAGTGAGGTACGCCGCATCACCCACAGCGAGAGCGGTCGAATGATCTAACCTAAGTGAGGTACGCCGCATCACCCACAGCGAGAGCGGTCGAATGATCTAACCTAAGTGAGGTACGCCGCATCACCCACAGCGAGAGCGCTCGAATGATCTAACCTAAGGGAGGTACGCCGCATCACCCACAGCGAGAGCGGTCAAATGATCTAACCTGAGTGAGATACGCCGCATCACCCACAGCGAGAGCGCTCGAATGATCTAACCTAAGTGAGGTACGCCGCATCACCCACAGCGAGAGCGCTCGAAAGATCAAACCTAAGTGAGGTACGCCGCATCACCCACAGCGAGAGCGGTCGAGTGATCTAACTTAAGTGAGGTACGCGCATCACCGACAGCGAGAGCGGTCGAATGATCTAACCTAAGGGAGGTACGCCGCATCACCCACAGCGAGAGCGCTCGAATGATCTAACCTAAGTGAGTACGCCGCATCACCCACAGCGAAAGCGGTCGAATGATCTAACCTAAGGGAGGTACGCCGCATCACCCACAGCGAGAGCGGTCGAGTGATCTAACCTAAGTGAGGTACGCCGCATCACCCACAGCGAGAGCGGTCGAATGATCTAACCTAAGTGAGGTACGCCGCATCACCCACAGCGAGAGCGGTCGAATGATCTAACCTAAGTGAGGTACGCCGCATCACCCACAGCGAGAGCGCTCGAATGATCTAACCTAAGTGAGGTACGCCGCATCACCCACAGCGAGAGCGCTCGAATGATCTAACCTAAGTGAGTACGCCGCATCACATACAGCGAAAGCGGTCGAATGATCTAACTTAAGTGAGGTACGCCGCATCACCCACAGCGAGAGCGCTCGAATGATCTAACCTAAGTGAGGTACGCCGCATCACCCACAGCGAGAGCGCTCGAATGATCTAACCTAAGTGAGTACGCCGCATCACCCACAGCGAAAGCGGTCGAATGATCTAACCTAAGGGAGGTACGCCGCATCACCCACAGCGAGAGCGGTCGAGTGATCTAACCTAAGTGAGGTACGCCGCATCACCCACAGCGAGAGCGGTCGAATGATCTAACCTAAGTGAGGTACGCCGCATCATCCACAGCGAGTGCGGTCGAATGATCTAACTTAAGTGAGGTACGCCGCATCACCCACAGCGAGAGCGCTCGAATGATCTAACCTAAGTGAGGTACGCCGCATCACCCACAGCGAGAGCGCTCGAATGATCTAACCTAAGTGAGGTACGCCGCATCACCCACAGCGAGAGCGCTCGAATGATCTAACCTAAGTCAGGTACGCCGCATCATCCACAGCGAGAGCGCTCGAATGATCTAATCTAAGTGAGGTACGCGCATCACCCACAGCGAGAGCGGTCGAATGATCTAACCTAAGGGAGGTACGCCGCATCACCCACAGCGAGAGCGGTCAAATGATCTAACCTGAGTGAGATACGCCGCATCACCCACAGCGAGAGCGCTCGAATGATCTAACCTAAGTGAGGTACGCCGCATCACCCACAGCGAGAGCGCTCGAATGATCAAACCTAAGTGAGGTACGCCGCATCACCCACAGCGAGAGCGGTCGAGTGATCTAACTTAAGTGAGGTACGCGCATCACCCACAGCGAGAGCGGTCGAATGATCTAACCTAAGGGAGGTACGCCGCATCACCCACAGCGAGAGCGCTCGAATGATCTAACCTAAGTGAGTACGCCGCATCACCCACAGCGAAAGCGGTCGAATGATCTAACCTAAGGGAGGTACGCCGTATCACCCACAGCGAGAGCGCTCGAATGATCTAACCTAAGTGAGTACGCCGCATCACCCACAGCGAAAGCGGTCGAATGATCTAACCTAAGGGAGGTACGCCGCATCACCCACAGCGAGAGCGGTCGAGTGATCTAACCTAAGTGAGGTACGCCGCATCACCCACAGCGAGAGCGGTCGAATGATCTAACCTAAGTGAGGTACGCCGCATCACCCACAGCGAGAGCGGTCGAATGATCTAACCTAAGTGAGGTACGCCGCATCACCCACAGCGAGAGCGCTCGAATGATCTAACCTAAGTGAGGTACGCCGCATCACCCACAGCGAGAGCGCTCGAATGATCTAACCTAAGTCAGGTACGCCGCATCATCCACAGCGAGTGCGGTCGAATGATCTAACTTAAGTGAGGTACGCCGCATCACCCACAGCGAGAGCGCTCGAATGATCTAAACTAAGTGAGGTACGCCGCATCACCCACAGCGAGAGCGCTCGAATGATCTAATCTAAGTGAGGTACGCGCATCACCCACAGCGAGAGCGGTCGAATGATCTAACCTAAGGGAGGTACGCCGCATCACCCACAGCGAGAGCGGTCAAATGATCTAACCTGAGTGAGATACGCCGCATCACCCACAGCGAGAGCGCTCGAATGATCTAACCTAAGTGAGGTACGCCGCATCACCCACAGCGAGAGCGCTCGAAAGATCAAACCTAAGTGAGGTACGCCGCATCACCCACAGCGAGAGCGGTCGAGTGATCTAACTTAAGTGAGGTACGCGCATCACCGACAGCGAGAGCGGTCGAATGATCTAACCTAAGGGAGGTACGCCGCATCACCCACAGCGAGAGCGCTCGAATGATCTAACCTAAGTGAGTACGCCGCATCACCCACAGCGAAAGCGGTCGAATGATCTAACCTAAGGGAGGTACGCCGCATCACCCACAGCGAGAGCGGTCGAGTGATCTAACCTAAGTGAGGTACGCCGCATCACCCACAGCGAGAGCGGTCGAATGATCTAACCTAAGTGAGGTACGCCGCATCACCCACAGCGAGAGCGGTCGAATGATCTAACCTAAGTGAGGTACGCCGCATCACCCACAGCGAGAGCGCTCGAATGATCTAACCTAAGTGAGGTACGCCGCATCACCCACAGCGAGAGCGCTCGAATGATCTAACCTAAGTGAGTACGCCGCATCACCCACAGCGAAAGCGGTCGAATGATCTAACCTAAGGGAGGTACGCCGCATCACCCACAGCGAGAGCGGTCGAGTGATCTAACCTAAGTGAGGTACGCCGCATCACCCACAGCGAGAGTGGTCGAATGATCTAACCTAAGTGAGGTACGCCGCATCATCCACAGCGAGTGCGGTCGAATGATCTAACTTAAGTGAGGTACGCCGCATCACCCACAGCGAGAGCGCTCGAATGATCTAACCTAAGTGAGGTACGCCGCATCACCCACAGCGAGAGCGCTCGAATGATCTAACCTAAGTGAGGTACGCCGCATCACCCACAGCGAGAGCGCTCGAATGATCTAACCTAAGTCAGGTACGCCGCATCATCCACAGCGAGAGCGCTCGAATGATCTAATCTAAGTGAGGTACGCGCATCACCCACAGCGAGAGCGGTCGAATGATCTAACCTAAGGGAGGTACGCCGCATCACCCACAGCGAGAGCGGTCAAATGATCTAACCTGAGTGAGATACGCCGCATCACCCACAGCGAGAGCGCTCGAATGATCTAACCTAAGTGAGGTACGCCGCATCACCCACAGCGAGAGCGCTCGAATGATCAAACCTAAGTGAGGTACGCCGCATCACCCACAGCGAGAGCGGTCGAGTGATCTAACTTAAGTGAGGTACGCGCATCACCCACAGCGAGAGCGGTCGAATGATCTAACCTAAGGGAGGTACGCCGCATCACCCACAGCGAGAGCGCTCGAATGATCTAACCTAAGTGAGTACGCCGCATCACCCACAGCGAAAGCGGTCGAATGATCTAACCTAAGGGAGGTACGCCGTATCACCCACAGCGAGAGCGCTCGAATGATCTAACCTAAGTGAGTACGCCGCATCACCCACAGCGAAAGCGGTCGAATGATCTAACCTAAGGGAGGTACGCCGCATCACCCACAGCGAGAGCGGTCGAGTGATCTAACCTAAGTGAGGTACGCCGCATCACCCACAGCGAGAGCGGTCGAATGATCTAACCTAAGTGAGGTACGCCGCATCACCCACAGCGAGAGCGGTCGAATGATCTAACCTAAGTGAGGTACGCCGCATCACCCACAGCGAGAGCGCTCGAATGATCTAACCTAAGTGAGGTACGCCGCATCACCCACAGCGAGAGCGCTCGAATGATCTAACCTAAGTGAGTACGCCGCATCACCCACAGCGAGAGCGCTCGAATGATCTAACCTAAGTGAGGTACGCCGCATCATCCACAGTGAGTGCGGTCGAATGATCTAACCTAAGGGAGGTACGCCGCATCATCCACAGTGAGAGCGCTCGAATGATCTAACCTAAGGGAGGTACGCCGCATCACCCACAGCGAGAGCGCTCGAATAATCTAACCTAAGTGAGGTACGCCGCATCACCCACAGCGAGAGCGCTCGAATGATCTAACCTAAGTGAGGTATGCCGCATCACAAACAGCGAGAGCGGTCGAGTGATCTAACCTAAGTGAGGTACGCCGCATCACCCACAGCGAGAGCGCTCGAATGATCTAACCTAAGTCAGGTACGCCGCATCATCCACAGCGAGAGCGCTCGAATGATCTAACCTAAGTGAGGTACGCCGCATCATCCACAGTGAGAGCGCTCGAATGATCTAACCTAAGGGAGGTACGCCGCATCACCCACAGCGAGAGCGCTCGAATGATCTAACCTAAGTGAGGTACGCCGCATCACCCACAGCGAGAGCGCTCGAATGATCTAACCTAAGTGAGGTATGCCGCATCACAAACAGCGAGAGCGGTCGAGTGATCTAACCTAAGTGAGGTATGCCGCATCACCCACAGCGAGAGCGCTCGAATGATCTAACCTAAGTCAGGTACGCCGCATCATCCACAGCGAGAGCGCTCGAATGATCTAACCTAAGTGAGGTACGCCGCATCACCCACAGCGAAAGCGGTCGAATGATCTAACCTAAGTGAGGTACGCCGCATCACCCACAGCGAGAGCGCTCGAATGATCTAACCTAAGTGAGGTACGCCGCATCACCCACAGAGAGAGCGCTCGAATGATCTAACCTAAGTGAGTACGCCGCATCACCCACAGCGAAAGCGGTCGAATGATCTAACCTAAGTGAGGTACGCCGCATCACCCACAGCGAGAGCGGTCGAATGATCTAACCTAAGTGAGGTACGCCGCATCACCCACAGCGAGAGCGGTCGAATGATCTAACCTAAGTGAGGTACGCCGCATCATCCACAGCGAGTGCGGTCGAATGATCTAACTTAAGTGAGGTACGCCGCATCACCCACAGCGAGAGCGCTCGAATGATCTAACCTAAGTGAGGTACGCCGCATCACCCACAGCGAAAGCGGTCGAATGATCTAACTTAAGTCAGGTACGCCGCATCATCCACAGCGAGAGCGGTCGAGTGATCTAATCTAAGTGAGGTACGCTGTATCATCCACAGCGAGAGCGGTCGAATGATGTAATCTAAGTGAGGTACGCTGTATCATCCACAACGCAGTAAAAAATTTCTCATTGAACGTGGGAATTGTTGCAGCATGGGAAGCGCATACTTTTAATGCTTGACGCAACAGCACCTACGCGCGTTCCTGAGCGTCCAGATTCAGAAGCCGTGCCGCCGACTTCATGTCATTAGCATAAGAAGACCACTAAAGGGGTAAGAGTATACGGGGAGACTTTGAGGGTGGAGAACTGACAGCGACCAGGTGGTAGTGACTTGGAGGAAGCATCGGGATGGGGGGGGGCGATAGTGGGATCAATGAAGCAGGCTAGGAGGTGACACCAAGAAGGGTTTAGGCATTAAGGAGGGACCAGTAGGGAGTTAACAATCAGTTAAGAGGATCAGTAAGGGGATCCATTACCAGTAAGAGAGTACGGATTTAGAAGATGTGACATCGATGACACGCAATGAGCGTTCGTTCGCCATCGTCGTGTGTGAGCATGGGGAGCTACTTAATTAGGGAGAGTAGTAAGGAGGATTCCGAGGTGGAGGGGTTCTACCTGGAAGAAGGGACCTGGAGTTGGGATCAGGACTAGGAAACAACAAGAAGGGAGCCGTAAGGGAATTCATACGGGGAACAAAGTAATCTGCCATATGCATAGCCTCATCAGGCTCGACATAGCGGAGACTGCGCGCGCTTCTGAGCTTCTTAATCCGGAAGGCGGGTCTTCTGAGCTTCCGGATTCAGAATATGGGCCCTCTACGTCGCGCAACAAGCGTACTGATTCTGAATATGTGTCACCGACGTCTGCAGTTAGCATGGGAGGCCCACTAAGGATGTGGTGGAGAAGGGCAGTAAGGGAACCTCTAGGGTTTACCAGGGCCCGGATTCATGAACGATTTACCGGCGGGTAAGTGCAAAATTTACCCCCACTCCCCACTTAGGCTCGATTCATGAACGCGCGGCGGGAAAAATCCGAGGTAAGTGTCGAGGTAAATGCTACCCCGTCAGCGCGTTGGGGAACATTTACCTCCAAGGCGAGGGTTTTGCTCTGCGGCTAACTTCTGACCCTATGCATGCCTCCGTTGGCCCTTAGCCAGGTCTGAGCTGACCGCCAGCTGCAAATTCAATGCCTGGCAGGGGCGCCTAGTTGCCGTCGACATGAGCACGTCTTTCGCCGCGCTTTGGTGAGTTGTTTTACCTTTTGTTTTTCTCTATTTGGCTTGCATTCCATGATTTTTTGGGCTCTGTGGACCATGGCGGCTCACATTGCCACTTATTTTTAAGTGAATTGATTCCTTTAGTGGCATTGTGGGTCCGCTTGGGCCACCATGAGCCCAGTCCATCACCTTAGCCTTCCTTGGCATATGTTGTCTATGGAGGCCACTGTGGTGGATGGCACCCATTATTAGTCATGTAGGCCCACATTTACCATTGTTTCTCTTCTTCCTGCTATGCTACCAGTTTCCACCCCCTTCCTCCCTCCCGCTTCTCGCCCAACCCCACATTTCACATTTCATTCCCCCTAAACACGATGCTGCTAGTGTCGGTGCCAGCGACGTCCCAGCAGCAAGTGTGACTGCTTGGTTTCGCTGTTAGCTGATGCCAGCGGGCCAGCAGAGGCATGCACATTGGGTCAGAAATTGGCCGCGGAGCAAAACCCTCGCCTTGGCCGTCGTGAATCAGAAAACGGAGGTAAGATCGAGGAAAGTGACGGGTAAATGGCCGTCGAGGTAAGTGGGGGTAGAATTTACCTCCGGCCGCGTTCATGAATCCGCCCCCAGGAGAGCGAGCAGGAAGGAAAGGAACAACCTGGAGAAGGGGCCAGGAGGGGAAAACCAGCAAGAAGAGACCAGTAGGGGTTAAAAGTGGAAACAAAAACGTGGGCCAGGAGTTGGGACCAGGAGGGTGGGGGAACTAAAGAGGGAAGGGAAGACCAGTAAAGGCGGACCAGAATGAGATCCAGTAAAAAGAAACGAGTGAGGGGAACCTGGCTTCGGAAGAGATGTCAACGATACCCGGAAACGCTAGATGTTGAGCATGAGAGCGGTTGCGGAAGAGCAACCTGAGGGACAGAAGTACTCCGCAGAGCAAACCAATGCACGGTCCGGAGAGAAGGCCTATGATGAAGGTACCGAGGTGGCGAACGGCTTGATGCCGATAAAGCACGCAGCAGGTCCTAGATGTAAGCGAATTTTAAGTTTTACAACAACTACTTTCCATAGTTCAATGATGCTGCAGTCGCGCAAAGCGCGCAAGTGCGAGACACGCCTTTAGGCGTGTCGGAGCACTTGTGTTTATTAAAATGCCACATCACGCCGTTGTGTTTTTATACATTCCGCTAATACTAAAAATCAGTCCGTCTTTAGAACACCCTGGGAGACTTCGAAAGAGTCCTGATTCATGCATCAATTGGTAGGATAACAAGGACGCTGCTAAAATCTTGAGGTCTAACCAGAGTGCACAAATGACGGGTTACGATAGGAACACTGCGTCGCAAGCATCCCTCGAAAACCTAATGACGCAAGACAAGAAGATCGAGTCAATCGTCGTCGAACTGAGCGAAACTTGGACAAATCATCCCTATAGCGACTACGGGGAGCACATGCTCCTCGAAACTGGCGACGGCAGGGGAGTAGGCGGCGCTGGTGTTCTCGTCAAAACGCACCTAGTATCAACTCGTACGAGTCTCTGATAAGCCGAAGCCGACGTCTGAGATGTCGGTTCGTACCACCTTGGACACCGTATGCGTCGCGTACGCTCCGACATCCAACTACGACGACGAGGGATCGAAGTATCTTTCGTGGAGCAGGGGAAGTTCTATAAGGGAGATCATACCTACTATAAGGTTATCGCTAGCGTGTTCAAGGCCGAGATGGTGATTCGAACGTCACCTGTAGAGCTTAACATAGGGACCCATTTCTTGGAATGGAACGGAAAAGACAAAAGACTGCCCAAGCTCATCATATCGGGTACGGCTATCATCCGTGGGAACCCGTAATTCTAGAAAATTGGGAATGCCAATGTGGGCTGTGCCAAAACAAATGAGCCATGTCATCTCTAACCGCAAATATGCCCTTGTCGACGCCCCTGTTATCCCTAAGTCACATATGATATTCTCTACTTTCCACATAACTCCAGGTTTCGGAACATGGAGCGATAGCTCCTAATTTCAGGAACAGTAGTTCTAGATACGTATCCCTGATACGCCAGCATGGATCACTACTAGTCAATTGACTCAGGGCTTGCGAAGCTATGCAGAAAAGCGATAAAGGAGGGCCTTAAGGAGAGAAGAGCTCGAGTGTTGGCTGAAGCTGCTGAGATGGGTAGGACTTCCTGCCGGGCTTCGCCAATCAAGGTAATCGTTCGCTTACGCCTAGGTGGGGCAGACACCTCCACACACCTCATACCATCTACTGTCCTACCTTCAGAGATCCGACAACCTATCTCGTCTCGTCCGTGAAGAGTGCTGCAACACGCGGGTCCGACAGGGCTAGTCCGGAACACCTGAAGACCCTCCCGCCAATTGTAGAAGATCGAGAGCGTGAAGACAGGTTTAGTAGACAGAAGAACACTGAACTACCGGTGTGAGAACGACAGCCTTATATAGGGCCCACAGGGCCGCCTGATTGATTAGTTTGATAGTCCCAGATCAACAACAATGGCACTCCATATCAACTATCATTGGCACTGTAACATGTGATCATTCCTTCCTCAACACCAATGCTCATCAATATGGAGGCAGCTCTTCACACGCTACCAATGGGAGTGCAAGGTTCCATCTCACAGGGGAAGCCCATGAACCCCAAAGATTCTCAAAGAGACCTATACGGTCTTGTAGGACATCGGACGAGGATCACAGAACTGTGTTTCGTTTTTGCTACGGGCATTTGGGTGGTCCGAAAATGGCAAAAAAATACCGCTTCAGGGCCTGCTGATAAGGCAAAATTTATACCTGGAATGGCCCTGTCGTGCTCAAAACTTAAACTACAAAGTGTTGGAGCTCAAACTAAAGTTTGATTATAGGTATAGATTTCATAATTTGCGACGTTTCCTAGAAGAAGATGCAGGGTGCATTCATGTGATTCATTCGCATCGATGGTGGCGACTGGATGACCGAGTGGATAGCGATGCGGACTTTCGGAAGGGGAACGAGAGTTCGATTTCGCTAGGTGTTCTGTCTCCATTTTTACAAAAGAAGAGTATATTTTGGCTTCGGTAGGGTACCCTCTTATTGGGTAGTGAAGAAAAAGGGGGACGTAGTCATGACCACCGATTCGCCATGGTTTCGCATATGGGAATTATTTAGGCTGCTGACCACGAATCTGTTATCTTTTTCTAAATCTTCTCTTTTCTTGCACTACTTTGCATCTCGAAGTCAAAGGTTGGAAAATACCATTCGAGAAGACCACATTGGAGAAGAACACGACATAAACAGATTTAGTCACGCATATCTACTGAAACCTACCATAGTCGACCGAAGTTTTAAAAATAGACATCATTATCCGTGCACGCCAAATATCCCTAGGGGGCTGGGCGATGTTTGAGCGAAGTTTTTCCTTTCGACGTCTCCTCGACCTTTGGAGCCGTGAAAGGCTGCAGTGCCGGTTATTCTGTGCACACCCCTTTACTTACGCATATCCATCGTAACCTTTGTAATCTATCGTTTCGCCGAAACTGGTTGCCACATTGGTGATCTTCCTCCCAAATAACCCTATAGATGAATCTGGGACGAAATTTTTTTCGACCTCTAGAGTTAAGGGAGTGAGTGCAAGTGCTCCTATCTGCAACGCCCCGACATGTCTCCCGTAAGTGTATGCGAGAGTGGTGAAGAGGAAACACACAGCAAGACGACCAATCACACGAGGTGGATAAACTGTATTTGGTAACAGTTAGCTGAAATAGTGAAAGTTTCGAGAAGAATAAAAGTAAGGAAGAATAAAAAAAGATCCATAAAGAAATCCGAAGGACGATGAGCATGTCTTGATGATGGGTCAAGTCAGTACAACACTTCTAAAACTGATTGAGAACATTCTAAAAGGTCGTAAGGGGATAGCTCTAACGGAACATTCCTCATCGGGGCAAGCGTGGTTTAATGTACGTGCGACACCATTCCACACGACAAAAACACCTTCTTCCACATATGGCCACAGGTTGAAAGCGGGGTTAGGAAGCGAAGAAGGTACTCTACGGAAGCCAAAATGTACTCTTCTTTGCAAAAATGGTCACAGCCCAACTAGCGACACAGAAAGCCAACTCCCGGAATCTAATCCTAGACCCCCTCCCGCAAGTCTGTCCCGCTATCCATTCGGCCACCCAACCGCTACCGCCGCTGTTGCGAATGAATCATTTGAATGCACACTGCAGCTTCGTCTAGGAAGCGTAGGAAATTATCGTATTACTATAACCTAACTTTAATTTGAGCTCCAAACCTTTTGTAAGTTAGGTTCAGAGCACGACAGGCCTGTTCCAGGTGTCACTTTTGTCTTGTTAGCCCGCCCTGAAGTGATACCACTTTGTCATTATCGGATCACAGTGACCCAGTGGCCCGACTATCTTATGTCCTTTCCTTCAGAAGGTGGAATTTCTTTCGCGAGAGGTCAATCGTTCCGTTGCATCTCTGTCGGTGATTCGAAGGATGCCTCAAAAAATGTTGTAGGGAGATCGCTCAAGTCAGCCTTAGCAATTAACACTCGAAGCTTTATAGAGTACAATTTCTGATGCAGATGTCGCTCCTTCAGGTAGACATGCAGGTGTCGTATCCATGAGATCCTGGGAGAATCCGAAAAGTTGAACTCGCTGTGATTAATTCGAAAACTTCTGGCAAAAGATTTTATTTCTAGCTGTGAAACAATCGAAATATTATTATCAAAATGCCAAATATTCAAAACGCTAATCAACGTTTTTCAAGTTAATCATCTCGGGCAATCAATGAAAAAAATTTCTTCTTCTGTGGACGAACCACCATTGTGTTGATGCTGCACCTGAAAAGAAGAACCTATCAAAGGATCCAAAATGGCATAAAGATTCGAAAAATCAAGACAGATAACAAATAAAACACTGCTGTAGACAAAGGGGGAGGTCGTACTGAATCCGCTCTTGGTGGGTGGGGGGAGGGGGGATTGTATATTTTCGGCAAAAATCGAACCCCAAGTCTGACCTTGGGTGGAGCGCTTCATTACAAGATGCATGTGAAGCTAGATAACCATAACGGGAGTTGGAACCTTACATATCTCTGCACCCACCAATCTGCGTCTGCGATGAAGTAAAACGAACGTCATCTTCACTGACACTGCGATTTCTAGGATTTCGTTCGGTCCCATTTTGTGAGCGATGTGGGACGCTCCGTTCGCGGTGGTAATTCGACTTCTCGGACGATCTAACAGTGACGGGCAAGCCGCCCACCCTTGTGATTAGTACATTTCAGCGAGCCGGGTGCGGTACACGGCGCATTCCGCACCTGAATCGTAAACATAGGAGGCAGCGTCGCGAGGCCGGAGAGGGCGTGCGCGAGAAGTCACCACGCGGGAGAAAGTCGTCGCCACCGCCGCCATCGTCGTCCGTCGTCGTCGCCGTCCGTCGCCTTCACCGTCCCCTGGTCAGCCACAGCCGTTCCAATCTGCAGTCCGTCCGCCCCTCCAGCACACAATTGCTGCCAATCTCTTCAGCCTACTGCTGCTGCTGCCGATTCAGTGATGGCCAACCACGGACCAAGCTACGGGCTCAGCCGGGAGCTCGAGAAAAAGGTAAGCTGCTCTCGGCCTCATGTGTTTCTATCTTTACCTCGGCGTTTCTTCGGAATCCTATTTCTCTAGAAGTTATTGTATCAAAACTTTGTATATCGCTTTACTATTTTGCCGTCAATGCCCCACTAATCCTTGAACGCGATCAAATTTTTAGAAAATCCCTCAAAACTACCACTTGATGCTTTTAATCATAGGGCCTCCCTTACTAAAGATGTTGGAAGAGAATAAAAGAGTGTTCGATTTTGAAGGAATGGTGGACTAAGTTTTGTCTAAAGGGGTGGAGACATGGCTGAAACCACAATTCTGCTGCTTGTTTCACTCGAGCTAAAATGCTTCAAACTTCGCTGATTGGCTGCGACTGCGACTAAACCGCTAGCGCCAGGGCTTTGAACCTCTGCCACCCCTAGCACTACTACTGTTCGCGCCATGGTCATGAGCTGAATCATTACCACCAAGGTGCTGATATAATTGGCCTGGCCTGCTTATCCTGCTTCTACGGATGAACTCTAACAGGCCATTTCTACGAGTGTACTGTGAATGTTACGTTGGAGCAGGCAGGGCGACGGTGCAACAATGTTGCTTCCCACCCCGATAGCTGGGGCAAAGGGTTCGAGTTCCAATCGGCGCTAGACTTTTGATGAGATCCAAACGTTCCTGTGACCGCTTAAATCCTTGATAACATCCGCTTCAAGTCTAAATGAACTGGAGATGATATCTTAATCTCGGTTTTGCAGAGGCACTAATTCTCCAGAGCATCTTCGTTGAACTTTTCCTCTGTAATCTACGCAGTGTTGTAGTTGGTAATACCTCAAATAAAATGTGACTAATTCCGTCTACAAAGGAGATATAACAGCAGTACGTCTATGCTCTGGCAATCCTCCATATCTAGGAATTCTTAAAGAATGTTTGGAAAGCACATAAAAGGAATTTCTTTGTGACTGGTCGGACTAAATTAAGGGAGGGCAGAGTTCCCAAATTTTCTGAAAAACGATTGGGTAATAGCAGGACCACAGTGGTCTCCAGGCTAATTTTACGGCGCTTCAAGAACGTCTTAAATTTCCGATAGTGTTTTCAGTATCACAGTTCACCTAACTGCCCGAAAACGAGAGTAACGACAGGGCAGTTCCTCGGTGCCTCTACCGAATTTGCGTATGTGTTTGTGCGTGTGTAGAGGGAAAATTCAACGTTGGATTTTTCTTCCTGTGAGAGCCACTTTGAGGGTAGACTAAATGCAGGTGCCTTATTGATATCCTCTGGAAGCAGAACCTGCGGAGCACCTGAAACGGAAATACTTCACGTGGATCTCAATGCTTCCATTACATAGACAGCAATTCCAGAACGAAACAGGCGGATTCCTCTACAAAGTCGGTGCTACCCGTGTGCCCTGGAGTTGTCCGACAATTCTGCACTACCTGCACGACTAAATGGAACAAGATCACTTCTTGAATTCCGACACCTGTCTTGAAGCCTGATGGAGACTTGCCGTACATACTTGCACACTTTGAATGCACGGCGTCGACACATGGGAGGAGGATGTAGAATGTGTACCTAAACTGTCCGACTGGTCATCCTTCCATCGTGATCCTTATCCCACTCTATCTCTCTATCCCCCTTCTTCCTCCTCAGTTGTTCGGAAGGATTTCTGAATGTTGGTATGCACGTTGCTTTTTGTCTGCTCGGCCGAACACGTGTGGAAACAGAGCCATCTAATCGAGATTTCTTCCGACGTTGAAGTCGTCAGTCGTCCATTTTTTCCGCGGCAACAAGTTTCCGCCGACGTACCTCCATCTATGCAAGTCATTCGTGAAAAAATTATGGCCTTCCAGTCGATGCCTCGTAGTACCCGCGTTTCATCCTTACAGTTTATCAGTTCGATTCCGTTTTGCTATGCCGCTAACAGAACCTGTTCTTCAGAGTGAAATCTGTGGTCGCTACGCTTTTTTGCGACAACGCCTGTTCAAACAAAGCAGTCATTCGTTGTGTCAGGCAACGTGGCGTTGGAAAGTCATCGTGGACAGCGAAGGTTATCATCAAGTGGACTTTTTCTAGTGTGGAAAAAGTTATAGGATGGGAGAGAGGGCAGGAACCTTTTCTTGAAATTCTTCGGCGAAAATGGTAGCGACACCTTGCAGGAAACCGAGAATGAGTGGATGAAGAAGTGGGCTAACCCTCACTGGGATTTAAAGCTGGAAGCTTGGTGTCCAACTCAGCAGCAAGGCGTCTGTCTCTTTGGAGAGGGGTTTCGCGGGGCTCGAAGGTGAAGGTGACTTTCCTGAGCCTCCCTGAACATCAGAGTATCATCAATCCAGAATTCGGAGTACTGCCGTGACCGTGATGTGCCTACAGCATCTTCGTGCTCAAGATCAGCTACTCGCGAAACCAAAATGGACACGTTCTAAATTCGAAAGGTGCTCAAACGCGTAAGGAAGGATTGACATCGAGATCAATTCGCCTCTTGACTCTCCTCCTGTCTTATTAAATCCGCGGTGGAACGAATTCAAGTGAACTCTTCCCGGGCGAGCTTTGTTCATAAAATGTTTCTTCTTAATTATTGTAGAAAGGATAAAAGGGATGAAGGAGGACGTAGACGAATCCCGTAAACGTTGGCGAAGCGCCATGCATTCCAACTCGACGGATTGTCGCGGAGAAATTTTGAATATGTGCTTCCCCTATACAAGGATCAATGGACAAGTCAGTGTTTATGCTTCCCAGAGAGGCTTAGAAACCGTCGACACCGTCGCATGGTAGGTTTGGTTAGCCTGGGTGGAAGGGGAACCAAGAACTTCGATTAGGGTTGAACGCGATAGTCGATACCTCTAACTATGCAAGCTACCACGAGAAATCATTGAGTAATTACATACCACTGTATTGTATTCATAATAGGACGTTGTTACAATTATTACTACCTATTCTTTTTCATTGCTCGTTACGTGTCGACCCTTTCTATTAAAATGATTTTCGTTGTTGTTGTGCTGTCACCTATGTACTTACATAGCCCTAGGAGTGTTCAAACAAATTTCCCCTTTTGAGCATCACTTGGAGTGAGCTGAAGGCTTGTTTAGTGCCAGAATACGACAGATTTCTTCAGCTCAATACTGAGTATGTTCTGTGTGTTTCCTTCCAGTACTACATCTTATCATTCACTGTTTCCCTTGGAAAATTGTCCAGCACGTTTTTGACAATATTTCATGTAATGTTTTCGTACAATGTAATGTTTAAGCAACTACGACAATTGAAAAACTCGTCCTCTACGGACTTTTGAGTCTGTAACTGTATCCTTTTGTAACTGTGTTGATTGAAACACCTCTACTTTATACGAAGAGCTCAAGTGAAATATTTGGTAGGCATTTTGGCAATCATGTCTTAAAATAAAACACACTTCCCACGCTTCAAAGCGCTAACACGTTCTGATTCCTTGAGCGCTTCTCACAATCAGTCTCAGCTCAGCTCAATACCGCCCTGGTCTCCATTTCCGCTTGAACCGAAACGTGGCTTGTACGAATTCCGGAGCGGAGATCGATTGCGTCCACCTCACCATGTTCCTCTCTCCTCACTACTAGGCTAGTATTATTGCTAATAGCACTGTTTGAGAGGTCTGTCCTATGACTGTGTGGGCAGTGAATGGTTTTTGTTTGCTAGACGATTTGCCGCCGTTAAGCCGTGCTTTGCCGAACGTCTTCTGCCGGCCGATTGCTGAGAACTGCTGTAGAACGGGGATGTGATGACACTCGTTTGTGATCGTCTCCATCCAAAAGCATCCTTAAGAACCAGCTGCGACGTCTTCGCGTCGGCGGCTTCGCTGCCGGCCTGATCCGAGCTTCGTCAGACTTCTTCTTGGGGATTGCCCGAGAACTGGCCGGGATGCGTCCGTGGCCGACCGGCTTCAATTTCCATTTCCGCACAGATGTACGGCTCTCCCATTCGGGTCAATTCCACGCGCCATACCCGGTTCGACTCGTCAAGGACACCCGGCGATCTGCCCGAGCCTCATTCCCTTCGTCGTCTCCATCTCGGCCGATCCACGAACGAACGAATCGATCCAATGATCCTAATTCATCGACCGCATGCGCACACACGTACAGATAATCGTGGGACTGAGCCGACGATTGCGTACGCTAAAAGCGATTCCGGTTCCCCTCTTCGTCCTCGACAAGCAGATGACGAACCTAAACGATGTGTCGTATATACGCATGAAGCTGTTCCTTGCAGCTCGTGTTTGGGCAGCCTATTTGCACGCATCATTTCCCACTTCGAAACATATTGGCTGGCGACTACTCAACAGCAGCGACTTCTAGGTGCCATGCCATCGAAAAGGTCACCGCAGCTTTTATTCGATTGATCGTGTGAATGCCACTTACATGAACCACAAAAGTGGGATATGTGTTCCTCACTGTTGTATTTCTTGTTCAACTTCTACTTTCTCAATCGAATAAGTTTAGCATCGTCTTGGAAGAGGACCCAAACGGTAAATAGGAAGCATGAGCGGGTGGGAGAAACTGATGCATGCGCTCGACACAACGAACTTCGATATGGAGAATCCCGAACACAACGGAAGTAGCAGGAAAAGGAATGAGCTGCGACCTCGGCCAGAGCACACAGGCGGCAGAGCCGTACCCCGCTGTAACACAACTGCAGCAGCACCGCAGGGTACTGCACGTCCACTAATTGAATGGTAGCCAGGACATGAGCCTTCAAGGGGCCATTTCGAGGCGGTAGCCACCCAGCCGGACAGAGCCACTGCGCCGCCCTATTTCGCAATGCCTCACGTGTCCTCCTCGGCAGCGGCGACTGCTTAGCTCCCGGCGCTCTCCTTCGTAGAGAGCAGTCGAGATCGTGCCTCAAAATTGGGTGATTAAACCATCGAGCCCGCGAAGTTTACGAAGTTCCCCACGCTCACGTTAAGACGAAAAACCCTCCTCTATTATCCTGTATATGTTAGGATGGTAGGATGTCTCCCATATATAAAGGAGCGGCTTCGGGTCGGTTGAATCTCAACATAGCGAAGAATTCCTAAATTCTCGCAGAAACATATACACGGCTATGTTGACCAATACATATTCAAGGATACAGTACTAAGGTAAGGGGAACTGGGGGGAGGGGGGGGGGGGATTGGGTGGACTAAGCCTTTTCTTCTCACTGAATGTTAAGAAATGTCCGCCACTGCACCACCCGATGTGAGGGCCACCGAGCTTTCGTAACGTCAGGTAAAAAATTCGAGTAATAAATCCTATGAGGGGTAGTGTCACTCAGAGCACCTGCACTAAACTCATAAATTTGCTCATTTTGGAATGTTGCTCTGCGTCGGGGTCGGCTATTACCTTGTACATCTGACCTACCCTCTGACTGAAATGGTCTTTAGGTGAGCATAATTAGGCATGACAGGATCTCCTGAAGATGATGCGATATTTGGTCGGGAAACTTCTACTCGGTTTGACCCTTTTAACTCTTGAAGAAAACGGATCTCAAAACGTCGACGAACACGGCAGCTATCACTCAACCTCTATAACCTCCTACCAAGCTTTTTCGACCCAGTCTAGGTTGGCTGCTCAGCTGCAGTCTCGGTAATTCGTCCCAAACACAGATTCCTGCAGAAAACGAATCGCTTCGCTGAAAACCGCTAATCTGGTGTCCATCCCTGTTTGCTCACTCCGTTCGGACAATTCTATTCCTGCCTCAAAAGCGGGCTGGTCGAGAATTCCTTCCGTGCCGCATCATCTGCCGAGTACCGTCGGCGAGCGCAAAGCAATCAAACGGGGTACGGTCGATGGTTGTGGAAGGCGATCGCTGTGTGTGTGTGTGTGTGTGTGTGTGTGTGTGTGTGTGTGTGTGTGTGTGTGTGTGTGTGTGTGTGTGTGTGTGTGTGTGTGTGTGTGTGTGTGTGTGTGTGTGTGTGTGTGTGTGTGTGTGTGTGTGTGTGTGTGTGTGTGTGTGTGTGTGTGTGTGTGTGTGTGTGTGTGTGTGTGTGTGTGTGTGTGTGTGTGTGTGTGTGTGTGTGTGTGTGTGTGTGTGTGTGTGTGTGTGTTCAACGCCCATTTTATGTCCAGACGGCAACGTCAGCGATCCAGAAGGCGCCGAGTCGAACCGTTTGATTGCGACCTGCCTGAGTGGGGCACATAGGTGTCTACAGATCACCTCGGCTTTTCATGCACTCTTCAGGAGTTTTTCGGCGAATCACCAACAGACAACGGTTACCGCACAGCGCGAGTCAATTAGAAGTGGAAAAAGATTCCTTTCTGTGAAAGATGGGTGTAGCAGGCGTTCGTGTAAAAACACGACGTTGAGGTCATTGGCGTAAAAACGGGCATACCTTGCGCACTTGATGAAGTCTTAAATCTTAAGTCGCTTCTGCTTATCTGGCTGCAAACAGAGAGGAGTTGAAGTTCGCGAAGCTTCGAGGAGTTTCATGGCTTACAAGGAGCCATGTGGGAGCGTGGTGTTGTTGTGAGTCGCAACCCTATCTGGAGACAGAAGAGAACGTTAATCAGTCCCTTTTGCGGTGCTTCACGCATTGTATTTCCACGGGATGTTATGAAGGCAATTTTAGTGTGCATTTGGCATACATATATGTATGTACAACGAGTTCTGGCTCATAGTGTGTGCCATACTTGTCTCCGAAGTTTAGAGCGCGGACTTGCTTATCGGCTGACCTCAGCAAAGCGCTGCAAGTGCTGTGCTTGAGCTTCTCGCTTATTTCTTTCTGAATAGTGACAAGAGCGAAGAAGCAGATTATCTATGGGCAACCTTCACAGATCTTGAAAAGGCTCAGGACTCGATCAATTGTCCCACAATGCCATGTACAACTAGAAATCGTGGCACACTTCGAAAAGATATAGCAATACCATCTTTTACTCCTTTAACACTTTGCAAAATTGAAGTGCTAGTTCTGTCTATTTATTATAGGCACGTTTTGTTGTGCAGCAAAATACAGTTACTCGTAATCCATTCATTCGAACAAATTGTTCGTCTAGTCGAATATTTTTGAATAGAGGAAAAATCGAGGCTTATTCGATTTCCGATCATTTGAAAAAATTGACGAGCGAATAAATTAGTTAGATCATTTGTTCGGAAAGTTTTGACATCGAATTTATGCGTTCATATATTCATTCATTCGATAAAATTTTCCAAAAACACAACTATACGATGGACTACGGTGACACAGCTAGATTGCTTGGTAAGATGCTCTGGTTGCGATCAACTTTCGCTAGGGTAAGTGGACATTCGCGCTGTATGATCTTTTCGGAACTGTTCGCTCAGCTTGAACAGCAACCAAATTGAACGTTACGCAGCACAGCGTTGCAATTACTACGCACAGCTGCATGCAGTCCTTTTCGCTACAGTTATGCCGAAACGTAACAGCTCTTTCGCGGCTTCTTGTGTCTCCGATTTGTGATAGTGGCATTCTCTACTGTTTTTCAAAACAGCGTTGTTTACGATTCATGCAAGAGCTGATTCATCATCATACGCAGTACTTCGGAGCCCGCAAAGGGAACTGAAAAAGTGTGGATGAAAACCTTCATCGGACTCTCCGCTAGGAGACGTCTGTCGTCGTTCTGTAGATTCTCGAAACTGGGATCTTATCTGCTTTTTTTCCAGAAT
Organism: Heligmosomoides polygyrus polygyrus; assembly: GCA_947396885.1. Lineage (NCBI taxonomy): Eukaryota > Metazoa > Nematoda > Chromadorea > Rhabditida > Heligmosomidae > Heligmosomoides > Heligmosomoides polygyrus. Next base: position 45,606,069 of record OX377202.1, on the reverse strand, counting down.
CAAGCTCGATTCAGTCTGGAAGAGGCCGTTGAGGTACTGCTATGGGTCGAGAGTGTCACTCAGATGCCATACGCCAACGATCCGGCGACCTGTCGAACAGCAGCTGACGTCGCGGAGCTGTTGAAGGACGGGGTTCACCTATGCAAGTGAGTCTCTGCCTAACATTGAATCCTGCCAGATCAGATGTTGCTTTATCCCGGTTTAATACCAACGCCACTGACTTTACCCACCGAAGCTTTTTCATCTTCGACCGGCTACATTTCTAAGCGTTCTACTTAGGTTCTAATGTTTTTAACACAAAATCGCTCCTTTAAAGAATTTAGACAATTTCACTGGAAAGAGCGGCTTCGATAAATTTGGTGGAAAACATTCGGTATCTAAAAATATTGGCTTGGACAACATGACAATTAGTGCATCATGAAAAAGGAGGACGCTCACTTATCTTAAGATGAAAGACATTGATATTAGGCTGGAAAACGTCTCTTCACACTTCAAAAAGTTTTTTTACCGTTCTCGTCGTAAACGCACTAGCCCATATTGATTGCTGATTTCGTAATCCTATCACACTTGTCTATCGTTCGCACGCGGACGCAGTCAAGACCCTTGTACTTCGTTATCTAATCTTCCGGACTCAATGCCAGATCTACCTCGTGGCCATTTTCGGCACGGCATTCCTCATGAATTCATTAAAGGATCTACAGCACGCCAGGCAGCCGACCAAATTAACCATATATATATATATGGCTTGGGATCTACTACTCATCACGCCTGTTATGACTGGTTCGGAAAGTTTTCAAAGGAAGATTATTCACTCGAGGACAAAGCAGGGAACAGAATGGCTTTTAACACATTTGCTTAAGCCTGGAGCGGCTGGTAGAGAGGCTATATGCTGTCACAGGATGTTTTGTTGCGATCAAAACTCTTGCGCCAGGCGGGACTCGAACCTGCATCTTCTGCTTTCCGGGCAGCGATGTTCGCCTTACAGAATAGCTTTTATCTCAATTGATTTGACATTGTCGTTGTGAAGTGATAAACCTTTGAAAAAATGAAGATTTTTTTTTTCAACCTATTATGACGCCTTGCTAGACGCCAGTGGCTAAAGTGTGTGGTTTTCTTTTTTGAAGGTGAAACGCTGGCTCTATCGATGTGAAAAACAAGCTTCTATATAGCGTGCACCCTATACTGTAAGAAATTTCTTCCGAAGAATTGAGCAAGCACGACCCCCTCCGATTCGCCGTAGAGCCAATTCACCAACCTTGAAGGGGCTTGGATATGGATCATATGGTTTTATGCCGATATGATGCTCCACAATATCCGAAAAGCACACGTCTCGATTCAAACAGAACTCCAACTCTGACTATGAACGCAAATTTGTGCCATATGTGTCGCTACTGCGTCCGAGGGTGCTTTCGGACAGCAACACCAGTGTGTGCATTGTACCGCTGTCACGCAGAGATCGTTTGAGTAGTCGTTGAAGCCTCATCGTGTCTTCTTTGATACTGACGTGTCTCTCGGCTGGCTATCGGTAGTTCGTCGCGCAGGCAAACATGTTTTCAAACTTAATGCACGATCTCCCCTAAAAGACGTGGTGCGTCCTAAACAGATTTTGAATGATGCCCACTCTTGTGCTTTAAATATCTCGTTGAACATTTCCACAAATGCGTTTACTCCGAAGCGTTTTTCCAAATGTTCTATTTTCTGTGCAAACGGCGTGCTGCAGAATTTGAATGTTTATGGAAGTGCGTAATAAACCTGCTGAACGAATTTCTTCTGAGCTGCGGAAAATGGCGAAGCCAACAAGAGCACTGCCGCATTAAGCCGTCGAGGAAACATATGGAGATCTTAGAAGATTAGAAGTCGCTAGTTTGAATTGAAGGCCTTGTTTTTCGATATCCTTTGTATGTCAGTATGTAGAGGCGGTGAAAACACAAATCACCTCAACAGGTTCCTACTCGCATTCGGATTTTCGAGGAGGTCCTTCTGCTTTTGTTGTCGGCATAGAAGCATCTGAACTTGGTAACACGCGGTTGTAAACCTATCTCTCGAACACATCGTACTCTTTCAACCACCCACATTCGACAAGTGAATCCCTACGCCCGTATAGTTGACACAAATTACCTAAGAGATGCAAAAATAATCTGGTAACAGCGGTTGCCACACGAGACCACCTAACGATCAGTTCGTACTTTCAGACTTATCAATAGACTTCTGGACAACGGAACGAGAGCGTCATTCAATCCGAAGCCAAGGATGCCGTTCCAAAAGGTATACGCGAAGTCGCTTGATCCTGTGGAGTAGCACTAGTGTCAGCGATCTTGTGCTTAGATGGAGAACATCTCGAATTTCCTCGAGGCATGCAAGGCGTACGGTGTTGCCGAAATCAGCTGTTTCCAAACGGTTGATCTTTACGAGAACAAGCAGTGCTACAAGGTCATCGAATGCCTTCGCTCGTTGGCCGCTGTGGTACGTCTCGGTCTAGGTCCGCTCTCCCTTATCTGCGATCGCATTGAGTGAGGTGTTCAGGCCCAGGCTCGTGGAGCCGACGTCGACTTCCCGCCTTGGGTGGTGCGGTTGTCGCACAGCCGCCCTCGACAGTTCCCGGAGTCCGTGATGCGACGAGGCGAGATGGTCATACCCCTTCAGGTAGGCAACTTCACCGGTGTTGTTCAAGCACAGCGGTGGAATGCGAAGCATTGCTGGAACTGGGGTCGAAAAAACTCAGCGTTGTACCGGGTTTGTCCTTTCCCGATGGTGGCGTATTTTGTGAGAATCTCAACTGGACCACGACAAAATGACGCAGCAGGGTAGAAAACTGGGGCAAGTTAATGGCGACATGACCTTAAAACCAATTGCTTTATTCCGAAGCTAATCGTAAACGTTATCCAGAGGGAAGTTTAACAAAGGTTTCCCCAGAATGTGTACCCACTTCGTGGTCTAGGTAGCTATCAGATTTACGTTATTCTAACTAATTCAGTTTTCTATAAACGGTCGTCTATTTGAAGGTAGTTTCTTTACTCTCCCCTCTCCCGTGGCAAAAGGTACAACTAGTTGCTCTCTATCGTCCTCGATAAGTAAGCATGATGGCCACCTAGGATAGTTCCAGTTAGCTAGGAATAGCAAGAGCGATGCTACACCTTCCAAGAGGTTATCTGTCAGATTTCATATTGCATGTTTTCAACAGATCAACAAGGAATACCAGATTCTCTTTTCTCCGCTGCGCAGCAACGTCTCCCTCTGAAAACTACATTGGAAACTGCTGACCGATTCCTTTTATGGCATAGAGCCAAAACCAGGCGCATATGGTGCAGCCCGCAGTAAGCAGCGATCTCACGACCGCACCAATCTGTTCTTAGGTTATATGCTGTGACAGGCTGTTTCGTTACGATCAAACTCTCACGCCAGTCGCGTCTGGAACCCGCAACTTCTGATTCCGGACAGCGACGCTATGCCTTACACCTCCACTGCTGTCTGGGAGCGTCCGCAACCAGTGTTTTTAGGTTCGACTGCGCGCTGTTTTCTTAAAACTCTTACATTCCGCTTACCAGTAATCATTCAGTCCGGATGGGCAAAAACCCTCTATGTGCGCAATATAAAAAGAGTACCAGGATGCCCAACTACGTCTGCCGAAATGTCCTGAAGGGAAAGTATGAAGCTATTCGTGTCCATCGAGCGAGAAGGCGTTTTGCGACACTCTGGCATGCGACCGGGATATGTGGAGGCGTTACTGGCGCCCGAAGGAGGAACTCGACGATCAGCTGGACGATAGGTGACAGGTGAAAGGTGACAGGACCAAAAATTATTTAACTTATTGAAGGGACTCGGAACATAAATCCAAGAAGCAATAAAACTCCTTTCCATCCACAACATCCACTAGCAGCATGATTAATGGTAAGAAGCTTTTTGCTTGGCCTGAACCCACGTTCGCATCCAAAGCACTGCGCCGTGTCCGAAAATGTTCTTGCAATCTTGAGTCGAGCTTTGCTAATAAGGACGAATCACGGCGCATCATAAATCGTGACGCCATTATTCCAAATCAATCACACGGCCTGGTTTTTGAAGTGCAGGAGAAAACTTCAGACATTCGGCAGCGATGTCGTTTCTTGTTCGAATGGACGACTCATCGTTCATCTGGCTATGAGTATCTTGGAAAAACGAGGCTGCTCCACAGGCTTTTATTATCCAAATGCATGGCAAAGAGACTCTTAGGTTACCAGATCCGGTATTTCCCTCTTTTCACCATAACTGAATCTCACAGTCATCACGCGTTACTCAGGATAGTGTTGGTTTGATCAGCGCTTGAATCCTCACAGTGTTCGACGGTTGTTACTTCCTGCATGTTTTTATGCTCTTCTGAAACAGTGGAACATACGCTGTGAAAGCGAAGTGACTTCCAGTGTTCGAGTCCATACTCTATAATCTGCGTTCGTTCTCACGTGACCATTGCACCAGTATTTGACAATTAGGAGCTGCTGGTAGATAAAATCAGGTCGCTTCCAAAAATATTACACATTTTAACTATCGCGTTTAGCTTTGGAAGATTTCCGCACGCACAGCGTTTTCGTTTCCTGCAGTGAGAGTCCTCGGCAATGAAATGTGAGCTGGTCTGTCCAGTAAGAAACCCTTGTGGGGTGGGCACTTCACTCATCTTTTAATAGCGACAGTAAGATGAGAAGTGAGCTACCTTACATGGATGACAATCTGATACGGCCTATGAGAGGCCACTCTTCGCTGTTTTCTGTTGCGGAAAGGCCAGCTTGTTGGTGTTTGTTTCGCCTTGCGTTGCCCGCGTCCGACTGATATAGATCCGGACCCTTGCCGCTCCTCTATCCACTGCGCCATCACTGCTCCTACCTTCGATTACTTGGCCGTGGTCAACGATATTAGTTCCTCTTTATCAACCAAAGAGTGCGATTGGGAGTGTGGGTAGGGTTTCATAAAAACTACATGCTGTCATGTAGTCGGCATGTTTGCTTCTCCAGCTGTGTGTGGTACTCGACTGAATTTCAGAAATAGCTACAGTACACAGCGCACTAATTTCAGTTGGAACTATCAGTTGAATCTGAATTAAACGAGGCTCTCTAAAAATGCCCTATTCTTGAGGGTGATTTTCCTTCAGAATCTCTTACAGGACCAATTTCGTTCTAGAGGGACAACAGACTTCGATCTTCACCAGTTTGTGAAGGGGTATAGATGGTGGTCGAGCGAGTGTCCGAGTTCAGAAGATCTATCATACACATCATGCCACGTGCACCGAGATTCAGAAGGCGTATCACAGACGCCGACACACCGATATCGACACCGGTTCAACTATGGTAATTAGGAATTGATTACGAGGAACTTATATGGGGCGAATCCCGAGCTACTGCACATACCCGTTTTTAGATTAGACATTTGGGCACTCCTAAATGGCTACACTATCCTATCCTATGCCGCATTTAAAAGCAGTTTTCTACTCGGGGTGAGTGGGTATAATAAGGAGGAAGAGAGCATCGTACCAGCTAGACATTCTACATTCGGGGTTTGGGGAGCAACCCCCAACCTTACGTTTGGCGGCGGCAAGCCGCTCAACGTCCGGTTGGAAGATGACTCATTAAAAAGGGCAGTTTTAGTCTGTTACATACTTATGTCTCGTTGAAAATGGGTAGCCGTTGTGGGGTTTTGTTCAAGTAGAAAGCAAGCGGCAACAGCCACTCCGCACACCATTTTGGAAAATATGATAGAACGCACAGGTCCAAGGCCATTGCATCAGCACACATGCAACACCGTCCGATCATCACATCGAAGCGGGTGGTGCAGTAGCTCCGCCTTCGCGACCCCCCCCCCCCCCAATGGATATAAAGATCTCCGTAGACGGAGATAGCTATCGTTAAAGAAAATTTTTGCCTTACTGCTATTTAGTCCGCACTGTAAATCTTCGTTTCTAAAGAAGTCAAGGCTTTAATGGTCAATCAGACAATGTGTACTCTTTCTTTTTCAGACATCCTGTGCAAATAAAAAGTGATATATTGAAAGGAATAGAGCCACCACAGACAGCTTTGAGAACAATGCCACAAAGCCATCCAAACCGAACTTTTTACGTTGCTAGGGAACAGCAAGAGAATTTAAACTGAGCTTATCTAGTTCGTGAAAACCTTCAAGATTCTTGATACTGGAGGAGGGAAGGAAGAGGAATGTTGGTACGAATTATCTCCATTGGGACGCGCCACACATTCTACCGGGATGTGCAAAGGCGTTTGACCGGAATTCCACTTTATTCAAAAAATCAGTTTTATACCAATACAGACTGAATCAGTCCAATGTATAGTCTTTGCCATTATTTGAAAGGTGTGACCAAAGAACCGAAAGCTTTTCGATTCGCTTGGCTCAGAGGTCAGAGGTCAGAGGTCTCTGCGGTGCGTGTGAGTAGAAAACTGGACAACCTTGATATTGAGAATCGACTGATCTTTGAACTTCTTATAATGAAGCAAAGTGGAGGTGAAAAATTTCGCCTTCTATCTCAAGACAAGCCTTGTTTGTTATACCACTTCCCGGTGGCTCATCAATGAAAGACAAAAAGGTGGTAGGTGCGAAATAGGTGGTACTGTGGAATAGTCGGATGATTTAGGGAACGGGGTTTCAAGTTCTTCAATATTGTGGCGCCTCTGCTTCCCGATGTGGAGGACGTTGTCGTGAAATAGACAGGTTTTGTCGCGCTTCCCACTTCCAGGCGAATTCCTCTATCAAATTCTGAAGCTTGAGATAGTACACTCGCCCGATGACTGCAGTGTCAGCAGAAGACAATGCAGGACGATGCCTTCTTTTACCATTGGAATATACAGGCTAACTCATTTTTGAACCTCGGTGTTTAGGAGGGATGTGTTTTTCTTATTATGCCAATAAGATTGGTAGGTGTGTCGTTATTCTAGGGCTGATATTTCGACTGTTTCGTCGTCTACACAGACATATAAGTACGCTGCTGGTGTGTAGCGAGTGTGGCACCACTCAGTGGCAGTGAACATATAGAAGAGGCCTAGATTAAAGATCCACCTACTGACCTTGTCGGCATAATATAAAGAACACAACACTCCCTCAAAATCCAGCAGCAACGCACTAGGATCTCCTCCTCGTGTAGTCACCTCTGGATACTCTTGGTGGTGGTTTTTCGCAGGTAAGCCACTGGCGATTCTCGCAGGAGCCCAACTCTGGTCCACAGCAACAGTATCCTTGAGAAAGCTCTTCGTGTGTGGGGGAAGCAACAATTCACGGACACTGACGCTTTGTCCTAATCACGCAATTTGAGTGCCACCGCAAGTCGAAGGGATTTCACTGTGGTTAAGGCGCCAGTGCCGTGAACATGGTTGAAATCGTTTTCTGGTTGAAGTCAAGTGTCGTTCAATTCGCGAGCGGGAAGATTAGGCCTCTCTTCCATCGCATATAGTGACGTCGTCCAAGGCGGTAGGGCGACCATAATATGGCTCCTCCTCCAAAGAAATATCTCCAGGTCGAGAGAGTGCTGGTACAAACGATGAACAGTAGGTTTCGGAGATGATGTTCCTGAGGGCAGTGCAGATGTTGACGACATATGGCAGCTCATAGCAAACTATCGTCGCAGATGGCTTAGATCACTTTATGCCATGGTTGCTTCATACTAGTAAGCACGCGTTTATATACCATTTTCACTTCAAATTGTATCACCTGTATCACCTGTCGTCCCGTTGATCATCGAATTGCTCGAGCGGGTGCCAGCAGCGTCTCCATTCGTCCCTGTCGCGTGCCAGAGTGGTCCAATGGATCCTCCTCGCTCGAGGGGCACGAAGAGCGTCATATCGGTCGTTCAGGGCTTTAACGAAGAAGTCCGACCAGCGCGTTGGTGGGCGTCCTGGTGTTCTTTTGACATCCCGCGGAATCCAGTCGGTAACGGCTCTCGTCCAGCGGGTGTCTGCGAATCGCATTACGTGGCCGGCCCACCTAATTTTCGACGACTTGGCCCATGCGACAGCGTCTCTGATCTTCGAACGTCGGCGAAGCTCGGAACTCCGGAGGCCTTCTCTCACTTGCGCGAGTCGTTTCACTCCGAGAATCGCCCTCTCGATTCCACGCTGCGCGACGCTGATCGCGTGTTCATCCTGCTTTCGTATAGCCCAGGTCTCTGAGGCGTATGTTAGGGCATGAAGAACAGTGGAGTCGAATAGGTGGGCACGGAGTCGGACGTTCTTCGTCTTCTTCGCGACTTCTTCGACGCTCTTGAAAGCTCCCCAAGCCGCTCTTTTTTTCCTGCTCAGCTCTGGTGCTAGGTCGTTGGCCACGTTGACTTCGCGACCCAGATACACATAGCTGGAGCATTCGGAGATGTTCGTTCCGTTGAGCGGGAATGGGGCATCAGAAACCCATCCGTTCCTCATGAACATCGTCTTCGTAAGATTCAGCTGCAGTCCAACGTTCCCACATACACGATCGAAGTCGGCCAGCATTCGCTCCGCCTGGCTGATGCTCGATGTTATGAGCACGATGTCGTCAGCGAAGCGAAGATGATGTAGTTGCCGGCCGTCGACCTTTACTCCCATGTCTTCCCATTCTAGTTCGCGCATGACGTTTTCGAGAGTGGCGCTGAAGAGCTTCAGGGATATAGTATCCCCCTGCCGAACCCCTCTCTTTACGTCGATGACGACGTCGTGGTAGAATGGTGAGATCTTGGTCGTGAATCCACTGTACAGCTCTCGAAGGACTCTGATGTACTGAGTAGGAACGCTCTGAGTGAGCAGGGCTTCGATGACCGCTTCAGTTTCGACAGAGTCGAATGCCTTCTTCAGGTCGATGAACGTAAGGCACAGCGGCAGCTTGTACTCTCGCGACACTTCGATGAGCTTCGTAATGGTGTGTATGTGGTCGATCGTGCTGAATCCTCTCCGAAATCCTGCTTGTTCGCATGGCTGTCCTTCGTCCAGCGTTCGGCCGATCCTATTCAGGATAACTCGAGTGAACAGCTTGTAGACTACGGACAGCAGGCAGATCGGGCGATAGTTGCCAATGTCGCGCACGTCTCCCTTCTTGTACAGCAAGACGGTCTTGCTGGTCTTCCACTAAGATGGAACCTTGCACTCCGACAGGTAGCGTGTTAAGAGCCGTGCCAAGGTGTTGATGAGCGTTGGCGGGAGATTCTTCAGGTGTTCGGGTCCGATCCTGTCGGGACCGGGTGCTGTACGCTTCTTCACCGACGAGATGGCGTGTCGGATCTCGGAAGGGAGTACAGAGGGAACGACGTATCCGTCCTGCGGAAGATGGCATTGGGGCAGGTGGACGTGGCTATCGAAGAGATCGGAGTGGAAGTCGTGGATGACCTTCTCCATGGTCCTTCTGGAAGAGGTGGCGGTTGCGTCAGGACGTCGGAGAGCGGTCATGTTGGTCTTGAAGTTGGCGAAGTTCCGGCGGGCATTGCGGATGCTCAACCCTGCCTCTGCAGCTTCGGCCTACACTTCCGCCCTTCTCTCCTTAAGATCCTCCTTTATCGCCTCTCTGCACAGCTTCGCAAGCTCGGACGTCAGTTAGTAGTTGCCTGACGCTCGTGCTGCTCCACGCTGGCGTATAAGCTCGAGAGTTTCCGGAAACAGACGTCTCTTGGTGGTCTTCAAGCTCTCGGCTCTCTTAGCACTATCGTGGAGATGGTGCACGAAGCGGTCGTATTCCTCGTCGACGATGTCCATGACGGCATCTTCCCAAAGGCCGGCAATAGAGGTGTAGAGGTCCCAGTTGATGGTCGTTCTGGGACTCCTCTTCTTGAACTTCGCGGCCTTCTCTCCTTGACGCGAAAAGCGGAACCTTGCGCGAAGGAGGCGATGGTCCGGTCCCGTGTAGAACTTGGGGACAACGGAGACATCGGTCAGGCAATACTTGCGGTTGAAGACGATGTGGTCGATCTCGTTGTGGAACTGGCCACTGGGAGATTCCCAGGTCAATTGTAGGGAGGGAGGCTTCTGGAACTGCGAGTTTCCATGGATGGTCTTGGTCGACATGATAAACTCAGACAGCCTTTCACCTTGCTCGTTCCACTCCAAACCGTGGGTTCCGATATGAAGTTCTTCCGTCGACCTTCGTGGTCCGATCTTGGCGTTGAAGTCGCCGACGATCACCTTGTAGAAGGTGATCTTCCTTATAGAACTTCTCCAGCTCCACGTAGAAGGCTTCGACCTCTTCGTCGTCGTACTCGGATGTTGGGGCATACGCGACGAACACAGTCAAAGCTGGCGCGGAACCACATCGCTTCAGTCGCAGATGTCCGATTCGGCTTGTCAGAGACTCGTACGAATCGATGTTCATGGCCAAGTGCGTGTTGACGAGGACACCAACGCCACCTACTCCCCTGCTGTCGCATGTTCCGAGGAACAGTTCTTCTCCGGAGTCGTAGGCGGCGTGTAGGGGGTGGTGTCTTCTCGTCTCGGTCAGTCCGATGACGTCGTACTTGATCTTCCTGGCTTGCATCATCAGGTCCTCGACGGATGCTTCCGATGCAAGCGTGCGGGCGTTGTAAGTACAGATCGTCATCCTAGTCCTTCTCAATTTGCGCAGCCTGGTTAGGCCCTGAGATTTTAGCAGCCTCTCCGTACTCGTCCTTCCCATCGCTGCAGAAATGGGGGCTCTTTCGGAGTCAGGGGAATGAGGCCCTTTAGTGCTGCTGTTTTTGACTTGAGTACACACGGGTAGTTAGTCGGGCTCTGTCGTGCGGGCGAAGAACTCCGGGCAGCCAGCCAGACTGCCCGAAGGGACGGGGCGAGACTTTTGAGGCGGCCTCGAATCGCCTTACGATGTACTCCCAGTCTACCGAGTGCAAGCTTTTGGCCGAGCCGACACAGTTACAATCCGCACAGTCACGGACACATCCGCGCACACTGTGCACGAACATGCCGCTCCCACGCACAACGAACGCGTCGACCCGACACAGCAGGAGCAAGGAGTCCATCCCCTGCATCCCACCTGCGTCTCTGGGCAGTACACGGTCGCATTTGGTTCGGTTTAATTCCCCTATCCACCACCCGGGGACGCGCCACGTGGCCCTGCGACAAGCGGCCGGAGATCCCACTTAACAGGAGAGCCCGAAGGCTCTCTATCGAGGGAGATCCGTGGTTCAAATTTTTTTCAAATTGTACACATTTCAAATCAAACTGGACACTCTTCTAAGCAAACTTGACCTTTGAAATGGAACTAGCATCGTCCAAATCAAAACGAGCTCCTTTCGCGTTAAAACAGACTCCGAGACCATTAGAATAGCATTTTGTTCAAGGAAGATTCGGAATGGCTTTCCTTGGAAATTTTAATAATCCTGCCCCAATAAGTGAACACACTGTTCGAAATTTTATACAAATTTTATTTTTGAGGAAAAATAATGGATTAAAATTTGGATGGTAGCAACTGCTTACAAGAGAGCTGTCTCAATGGTACGCCGGAGCCGCAAGAACGAATACCATATGAAGAATCTCCGTCCTCAAAATAGTAACAGAACATGTATTGTTTTTCCCGAATCCTTGAGGCAAACGAGTAAGATGGTGTAATGGTTAAAGGCCCGAGCGTCGAACTTACCACGGCTGCGGAAGGAACATGAGTCGTGGGCTGGGTGGCGCAGTGATAGGGGTGCTGCTTCATGGCTGTTACGTCACGGATTCGGTTCCCGTGCTATGTAGCCGTTTTGCATTTTTACCATGGTATAAGATTTCCATAGAGATTTCCATTTCTGAACTTTTTTGGAGTTTGCTGATGTTTTCATTACATATCCCTTGTCGACATCTCGTGATGCACCAGCAATGTCGCAATTATGCAAAATACGATGATGCATGAAACTTTCACGCCAATCAATGAATCATGAATCAACTTTCATGCCAGCACGGTGCACTAACGATGTAGGACCTCACAATCTTCAACTTGACCTATCTCCTCCATCAATATTGTCGTCTCCGTTATCTTAATAAAGTCGCGCCCACGTAATAAGCTGCTGCTAACACCACCTCTATAATGTCTGCTAGCCCTCGAGTGATACTAATGATCAGCTGCTGAAAATCGACGACGTGAAGAAGTTGGAGGTAGTCGAAGAAGAGGACCACAAGTCTCAACCAGAAGAGGATTGTGCCGAAGTCTCGACGCCACTAACCAGTGAAGGCAAAATCACGTTTTCGGGAGGAAGACCGTTTCGGAGAAAAATGTCTGGCTATACCAGAACAGTTGTCTTACACAAGGTTGACAACTGAAGAAAATGGGGGTGTTTCGCGATTCCAGACTTGGGTTGCAGCGGAGTAACACCTGGCAGGAACTGTGAAACAATCTCGCAGCTGAGAAAGTACTAGCCACCGCTTTAGATTCCTCTGAGAAAAAAAATGAAACACCATCACACATCCTGGTTGCCGAGAAAACCCGAGTGGAACGGCATTCCTGGAAGACCTCGGCCCATGTGATGAGTAAGGATGTGAAGAAACTGTAACCCTCATACGCTGCCCATGCTGTGATCGGTCCTACTGCACTTTTGCCTGTGTATAACTGGTGTTGAAGGTTTTTCATGAATCTTTCATATGTCATCCTATTTTGCATATTTGGGACATTGCTGGCGCATCACGAGATGTCGCCAAGGAATAAGAAGTGAAAACATCAGCAGACTCTAAGAAACGTTCATTTTTTCAAAAAATGGAAATCTCTATAGAAATCCGATACCATGGTAAAAGTGCAAAGCCGCTACGGAGCACGGGAACTGAACCCGTGACGCAGCACCTCTATCACTGCGCCACCCATCCCACGACACATGTTCCTTGCGCAGCCGTGGAAAGCCCGTTGAGACAGTTCCCTTGTTAGAGAACGGCACTAGACTTAGCCACCGCAATTTCCATTTGATTGATAGTGTGAATGCTGTTTGCTTGAAGCATGGGTGTGAGGTTGTTTTTTACAGCAGTTCTTGTTGTACCGTCTACGTCTGTGTTACTCCACGCAGACAGAATCTTCGCCATCAAACGAAGAAAAATCACGACAACCTAGTCGAGTGCACGGCGGAATCTCTTATCTTGATACACTGAACGTTTACTGACTTCCTGCGCTTTGAAGGAAAATTTTTTCGATTACTCATTCCGCAAAGAAAATCTATTATAAAATTTCAAACAGTGTATATTGACTTATTGGAGCGGGTGAGTTAAAAAATTTCAAAAGTCATGCTAAATTTTCCTTAAAATACTTATTACAGCTTTCTCGGAGAGTCCATTTTATCATGGAACACGCTCTTTTTGGCTTGGAAGATGCTCATATTTCAAAAGCTTGCTCAGAAAAGTGCCCAATTTGATTTGAAATCTCCAATTTGACGTGAACTTGCTATATACGCTCTGGATGACGCCTGAGACCCTTCTACAAGTTTTTGGTATAAAGTTCCTCTAAAATGGCCGACATTAAATTAGAGAGGAGAGAAACCGGTCAGGACTTCACACCCAGTGCATGCTTCTAGGGGATGAGGGGCGGTCTTTATGTACGAATGGTCACCGCGCCCGCGACGGCGACTGCCGCGTGCGCGATGGGCTCTGCTGCGGTCGTGTGAGCTGTGCCTCATGACCTGCTGCAGACGCTAGGTTTTAGTTGTTGATATCCCTTTCGGGTGTTGCAGGAGTTGCAGGAAAACATGCTCTGGTTCAGAAATTGAGTTCGAGTTATAAAACTAAACATGGTCTAAGGCTCAATTTTATACGATGCCTCTTCAGGAAAAGCTGAAGATATGACACACTATCGCAGTGAAGCTGACTTTGTATACACTTTCTAACACTTGATGTGCAAGTTTTGAGGCAGGTCTAGACGTCACTGGCTGCTGAAGTCACCCAATTGCGACGTCTTCTGCCGCGCTATCCGCCGCGTCCGCGGCGACCATTCGTACATAATGTCCCGCAGCCCTAGGGGATACAGTGGCTAACTCTGAATGTCTGACCTCTGCCGAGGCTCCGTGGAGTAGACGCAAAACGCAGCCGGCTTCTGAGGGTCTTCAATCTGGTTTCGGGCACAGGTCATTGCTGACGAGTCCACGAGTATTTGTATTTCAGTACGGAACGAACAAGTGTGCCAGCCAGAAGGGGATGACGCCGTACGGTCTGGCACGCCAGATAAAGCCCGACCCGTCCGGCTGACGCCGTCGCCAGCGCCCCGCTCCGACCGTCTGTCGCTGTCATTCCCTTGTGCATACCGCATTACGTTTCGAATAAAAACTCGTTTATTAATTTACACTGTCAATTCTAATGGCCTCAAGGCAGGATCTGTATTACATTCTCACTACTATGACTACTCTGTCTAACTCATTTCTGAGGATTTTCTGAAGGAGAACGGGATGGTGAGGACTGCTGCAGGACGCATAATGCACAACACAGAAGAGCAGAGCAATAGGGACAAGCGCTACGTTCATTGGAAGGGGAGGGATGACACGGAAACTGCTGCCCTGACGAGGAACAGAGCTTTTCGCACATCGCGTCAGCGGGAGATTGCTATACAGAAGAGCAACGCGCGGCTCTGTGAAGGTTAGGAAGAGCCCGCCGCCGCCGGTGACGGCGGCATTCCCGTCTTGGAGTCCACGACGAAGCCGCACGCGAAGGGGAACGGCGAGGAGGAGAGGTTAGAGTAGCACTATCATCAACAAATAACCGACCCATACAGAACAAATCGAATCACAAACGCAGAATTATGAAAAAACACATAAAAACAGCAATCAACCGTACGGTGTCAACCAATTGAAGGGAGAGGAGAGGAGGGAAGGGGATAGAGGGTGTCTGGCATAATCGTCATCGAAATCTACATGTAATCACTGAGGATATCCACTATCGGTTGGCTTTTAACAGTCAACAATGCACATTCAACTGAACACAGGGAAGGACGGACACGCGGCCGCCGGCCCCGAACGGCTTCCGGGGCGACGAATGCGTGCGCCGCGACATAACATGAGATAACGGTGTACCTGTAGTACGTTAACATCTTTCCTTAGGGTACAAGAAGTTCTAACCATTAACCGAATATAAGCAGATGTTCTGGAACACGTTCATTCTGAGGCTTCTAGGAAGTACACGAATATCGAACAAAACTGACTGTGACTAAGCGGACAGCCGGCGTCGCTGTGGGACAAGTGGTCGCGCACGCTCCAAACAGAGAACACGGCACGAATGGGAAGAGAGCGCGGCGCGGGAGACGAACACAAGGAAAACGTGGACGGGAGGACGGCGGGGAGGTGCACGGGTGAGGACCGGTGCTGGGTGAACGTGAAACGGCCGGCCGAGCGACGGCCAGGGATCCACGCACTGACGTAGATGAACAGAAGACTCGCGGTCTGCCGTCTGAAAGCAGATCATGGACACTTCCACCAAATCACCTTGCTTTCCGTCTTACTGTTGATGTGGATCAATGCTGTCACAACTTGCCAACTCTTTTCATTTCTCCATTGGTAAGCAGCGGTTTGTCGGTCTCGGCGGGGCTAATCACAGGAGGCAGTAGCCAACCGCGCAAGCGTGCATTAAAAACCAAACAAGCCAGTCAAGCTAAAGTGCGCAATAAGAGCCACCTTAAAGTGGACACGTTGAGTAGCCCACCTCCGGAGCACCTTTCTCGGTACCGCGCCACAAAAGAAGAGCACGGAGTCTGAGCAGAAATTACTCCAAGGTAGTTCCCAGTTTCAGTTGTGTTCCGCAAGGGGGAGTGGTCTCCCCAATTTTGTCCCCGTAGTACACATACGAACTCCCAACCTGCATCAAAAATCTTGGTGTCACGTGCAAAATGTAAGCTGATGATGCAAAAATGTATAAAACGATCAATCACGTGGGAGATTCCCAGTCGCTCCAATCTGAATTGATTTTATCAGCTATTGGGCGGAGAGATGGAGTTGAGAAGACACGCTTATTGATGATTGGACTGAGAACCCAGGCTAATACGCCTCAATATAAAGTTAATGGTCAGGTTTTGAAAAAGGACGACGAAGTCCATGATCTTGGTTACACCACAACGAGTCAGCTTTGCTTCTCTAAGCACTGCAGACTCTTGGTGAAAAAGGGCAATTACCACATATACAACCTCATCAGTGTTTTGAGATCCAGACAGCCGGACGCTTACATCCGTGCCTTCAAAACCTAGGTGCGCCCTATTAAGGAAACTGGTACAACCGCATCCAACCCTACTAAGTCAAGAGATATCGACCTTCTAGAAAGTGTCCAAAACAACTTCACCAGGAAGCTTATGATAAGGTGTTTTTCCATGGGTTACAATACAATCCCACGCGGACCTCAAAGAGCACTGAACTTTGCCCTCTCTCCGCTGAAAAATAGAAGGAAAGCTGCAGATTCCATTACGTTGTACAGAGTTCTCGCTAGTGGATTATCTGCCAATCCAACACATTTCTTTGATGGAGTACTGACAAGATCCATGAGAGGAAAGCTCAAACTCCGCGTCTCGGTTGCTAAATCGCGGACAAGGTGTGACTTCCTAATCCATAGGTTTTTGAAGGAGTTTAACCTGCTACAGTATGAGGACCCGACGAGGCTCTCCGCGCATGCTCGTGAGTTGTTTATAGCGAGTTAGAGAAAAGGAGATCTGATTTAACACTGTTGTTTCTGTCGACTCGTTTACGATTAAGTGTTGTACCGTACTGTGTTGTAACGCTGTTGTATGCTAGACAGTTGCCTATGCCTTAAATAAGTAAATAAATAAATGTCTAGCATGGGAGCCCCTCTATCAGCTGACAAGTTACGAGGCAACTAGATGTCGAGCACACCCCTGATTATGTAGAAACCCATCCCCCTGTCAACGTTGGAATTTACGCTGTTGATACCAAAATGTATGTGATTTCCAATGGAGTTAATCATTCAGAAATCTGCCTGGCTCTTTCCTCGTCTGTCATAAAAATGGTGAAGTGGACACCGACTATGGACATCATTGTCAACTTATCGAAAACTTGTGCTTCGTTGTAAGTGGAGAACTCAAGACCTACAAGTTTGAGGACGTGACTCTCAGCATCAGAGAAGAAATTCGGGATCGTGGCGTTATCCTAAAAACATTTGAATTTGGAAGCCCACTTAGACTTCATTGCTCACGAGGCGTATGCTGCTATGTTTACAACGTGCTTCTGCAGGAATAGCAAATGCCGCAGTTCTCAGATTTCTCTTAAGCTGTGCGAGGTATATGCTGATCATATGCTGGCATATGCGTTACAGATATCGAATACAACCACAGAGAGACATCAGTGTAGAACTGAAAAGGACCAACAGACTTTTCCAAGGTCCTGATGCACAGATGTTCCCTTAAACCTGAGAACCCGGCAACGCGCCGAACTATAAAGGAAGGATAATCTTTCAAGCTTGAAACTCTACTGTGCCGTCGACTATTCATCGATACTGTTTTTGTCTTTAAGATTATCAAAAGGGAATCAAAGCTGAGACCAAGGAAACACTGGATTTTCAGACGTTCCGGGGGACGCTCTCGTTTGCTGTTTTTACACAACACAAATGTGAATACGAATTGTAGTTCTAGAATGTACAATAATTTCTTTTTCCGTTGTGCAAGTGGGGGGGGGGATTATTAAGAGGTAACCTTCTTCCCAGGGATGTGCGTCCAATTTTTTTCGTTAAATCTTTAACGACAATTTTTCAAATAAAATTTTTCGTTAAATTCGGTAATTTCGTTAAATAAATTTTGCGTTAGCTGTGCTGTATTTTACTATGTAATAATCCAAACCTTTTTGTGTAGTGATTTTTTAGACTCCATCTACATAGCAGTTATATGACGTTATGCGGTAACAATCAGACTTCTAAAGTAACAATTTTTTATTAAGCCTGGTTCGTTTAGCTTTTGAGCACTCTCATTTGTCCTGCCAGTACTCTACATACTCTACAGAACATGCGTTCGTAAACTTTTTCAACCCAACATTTCTTTACAGTGCCATACTGTGTTGGAAAGCTACATATTGTTTGAATGAAGAATTCCTACCAGGCCCTATTCCTTTGACCACAGCGAATTTTTTAGTACAATTCCTCTTTTGGAAGATATTTACGTCCCACAAGGTCCTCCCCTCACAGCAGGCGAGAACAGATAATAAAATAAACAGTTATGGGCCGTTGGTCCAGTTTCAATCTAATCGCGTTCTACTGCCCTGCAGCGTAAACTTCAATTGTTAAACTCTTTCTCCTCTGTCATCCGAAGGAAACTTCTTGTCCTCACTCTTTTACGACTGTTCAGAAATTAACTGCTCTGAAACACGTGACCCCATACGTACAGAACCTTTGCTTCAGGTTCGAATATGTCTTCGGTTCCTCAAATTCTGCTTATTTTTGTACAGCCCATTTTAGTTTTATGAACGATATCATAGTAAATTCCCAAATTACACGAAAAAACTCATAGACATACAAGAAATGTCTTGTTAAAGCTAGACTTGTAGCATTAAAGATGCGCCTTTTTCGTCTGATTGTAAAAAAATCCTCATGCAGTAGACTGCATATAAAGTATCGGTTTTTGAACTTACCTCCTATAACTGACGGAGAGCGGTTTCTCCTCCTTTTTATTCAATTTTTTTTTTGCTTTCACGGACGTATGTTCTCTGTTTCACATGCACACTGACTGTGCTTCTCCCAAAGAAAACTTTCAAGAAAGCAACCGAAGAAGACGAAAAGGTTAGGCGAGGTCGTTGACATGCACGGCACGAAATCCGATAAAAGAGAAACAATGACAGTACCAGCAGTCACGCTCTATCGGTTAGGCGGGCTCAACATTGCCTTAACGTAGTCCTACAATCATCGCCTGATGCTGCTCGAAGAACCCGTCCAACTTCCTGGAAAAAACCTACCGGGAAGAGAGAAAGAGTCTTTTTCTTCCCCTTGTTTTTTGCTTTATTTGTACTTCTCAGCGTTTTCTTCGCATTTTCTAGGTTTTTCAAGCCCAATTATGAAACAAATGTCATAAAATACTGTGAACAATCGCAATGGTTGGTAAGTATGAAGAACCGATATGTAGCAACTAAACGCGAGAAACGGCTTAGAAAGTCCAAAAACGCGAAACTACGGCAGAGAAAAGTAAGAGCGCACGCAAATAAATTGCTCAAGGAGCAAAAAATGCCAACAATTCCCGAAAAACGATGATGACATTGATTACCTATCTCCACTGATTCGAGTAGGTTTTCCTTGGTATCGCAACAATACTGCGAAAACTATTCCAAAAAAAAATCATCCAAAATGCATTTGCACGAAGAAAAAGTAAAATTTCGAAAATGGTGTGTAAAATGTCGTTAATGCTATTTTGGAAATTTTCTTTGTTAAACTTCGTTGAAAAATTTTAACGAAAAATGCCGATAAATCGTTAATCGTTGAACGCACACCCCTGCTTCTTACGATAAATTACGTGAACATTATTGTAAAAAATTATAAGATTGAGGAAAACTAAAGGGTCCTTGTATTAATCAAGCAGTTTGTTTTGTTAACACTACTAGGCATGTCAACTAAACTGGTTGAACGCTTACAAAGAAACTGCCTGGTCGCGCATCATTTCTCAGCGCTCAGACTTCGAAAGGCTGAGACCAACGGGGTAGACATACGAGCGCGTTTTCTCGGCCACACACCTCTGATTCGCCAGCCGTCGGACCGCAGTGAGAGTGCCTCTTTCTCGCGCTTTCAGGCAGAGACGAAGCTGACTGTCACTACAAGTTCCCTTCAGCGAATACTAAGCAAACCACCGACGCTACGTCATACGTTGGTTATTGAACGTCTAAGAATGTGGAAAGCAGGTTCAACTAAAATAGTGTGTAGGGAAAAAGAGGCAACAAAGTGTGGAAAGAATCACTCACCGTTACTAAGGCAAACTCCGTAATCTTAAGGTGAGTAAAGGCGAACGCTCACCTCATTTTGGAACTATACGAAAATCAGTAGACATCAGTGAACCCTGCAGTGACGAGCTGGAAATGTTGCTGCCATTTGAACTCGAAGGACTCGCAGAAGAAGCTGACCCGGATAGGAATCCGCCTCCTCGAATTACCCGTGGCGAATCCGCAGTGGTTGAATCCGGCATGGCGTCTCGAGCCTAAAGTGAGACAGAAACTGCTAAAAACATTTAATGCGATAGAAGAGGAAAGTAAGAGTTGATTTTTAGGATATTACTTCGTAAGCGTACACCGCCCTATGAGAAGTGCGCATGTGTACGAAAATCTGTTGATGTGATGTATGTAAGCCGCAAACGTAGCTCTGACTGCGTCACTTTGTGTACAACGAGGCAAGCGCTGCAGCCGCCTTGACCTGTAGGCAGTGTCAATCAACATCATCAATTTTTTCTACAGCTAACGCCTAATCAAGAGACTATCCCAGCGGTAGGTCTGAACGGCGGAAAAAGCGTATATGATGGATAGACGCCCCTCTGCCCCAGAAATTCGAAAATACAAGTCTCTCGACGCGAATCCTGCATAGAGGAGATTTTCAGCCGACTAAAAATTGGGTGCAGTAACCCCTGAGAGTTAGCGGTCCGTCTGCTTCGTCCTCATCGACGATGCTCGGTGGCCTGGGGGTCGTGTGGCGGACTCATAGCAGAGACGCTAACGTTCCAAATCCGCCCGTGATTCTGTTTTGCATTCTTATAAAGTACAAATAATCGCATTTACTAGTAGTATCACTGGGTGTGGACACAATGATGGACATCGTGAACAGGTTCTTCCTCGTCATACACGGTAACGGAGCGTTTCTCCCTCGAGTGCCCCCTTCGTACTGCTTTCTTTGCGTTCTATCCGTTTCTATGGAATATAATGTTTTCGCGTTGAATTTTTATTCCTTACCAAATTCTAGGAGCTCGTGGAAAACCTGCTGGCAATTCGCACGGTATAACTCCATCACAAAGGCGTACATTAATCTGTTCCAATCCTTCGTAGCATCAAGTGTTCAGATGATGCTGAACTGCTGCACCTTTACAGGTCACATGTCTACGATATTGCTTGCCTGTTAGAACCCACACCCAAGAAAGGGGGCAGCGCGACAGGAGTAAACCCGCACCCTGCTGGGGGGTGTGGCCTCAGGAGGTGCAGCAGCTGTTCTGCGGACCGGAAGCTTTTGTTTTGCGTGTCAAAGGTTTCGTACGGCAGCCATTAGACTCTCGGTGAAGCCTAGGAGGTTGGGGATGGGTGAGCAAGGTGAGTAGTTAAGAATGTTCGTGACCTGGGATTCATCATTCCTGATAACTTGTCCTTCTCCTCTCATTGCAAAAACATCGTTGGTAAAGCTAACGCTCGGATATATAATCTTTTCAAAGCACTAAGGACTAGTGATGTCCATACTTTGATAAGGGCGTATAAAACGTACGTTCGTCCTGTTGTGGAGTCCGGTACTACGGTGTTTAACTCCCTGTTTAAGAAGGATACCCTTTTATTGGAAAGCGTTAATAACTTTACGAGAAAGTTGGCAATCCGTTGCCTCAATATGGACTATAGATCTATGCCTGGAGGGTCAGAACGTTGCAAGTTGTTTAATCTTAGTAGCCCTGAGAGTAGGCGAGACATTCACGACGTCCTAATGACATATAAGATCATGAGAGGTTTAGTGCAGTTGAATCCCAATGACTTCTTTGTTGTAACTAATTCCTCGGTCACTTGTGGTGGCTCTATTAAACTTAGACGTTCATTTGCTAGGACATGTACCAGATTTCGGTTCTTCACCAACAGAGTCCTACTCACCTTCAATCGGTTGCTAGCCAAGGGTCTTCTTAGCACGAAACCAGCTACGGCAAAAAGATATTCCAGCGCTGTCCTGGCTAGCTATAGTTCGGATCTGGGAAGGAAGTGACAGTTCATTTGTGTTTGTTTCTCTCTTTTGTTCTACTTCATGTCTAGTTCTATCCTCTTTTTTGGTTCCTGTTTGACTCGTTTTAGAATGTTACATTTTAGCATTTTATAACCTTTGAATGGTTTGTTATAGTGGTACGTTTTGTTTCAATGGTGCTGCATTATGTTAACACACGGTGGCAACACTCGTGTTGGAATAAAGAAAAGAAGAGGAATGAGAGGAAGATCGCACGCCCGCTAGCAGGGGGCGGGTGTACCTCCTGACCGTCCCCCAAGAAAGGGCATTCTCAAATTCGTGCGTGTTCAGCAACTTGCGCGTCTTATTTGATTCCGACCAGTCCTTCCACTGTGGCAGCCACAGCATCCTAATTTACAGTCACAGGATAGCATTGTTTGGACCTTGTACAGAAAGGCGTGTAAATCTCGTTCGCCTTCGGGAGGATGGGAAAATAACCTCGAGCAAATACTGGATTTTTAGGCCAATTAGTGAGCGGAACGGTAGATTTGACAGCATAGCCTCCACTTTTCCCGCCAGTTACACCAATCTTACCAGGTTCACAAGGGAGGTTGGTACACTCGCGTCCCGAAGCTCCGACAAATTCTACTGCGCTATAGTCATCTGGCGTCATAACCGGTAGTACAGAGTCATAGACATGACAGCCCAGAAGAAAAAGTGGAAGGAATACATAGCGGATCCCTTCCTATTAAGTACGAGGTTTTTATCGACAGGCGTCTTATAAACCCCCTTGCGCATCGAAAAATGGGGTGGAGAATTTACACATAGTGGGATCAAAGGGCTTATGGAAGCGTCTAATTTTCTTGTCCACTAAAATACGAATTCTTCTCTAAGGAGTACTTTTGAGTTGTAAAGTGCTGCTCATGAGGAACACACGAGAGGTTTACAAGACATTTGAAGGGGACACAATCTGCTTAAGACACTGTAAGCTTCTAGGTCATTTCAAATGATCTTTTCTTTTTTGGAATTGGTGGCTAACCGACCGTTCAAGAACTTTCATGAAACAATCAATGCTTCCGCCTAATGACAGCTAATGGCAGACTATAGACGAAGTTTATATGTAAAAATCTGTAGCAAATGTGTCCTACTCATCTAAAGACGTGAAATATCCCATTGTCAATTTTGCGGACACAAAAATTATTACAGGTAGCTAGGAGTGGGCCAACCACGAGGGCCGGTCTCACTTCTTTCTGGTCATTCGGCAAGGTAAGTGACAGAAACAGATAATTTTTATCTGCGATGAACTTGTGAATGTAACTATTCTCCAGGGGCCATATGTTCGTCTACCCCAAATCTCCCCCAATGGGGGATTGGGGCGTGATAAGATATGTTAATATCGATTGAATTTCCCCCAACGGGGGAACATGAGCATACGGCCCCTGACGACATATTGATTAAACGGCAAACTCTTAACAAAAATCCATCGATAAATAACAGCCGGTCGATCTACACCGCCTCCCTTTTGTGACGTCTGACATACGGACGACATAACCACGCGACTCCCACTCCCAGTCACAAACTCCGGTCAGAACAAAAATCGATAAAATCGATCGATAACAGGCGGTCGAAAAAACAAGTCTATGGACTGTGCCACTGTAAAAGAAGAAAGAAAACAATAACTTCGGTACTAAGCGGGGTGGTGCCCACTGAACAGCGGCAAGTCATCTTAAAACGGGTAAGTTAGACCATACCCATAAGTTCCACACCTTGCCTAGTCTGAGCTGTCCTGCACAGAAACCATGTTTATGTGACTGTTCCACGACTGCACAGAAACCATGTTCATGTGACTGTTCCACGACCTGCACAGAAACCATGTTTATGTGACTGTTCCACGACCATCTGCGCTCTCGCAGCGGGCACCAGCTCGTTAAGCGCCACAACGTCTTCCTTTACCATATGGCTTAGACAAAAATGTGTGTATACTATACTATAGTTTCACGTTACAGAATTTTTGGGGGTGCATGGAAGCACAGCAGGAGATGCAGGTTGTTGCGCGCACACCAAACAAAGGTTATTGATTCGGGTCTTGCCCAGGCCAAGCAAGCCTTGCGTCCCTTCGGGTCGCTGGATTGCTACCAGATCTCCGTTTGAAGGATAAAACAATGACTGTTCTATCAGCTGGCCACCGCAAGTCATTGCTTAGGACAAATACGCATTCAAGTTCCCTCCACGAAATTCTGTAGAAGTAGATTGCGTGCCGTATCTCAAAATCGACTGATCCACGCCGCCGTTCACCTTATAATATAGCTTTTGCGGAATCGTAGTTGTTGTAGAAACGAATCCAGAAGCAGAGAATTCAGTGACCACGGTGGAGCAGAAGAACATAACGAGTAGCGTGATGAAAATTGCAAGGCCGGCTCCATGAGGCATTGTTCTATACCAGAAGACACCGGACGTGGCACAAGACCGAAACGCCACCATGTTCTTCCCTCAAACCCATCCTGTAGACATTTGATGGCCTGTGGCCTCAGACTCCTAACTGCAGCATGACACGTAACGTCGGTTTGAATCACTGTCCGAATCATCATTTCCAAGCATGCTCCGCATTTAAGAAACCCCACTCTTCCTCGGCCGCTTTGCACAGGCGCAGCAACAAAAGTGGAATGTTTGGCACCTCCCAAACAAGAATTCACTTTCATCCTTTTTCTGCCGTCCTTCATCCTTTATGCTTCTACGTTTACAGTGAAAATAGCTTCGAAAACAGCTTAAGTGGAATGCAAAATTGGTCCAGATCAAATTAACCTTTATGTCTATACTCTAAGACGATCTGAATAATCTCACATACTTCGACCACTATTGACATTGACCATTTTCGACCACTATTGACAAAATTATCGATGTTTTGAACCTATCCTGCGCGCGTTGTGATTCAAAAATCGTGCTACAGATGTTGAACAACGCGCGTCTGGACCCAACCCCAGATGTAAATCAGAAGTCATGCCACAGGTCGACCAGGCAGTCATTTGATGGTTTTTCTGTCGATGACGATTAGACGTCCCCGATCGGTCATGCACCACTGCAGTGATTCTGCGTGAAAAAATTCGTCGTTCAACATTGTGAGACGTTGTCGAAGTTCTCTCTTTTGACAGAAAGACTTTTCGGCAAGTCACCAGAATCGCTGAGGCGGTCAGTATTCCGGCATCGAGCCACTATCGCACCAGATTTTGGAGATCCTAATTACCCAAAAAACCTAACAAGCCTCTTCAAAATACACCGTTACACAAATTCGCGTTGAACATTCGAATGACACTTGTCGAATACTCGAATAATTTTCGCTTCGTGGGAAATTTTGAATATTCGAACGGTTTCGACTACCGAAACTTTTCAAGCATTCGAAATCGGATACATTCGAAAAACGCGATTTTTTGAACATTCGAATTCGAATATGTTTGAAAAACACGATTTTTCGAATATTCGAATTCGAATCCTCAAATGGAAATCATTCGAATGTCATTTGGGCAGAGTATAGTGACTTAGAGTGCTTCAGTCATCTAGTGTAGGAATTTTTTCCTGAAACCGTGTCACCCACTTGTTCCTTTTTATCTGAACCTCTGGCTTGCGCACAGTAGTTGCCCACAACACACTGGATGCAAGATATACACATATGAGGCGGCTTTGATATCCACGAGCGGAAGGTGAATGAATGGAATATGAGCGTGGTTTCAACAGCTTTGATGGCTTAGCAACAGCTAACGGTGCAGACGCCTCCTACAGCTATGTGCCCTCACTGCTGAATACAGCTTGCTCTTAAAAAGGAATACGCGCACGCGCCCTACACCTTGTTCCCACTCTCAAACACCTGGTACTGCCCGGAAGCGTTGAAGTTTCCTTACGAAGCATTGGAGAATGCAAAAACTTTTGCCCACCCCCTCGGCGCTAGGAATAGGAATGCCACTCCTCCGAGAGAAGAAAAACATTTTTCGACAGCATCACTAAGCCTCCTACTCATCCTTAGAAAGAATGAAAAGAGCACTTTTAGGTAGAATGGAGTCACAAGCACCAGAAGTAGCAGGTAATTTCACCTAAGGACGCACCGCCACTTCGATCGTGGTCGAATCCACCGTAGGCGACGTTGCGGTCGGAGTCTGTGACACTGTCAGGGCGTTCGTTGGAGGCGCCGAGAGAGACAGCACACTTGTGAGCGAATTCGAGCTGCTGAAAAGCCGCTCATAAAACAACATTCTTATGGCAGCAACCTCACGAAGGGTACGAACTTGCTGGCAACACTGTCTGGCCGGGCGGGTATATTTCCCAGTACGTTGAAGGGGGCGTGCAGCGAGTTGCCAGTGGAACTTGGAGAACGCGAATTCGAGTCGTTGAGGTATTGCAGAAAGTGTGTCGATACTGCAACGCGAAACATCGTGCAGACCAAACCGTTGCCTTTACGCAATACTGGAGAGACTCACGAATCCCGTCGTTGCTGTTGCCATTACTGGCAATGGCGTTGAACAGTGTATTGCATTCGTCGTCCCCGGTCGCACCTGAAGGGATAACGGCCCTCACCGGTGCTCCAGCAGTCAGCATTGACGTTGGGATTGGAGTCACCCGAGGCGTCGTCAACGGAGAGGCAACAACGGAACTGCACGCAGAAAGCGCTTGCTAAACATCCGCCAATCAACCATGAGTCCCCAGCGCATACTATCCTCCGTGCTGCGGTCGCACAATTAGAATTGAGCATGCCGGTATTATTATTATTATTATTATTATTATTATTATTATTATTATTATTATTATTATTATTATATACAAGCAATCTTGTTGGAGGTGGCTGCAACCATTATTCCGCTCAAGCACTGCTAACAAATCTCAGTCTTATATGCCAACCTTTGGTGACTGTTCTAGTAGATGTTAAGACTTCTGACATTCGAAGCGCACATTACATTACTAAAACACAGTTCAACGCCTCGACACCAGGGCTAGACCCACACAATGATCAAAGCCTCGACTGTCTTGTCACACCTCCCTTAATGGTCTTCAGAGGTGTGGAACAGATTTAGAGTTACGGCCACTTTTAGCTCTTCAAACGCGACCACTCCGCTGAATGTTCAACGAGAACACCTGAGGTCTTGTCGCAGAATTTCCGAGATCCTTGTTTTAAAACGTGAAACGTGCGCCAACACTGACCTGCACCTGTATCTCGTACATCTTCTTCATAGGGTTGATCGCCTTTGGAGCTATCAGCTTCTGAAAAATGCACTCTTCTTCAACTTGATTCAGCTGAACTCACCAGTACAACTAGTCAGTGCAAGAACGCATTACATAGTGGCAACAGGGCGCTCAAATCGGTGGCCAGCCATCGGAAAACGATCATAATGACACATAACGATTGCTCACTACACGCTGAAGCGCACAGTAAAGATTGCAAGTGCTGACGATTGTCAATACAACTGATTTCCAATCCTGATCTGCGCAGTTTCATTGCCTAACACTTCTTCGTCCTTAAATTAGCTCAAGGTTGACTAAAGTGTCATTAAAGCACACCTGAAACGCATCTGGCAGCGGGCGAGAGCCTTGCGTGCACCGAAGATGGATTTTAGGTTGGCAAATCGTTGCCGATTGATCGTATCCAAGCCAACTGAGTTACGGAAATGGTGCACTGGCGCCAACTTGGTTGAGCGCGGCAATCATCTGCACCGACAGACTACCGCAAGTTATGCATGAGGATGCAATAGGTCGGAAGCAGTCTTCAGCGGCACCGCGATCTCGTCCATTTCACTTCTACCTTGGTGATAGCCACGTCCCACTGCGGTGGGAGCTACGCCGCGGACGAGTTGTCGCGATGCCGCATGCCGCGAATGACCGCGGTCCTCGGCGGCATCCAGCACCGCTCCGCTGAGCGGCGTGGTCCACTTCAACAGCAGTTTAGTGGAATGTACGATTTATTTTTTGAAACTTTGTAAACACGACCAGTACGGTTTTAGTTCTTTTCCATACTCTCATTCACTCTGCAGATTTTCTCTACGTCCCCCTGCTTGAAAGATTTCCAGGTAAATCGCAAACTAGGTAGTCTGAGTTAAAACAGCTATTTGCACAATACATCTCATCAACTACTCTTATGCGATCCACTGTGGCGTATCACTACACCACGCAAAAACTACTAGCTATAAGATCAGGCGTCCTGCGCAGAAGTGATTACTCGAACATACATAGATTTTTGAAGAAGAAACTGATCGCTGCTGCCTACTGCCTTGTTTTCCAAACATTGTAAGTACAGCTCTTCAACTAATAGCTACAGTTTGCATCCTAAACGCCGTAATTGCTCGCATCACTGCTACTCAACGTTTCAAGTACTCCCTCTGCTCAATGGCAGGATATTTTTGCGCACATTCCCACGTTGCAACTCGTTTCAAAAAAGGTACTCACTAAAGTAAAAAAGTAATAGCGAGGAATGAATCGGCGATAGTTCATTCAAAAGAGAGAGAGGGGAACTATCTAAATTGATGTCTTCATTCGTTAAATGAACATCATTGTGCCGCCGTTCTTGGACTAGAAAATTTTCTCGGGCCGGTTCCAAGATCACTGTATTGAATTCAGGTGCCTCCATCCTCATCAGTGAACGACTAAAAGTTCACTCTTTTGCTCGTTTTGCATAACTGTTTTTTTCTACCAGGCTGTCCAATAATTCCTGTCCGAAAATTTTCAAAATTCTATAATTTTCCTTAGAAGTGTTATATCAAGCAAGTGTAAAACCTTCTAGAAGGTTCTCCACAGTTCCACGCTAGGGGTATATGAGGCGCAGTCGCCGCGTCTAGCTACCAGTACAAGCTAAAATGGACCAAGGTCGAATTCGTACGTTCGTGTACTACGAGTGGCTGCTGGGCAACGACACGGGCACCGCGGTCGCCAATATCTGCAGAGCGTGCAAGGAGGATGCAGTATCCCAACGCACAGTCAGGCGCTGGTTCAATCGCTTCGAGAGCGGCGACACGAGCCTCGAGAACAGGGAGCACAGCGGGAGGCCTCCTACGGTGGATCCTTGATACAGCGACGGACTTTGAAGGAGAAGCCGGAAGCCACCACCCGTGAACTGGCGAGGACGCTCGGCTGCAGCAAGTCCACCATCCACAATCGACTCAACTTACTCGGCTACCACAAAGTTCTGGCCCGTTGGATCCCCTACCGTCTGACGGACGCCAACAAGCAGAGCCGCGGGGCCGTCTGCCAGTCCCTCCTCCTTCGTCCGCATCGCAAGGAGTTTCTCGAGGACCTGGTCACTGGGGATGAGAGCTGGGTCCTCTACGACAACGTCGCCCGCCGTGCCGTCTGGATCCCGCGCGGAGAAGAGCCGCCGATGACGCCGAAAGCCGACCTGCACCCGCTAAAGATACCCTTTATTCCCTTTATTAGGTGATGTATGCAATCTGTACTCGGGAGTAAGGTGTGATCGGACATCCCATAAAGGAGGAGGTGTTACATTGCTCCTACGTAACACCTTCTCATATAAGGTAATATTCCAGGAATCTGTAGAAGATTGCTATGAGCTACTGATCTGTGATGTTTCTTTAGCGTCTGAAGTAGTCCGTTTCGTGCTGGTCTATAGAACACCCAGTTGCAGTGCTAGAGGGTCCTACCAGCTTGCAAAGGCCATAGGTGATTTTTCTGTGAATAACGCCCGTAGCATTGTCTTAGGTGACTTTAATATTCCAGACCTAAGAGGTTCTAGCCCGAGCGCCGTGTCAAAGGTATTTTGCGATACATTCGATGCTCATGGTTTCGCACAGTTGGTTAGTGCTCCCACTAGAGGACGCTCCTTATTGGATCTACTTCTGTGCAATGAACGGAATCTCGTGAACGCAGTTAGAACTTGTCCGCCTATTGGGAACAGTGACCACGCTGCAATTGTTTTTAAGCTGGCTCTCGGTGCGAGGCATGAAAAACACAAACTAGTAAGAGATTTCAAGAATGCGGACTACAACAGTATAAAGCAATACCTCGCTGGTATTGATTGGATTGGTGTTTTTGGGAGAGGAGAATCGGTTAATGACGTGTATGAAACGTTTGTTGCTATCCTTCATCACGTCGTAGAGTTATTTGTTCCCATGAAAATGGTCAACACGGACTTGCGACATCTACCGTCTTACCTCCAGAAGATGTTAGATAAGCAAAGAGCTTTATGGACCATAGCCTGCTCATCTGGTCATTACGTGGATAAGAAAAATTTTGAGCGTTTTAGAGCGAAAGTTGACAAAGCTTTATTTAAATATAGTGTCTATGTGGAACGCAAAATCATTGGAACGGGTGATAAAATGGCACTGTATAGGTACATAAATTCCAGGCGTGGTCAGACCAGTGTCATACCAAATTTAACTCGTGACGATGGTACCACAGCTTCTACTGAGGAAGATAAGGCTAATCTATTGGCATCGGAATTTCAGAAGGCGTATAACTCGCACACTGATGAATTGTCTTTCTCTGCAGAGTGCAGTTCCAGTCAGTTTCCTCCTATGCAGGCTTCTCTGTGGTTCCATAGGGAAGAAATCGCTGATATCCTGGAGCAGTGGCCTAATTCCTCATCTACCTCTCCAGATTTCATTCCAGTCGCTTTTATAAAGAAGATTGCAGTATATTTAGCTTTTCCTCTGGAACACATTTACAACTTGAGCTATATGAAAGGTGAGGTACCTTTGCGGTGGAAACATGCGCTAATAACACCGATTCTCAAGAAGCCGCCTATTCACGATGCCAGAAACTATAGGCCCATAAGTATCACTTCTGTTTTTGCAAGAGTGTTCGAGAAAGTTGTTAAGAAACATATTATGAAGCATCTTTTGGACAATGGTATCATTTCAGAGAACCAGTACGGATTCGTGAAGGGGAGGTCTGTAGAAACCTCTGTACTTACTGCCTTGAATGACTGGTCTCGAGCAGTGGAGGATAAGTGTCGCACAGATGTGGTCTTCTTTGACTTTACGAAGGCCTTTGACAAGGTCCCTATACACAAGTTACTCTTCAAAATGGAGATGGTAGGCATACACTTCAGAATTATAAGATGGGTGAAGGACTTCCTCTCGGGAAGAACCTACCAAGTACGTGTAAAAGATAAGTTCTCACCTTCATATCTTGCGTGCAGTGGTGTGCCACAAGGCGGAGTCCTATCGCCTTTGCTATTTGTTATATATACGTACGAGCTACCTACTGTCATTTCGCGTTTTGGTGTGGTATGCAAGATGTACGCAGACGACATAAAGATTTACAAGTGTATCAAAGGGATGGAAGATGTTAGTGATTTACAAGCAGCAATTGAGTATGTCGACCAATGGTCCAAACAGTGGGAGCTTCCATTATCAGCGGAGAAAACCAAGTGCATGCTATTTGGTCCGAAGGGTGAGACATCGGTCCCATACAAACTACAATCCACTAGTCTCATGCCTGTAGAGGAAGTTCGAGACCTAGGTTTCTTGATTAATACTAACCTGGAATTCGGCAGTTACTACAGAACACTTGCTAGGAAAGCGAACTATACCATCTATACTCTGTTCAGACTTCTACGATCGAAGGATCCCCAAGTATATTTACGGGTTTATAAATCCTACGTTCGACCGATATTGGAGTTTGGAATAACTGTTTGGAATCCTTGTAAAAAGAAGGATATCGATTTCTTGGAAAGCGTTCAGAACAGTTTTACCCGAAAGCTATATTTGAGATGTTATGATGTCCACTACCTGCAGCTGCCCAATGGCCTAGAAAGGGCAAAAGCACTTGGCCTTCCAACGCTGGCAAGTAGAAGAAGAAAGGCTGATCTCACCATGATGTTCAAAATTCTAACTCAGAGGCTCTCCATAAATCCACTTACGTTTTTCGGTGTACCGTTGACTAGAACTATGAGAGGTAAACTACGGCTTAACGTCGCGGTTGCAAAGACAAAGATTAGGACAAACTTCTTCACCTATAGGAACGTCAGCCAATTCAACACGTTACTAAGTGATGACAAAATGTCGTTGGGGTTGTCTGTCCAGGCCTTCCGTAATCTTATTGAGAAGTGACCTGTTATTGTAATTCTAAGTCTTTTTTCTGGAACTTGTCCTGATTGTACTGTTTTGGTTACAGATAGCAGACATTACTTTGCAGTTATTTGTTCACTGTTTGTCTAGACGTTACTGTGTAGCTATTTGTTTATGTTTATTTTCTTTCGGTTTCTTAATTTTACACGTGTGATCACATTCCACGTCTTTAAATAAATAAATAAATAAATAAATAAAGATCATGCTCTGCTCCTGGTGGGACGCCAAGGGCATGCTGTACTTCGACCTGCTCCCGCAAGGCAGGACGGTCACCGCCTCCATCAACACCGATCAGCTCGAGAAACTAATCGCCGCCATCCGAGAAAAGCGTCCCGACGGGCCTCGGTCCACCTGCTGCATGACAACGCGCGCCCCCACGTGGCGAAGGAGACCCAGCAGAAGTTGGCGACGCTCGGCTGGGAGGCGGTTGCCCATCCGCCGTATTCCCCGGACCATACCCGCTCCGACTACCACTTGTTCCGCCCGCTGAAGCACCATTTGGCCGGAAGAAAATTCACCAACTACGGCAACCTCAAATCCGACACCGCGGACTTCTTCGAGTCGCAGCCCCTGGAGTTCTGGGCGAAGGGCATCGGCGACCTGCCCAATCGATGGGCCACTGTTGTGGATAACTGTTGTGATTATATTGTTGATTAGACATGTTTTTCAATAAAGTTGAAAAAATTAAAAATGGTGAAATTTTCGGACAAGAATTATTGGACAGTCTGGTACGTCAAATTTCTAGCAAATAGTAGCTTCCCATGGAATCTGCAGTTTGCTCTTCTACTAATCGACAGTTGTATGGTGTTGCGGGCTACAGCCTCAAGAAATATCTCAAAACACTGATCGTCATGGTAATAAGACACAAATAACGCTAGTGGCCATCAAAACCCGTACCTCGAAACACCCCATCTGTAGAACAATATGACAGCTAACCTTAAAATATTACAATATTACGCTCTTGAACATCTGCAGTCATGAGGCTACCACAAGAATCTCGCTCGAACTCACCGCTGATTGTTCAGGCTTTGTGACGAAAGTGCGGATCGGTTGAGGAGCCAAAACTTCACCCGAATTAGTGGGATCGCTCATGTGATGCTGTTCGTGTCGACCTTTACCGGACTGATGTTGAACTTCCACTTGTTCGAGAACTTTGCTAAAACAGAAAACAGATCCCCTCTAATAATGCTATTGTCTTGAGAAGGACAGGCTTAAAAAGGCTCCTACTCAACATGCTTCCCACGTTCATGAGCCCTGAAACGCCGCAAACGGGCAGAAGTGACCTCACCTCCCATACTCCTCTTAGGCACAAGTTCGTAGGTAACATGTGAACGATGCCGTACTTTCTGTTTACCGTCCTGTTAAGAGCGAGCAAGAACAATTCCTTTTTGCACAGCTATACTGTTTTAATGCAATAAGCACCCGATACCATGAACATATTAAGATTTGTTCCGATTTTGACATGATAAGGCATTTAAGGTTACGCTGTTGCAATTGGCAAATGATAGTCGATCTTAGCCGGTTACGAAGCATATCGATACGATACCCCATCTCATTTCACTATATTAAAGAGCTAACCTGAAGCTAATCGTTGTCCCATTAGCAGTCGTAAACTTCGTCGGGCTCGCCAGATAAGCTGTTCCATTGCCCTCCAATCGTCTCAACTGCGACACCACTGCGTGCGGGGGAGAAATGTCGCTCTCTGAACGAGGTCGTAACTGTGGGCTGTTGCAAAGCATTCAGCCCTCGTGCACGCACCTCCAGTGCCGACTCCAGCCAGTCTCGTCAGTCCGTTGAGAGTGGCTTGAGTGATCGCGTTTGGATTGCCAGCATGTGCGTTGACCGAGTGAATTCGCTTGCGACTCGACACCATAGGGGCTCTGCTCTGGTACACCGCGGACGCCATAATATCACCGCGTTCCAGAGGCGACACCCCCGACAGAACGGCAGCTAGCGTTTGCGCTGAAGAGCCGCCACTTCGGTAACTTTCACTTTGCATTGCTGAAGGCTTCTGACTCACGTTGCTGAGCTGTGTAAGAATTGGAATGAACTCCATTACGCTCCGGTTGCTGGAAACCGCCTGACGAGAGACGTAAGTTGTTTCGCGAGTCAACAACTACCACACCCAACTGCTGCTCGTCACCTCCGGCACTGGCAACGGTGACTCGTCGAACGTTCGGCGCAGCACTGCTAACAGGCGCTTTGCTCGGCCTGCGAACCAAGCAGGTAAGGCTGGCAAGTGAATCGATATCTAATAGCAACACATCCTGACACTTACCCAGCTTGTACGACCTTAACAAAACGGTGACCTTCTCGCTGAAGCAGTATTCGCTGATTTTTCCTATAATATGAGAAACACAAGTGTAAGCAATACATGAAATTCACTGGTAGTGAATTCGCCTGAACAATTTAAAAGGGCTTAGCGAAACTTATGGATGACAGCCCTTATGATGGTCAGGCTGGAGAGGGTCTAAAGCTTTCGAAATGTACACAAATTCCTTACTGAGTAAGCGCTGCAGGTGTTGAACTGAAAACAGCTCCCAAAAGATTCCAACACGCATTGATGGTTAGCCACCTGTCCGTGCATGTTCTGCTCTACAAGTTGCTCTTTCTAGCACCATAGCTTACATTGTTTGAACATGACGTTCCCAGAAGCATTCTTGTACTTTGAGTGCCGTTCTTCGGCACCTGACTGAACCTGGACATTTCAATATCTCAGAGGAAGAAAAACAAACTCGATGGATTCGTTTCTACTGGATGCATCGCTTGTAATCAAGTCTTCGCCAGGTATTCCGCCGCTCCACCCTGCCTCTCCGCCTCGCTCCACAATTCGTCGAACTTCCTCGTTTGTGCTGCTAGTGGCGGAATCACGCGACGCATGTCGACTTCGCTTCTCGCTCGAGTCTTCCTGCACAAAGACCTGCTATTAGCTTTCTAAGAAACTCCTTAGAAAAGCATCGAGCCATGATATGCAATGTTCGCAAACCTTGACCTTATAACCTTCGCAGCCTCGTGAGCGAGTCTGGACGAGCATATGCGGACTCCCTACTGAATTTTAGAATACCACTGACGGTACCTGTGCCGCACCGAATTGCATACCCTCTCGGCCAATCCCAGAACTAGGCAAAGGGAGGAACTCCGACTCGTGGCTCAACTGTACTAGCCGTGCTCAGATGCCACGCTGCCGCGATGCACCAGAGCCCGCTCAGCAGGGGTTTAGGCAGCGAAATTCCAGCGTAAGACATAACAGCATTCGAGGAGTTTAAAACTAAAAGAAGTCGGTGAGCAGTTCTGATTTATCTTAACTTTGCATAACCCTAGGTAACGACCAGGAGAAGTGAAGATTTCTGAGCGCAGAAAAAGAAAGAATCCCCAGTGTTCCAAAAGGACCATGTCAGGAATCTGCTCCAACGTTTAGATCTGGATTAAAGAATAACAAAAAATGCTTGGAAGGCCGAAGTATGGTAAGAACTAATACAGGAACACGAGCGCATCGTGCGTTGCTTGAAACAACACTGGTTCGAATCCGGCAACATCCTTGACCAGAGGCTACACAATCCTATGGTGCACAATGCTTCGCTAGACCTTAAAAACCAGAATCACCTCGTTGTCAGCGCCGGGAAACCCCATGATGGGCTGTTTCGACTCCGAATTCACTCCAACAGTGACAACAGCGCCAACTTGTGGGATCACGTTGGATGCTCGGAGCGGACCACCTGGAGTGTTAGGCGAAGTAAGATGGCCTGGAAATTGAATACTGTGCACAAGGATAGAAAGAGCGTTGATTCTCACTCACATTCCGACTCAGCAAGCGCTTTGATTGCTGCCATGGCACTGGGAGGAGGAGAGGACGGTAGAAGACTGCCATCCAAGACTGGCGAGTTGTTCGAGGAGAGCGCAGAAATCCACGACGTTCTCTCATTCTTTCGGAGAAGAGGAGGTGCCACCACTCGACCATTCAGCACTGGACATGTGACGATGGACGCTGAATAAGCAGAATCACAAACAATGAGAAAAAATCTATAACTTGATAAATGGTATATTACAAGCAATACTCCTCAACTATTACGCAAAAATTATCTCCAAACTTGACCGATGAGTTCAAAAAAAAATCAAAAAAGAAAACCTACGCTTTGTGAGCGACTTGAGTTCGAAAGCAGAGAATACGCCGGTACCCCATATGCCTTCGGGACTCATGTCTCCCATGAGGATATCCACTGAAACAATGCAAAGTGATAAAGGGCAAAGGGCAAACGTAACGGTCTAATTAATCGTTTCTAAGCGATAGTTTATACTTGGGGTACTGCGTGGCGCGGCACCAGGGTCGGATAGATATCGACGGCGCGACGCGAAAAATCGATATCTAAGGCAAGCGTGATACCGCGCCGCGCGGCGGCGCAGTCAAATTAGGATTAAGGCCCCCACACACTTATGCGGCAACGCCGCTCGCTGCTCGACGCCGCCGGCGCCGAGCTCCGCGTCTCTGCCTGTGGTTAAGAATAAGGCTGCGGCGTTGTCGCAGAAGTGTGTCACAAAACACCTAAATAATTTTCTTCCGTGTAACGTAATCTCGGGATCGTTACTAAACATGGAGAACTCACTTCAGTCAAACCCTGTGTTAAGCCTTCTTTTGGGCTTTTGGTTTACATTTAATCTTTCGTTTCACATTGCAGGTACTTATTTCCAAGTAATGCTGGTTTATGAGGGGTTAAAGCCCTATTGAAATGTTGTAAAGGGCAATGCTTGTCCTTGGGCTAGGATTAAGTGAACTGGTACACATCATAAAATGCAAATGATAAAAACGGCGTTAATCAAGCCCTTTCTGGGAGGCACCACGCACCTACTTCTGCGACGTGTCGTAGAAGCAACCTGAATGGCAACTTAGCCAAAATAATGAATTGCGGTGCCCAGCCGATGCACGGGTCGGTGTTTTATCCCCTCCAGGCAAGTTTAGCGTCAATTCCCCGATCCCGGAGAGGTAGAAGGCTGGGGCGAGAAATCCGAACTAAGAATTTGGAATCACAGTGCACGCGAAAGCGGCGCCTCCTACGGCTGCACTAGCACAAACTGCTAGATGCACAGCATACAATAACAGAATAGAATAAGAGTAAAGACACAGCATAGCACAGGCACTGCGGGACATATCTTGAACGTCACATCAAGTTGGAACGGTATAAAGGGCACATGTTAATAGTGCTGCCCATGAGTATAGATCCGCTTTTTCAATGACCTACTACAGTAAACTGGAACTATTCACCAAAAAAAGTACCCCTAGTCCTCTAGAAGACTAGCGAAACCAGTGATTACCTTTCTGCTTGTCATCCATCTTCTCGTCATGTGCCTCTTTCTCGTCCGGATTGCCAGTGCGAATAAAGTTGGCAAGGAACAAGTCCAGCTCTCGTACGGCTATAGAAATGTGATACGGGTTGACACAGACCGCGGGGAATACACACTCGGCGCACTTCTCCAATCGCTCGCTGTCTGTGCTCTCTAACGGAATTCCCTGAAATCCAATACACTAGATCTCCGTCCGCTTTAGAACAACAGAAGAAACACTGCGCTATGTCGGTCCCCGATCGTCTCGTACTGATCATAATGCTCTGAGGACGAATTCGGAGAAGTCTCACAGTTTTCTTATTAATGGCCTACCTTGAAAAGAATGACCATGACGAGGTCTAACCGCCACACTTTATCGGCTTGCCTGAGACAATCGATGCGCCGCATTTTTCCTTTTTGGTCGGGATTCGACAACACGCACACAGCTGGCTGTTGTCCCGTAACCTGAAACGAGTGCGAGATGGGATTGCGAGAAATAGATAGCTAATTCCGTCAACAGCATTACCGAAGAAACGAAGTCATCCCTGTACTGTGGCTGAATATCTTTCCTGAGTTTTCCTAACAATCGTGCAGCCCACTTCTGCTTCAATTCCGGCCGTTCGTTCTGAAAGCGTCAGTTTTAAAGCGACGGTAGACAGCCACAAAATGGAAAAGAAGCAGAAAATGCCCCGACCATTAGCTCATCTTTCACACCCGTTTCCTCCTCCAAGGTCATCCGTTTCTCGTGCCGTTTGAAATATCGCCGTTTAGCCGCTTGAAGGTTGAACCATACATATGAGAAGTCCTTTACGTACGGCAACAATGCTTCCACGAACGGATGATACTCGTCCTGAACCACAGAAGCACATGTTTTGAAACAACATGCGCATAGGACATCACAATCGATAAGGGTCATCTCGTTGGACGCCAAACATCACCCACTTCCGATAACGGGGTGGACGGTCACGTAGCACTCGGTGAAGTTTGCCCCATGGGGCCTATGAAACGCTCGCTTCCTTATGAGCATGTGTGCAGTTTAGCTGTCTCTTGTTGGAATGGTGGAAAGTGGTTTCGATTAGAATTCTCTACTAATAAAAGGGACAGCACATTCGAAAGTGACATGAAAACCATCCATAACCGAGAAAAGCACGAGTTGCATAAAGTCACTTCAATTTACACAGCTGGAGGCTGAAAGCACACAGCAGAAATGTTTCTGCGAGAAGCGTGATCTAAGCAACGAAGGTACTCGCTTGGCGCAAACATTACGAATTAGGTTTGACTAAGGAACTCTGCATCCGTCAAATTATTGCATGTGAAGCAAAAACTTCCAAAAAAGGATCAAACAACGTCATAAAATATTCATATTACAGCAAGAAAATTAAATGTGAAAAATGATCTGCGAGAAAACTTCAGGTAATTATTCCCGCACGATCCTCTAGTATCTCCGCCAACGCAATAAACAGCGTATACGCTGAAGTGATGTTTATCTCAAATGTAAACGTAACAAACATTTGCTGCAGCAAGCCACAGTTGCTAAAGAATTCGAAAAAGCATCCCCCAGCGAAAGCAGGGGAATTAGTCTTCTGCCCTCTCATCTGGTATCCCACCCACCATATTTAGAATAATAAAGGATAAAGAATAAGCAATCTCTCGAGTGCTTCATCCATTATTCACATGCTATTAGCTTGTCCGGAAATTAATGCAGGTTTTCGACGTCCAACTTTAGAGCAGGATTTTTTAGAAGGACCTTACCATGGAATAGTTCATAATTATACACCGCAGCACAGTAACAAAGCTGGTTTTGTGCGCTTTCTCACTGTGTTATTTGTTTTTAATATCGATTACTTCACGGCGGATTTTGTAGGCTATAAGTGGACGTGCCAAAGCAGCAATTTCGGCAGAGTTCAAGCTCGGTCGTACTGTGGCGAAAACAACTCGGAACATAAACTAGTTATGGGGCCGAAGAAGTGTTAACAAATCCACGGTGAACTGCTGGTTTCAAAAATTTCGTCGAGGTGAATTCGGTCTTGAGGATGAGGCAGATCGCGGACATCGCTCTGGCATTGATGACGAGTTGAAGACCTTGATGGAAGCAAATGCGTGTTTGACCGTCCGAGAACTTGCTAAAGAACTCTTCGTGAGCAAATCAAGTGTTTGGGAACATCTGTGGAAAATCGGAAAGAAGAACAAGTTGGATAAATGGATACCACACGAGTTGAGCCACCATAAAAAACCGTCGGTTCGAAGTGAATCCAGCGCTGCTTTTTTGCAACAAGTATCTAGTATTTCTCTCCCGTATCTTAACTTGTGACGAGAAATGGATCTTCTCCGATAACTGGCGACGATCGGCTCAGTGGTTGGACCGCGATCAAGCTCCGCACCAGTTCCCGAAACCGAAACTGCACCAGAAGATGATGATGTTTGGTGGTCTGCTTCTGGATTAGTTCACCACAGTTTCTTGAACTCGGATGAAACAATGACAGCAGAGAACACGTCCAACAGTCGACGAAATGCACCAGAAATTCCGACTTATGCACATGGCAGTGGTCAATAGAAAACGGCCGGTCCTTCTCCACGACAACGCGCGACTACATGTTTCACATCCGACACTGCAGGACTTGAACGAGTTTGGCTATGAAGCTCTACCACACCACCATATTCGCGGGACCTTCCGCCAACCGGCTACCACTTCTTCACGCATCTGGATAACTTCATGAGCGAGAAATGCTTCAATAGCCGAGCCCAGGTGAAAACTGCCTTCAACGAACTCATCCGCTCCAGAACTCCGGATTCCATGCAACAGGGATAAGTAAGCCAGTTTCTCGTTGAAATAGATGTGTAGACTCGAATGGTTCCTACGTCGATGCATAAAGTCGTGTTTGAGCTGAGATACGTCGTTTTAAGGTTTGAGGTTTAAAACCTGCATTAATTTCCGGACAAACTAATACACTGAAGAAATTTTTGGTGCCTGCAGGTTCTATGCAGCTACCTATGAGAATCAAATGATGAACAATGCGGAAAACGCAGTGAAATCCTCTTCCAAGCAAGCGAGGTGCTGATCTATGGACGTTTTAAGGATGGAGGGTCTGGATGGCTTGTGTGCAAGGCAACATCGAGTCCATTTGGTATGCACGCCGAATCAGCGCCTGCTGCCATCTGTGCCACAATCGCTTTCTCAGAATCCAACCTTAAGCAACGCCAATGCCATTCACACTTGTTCTGGGCCTAGACCGGTTGTAGTGGAGGTTATGGAGTTGTTATGGGATGTGTGGTGCGGTGAAAGCTAGAGCAAGAGTATGTTGCATGCGATCAAGCAGCTGTGGTGTAATGGGGTAGCATCCTGCTTACAAATCGGATGGTGCGGGTTGAAGTCCCGCTCGGTGTAACACCTTTCATCGCGACAAAACACACTGTAACGGCTTACGCTCAATTCGCTCTATTCGAGCCACTCAATAAAGCTAATAAGGTTATAACGGAGGCGGCCTCTTATCCTATCCTATCCTTCCTACTATATATAATCGGCTAATGTCACGTGTCCGTCACGGGGAAGGGGGACTGAAGCCAAGAGATGCCTACGGCATTGTGACCTATACCAGCCGGGCTCTCTTTGAGCTTAACCATGGGCGACTGCTGGCGAACTATATCGTTGGCGGCAGATCGCCCAAGTTTATGATATTTTGAGCGGGCAACGCGCCAGGGTATGGATGAAGATCAACTGAACAGCGCCGAGAATCGGAAGACGTGCCGCAGACATTGTCAAACGTGCGATGCGATCCAGATGGCATGCTGAAGATGTTGTTCAACTTGCGTCAGGATTCAAAAGACGTGCTGCAGATGTCATCCAACATGCGTTGGGGTTCTGAAGACGTGCTGAAGGCGTAGTCCAATGTGCGTAGGGATTCAGAAGACGTGCCGCAGACGTCCAACTTGCGCAGGGATTCCAAGTAAGGCGAACCCATGGAAAGGGAACAGTAAAGAGGGAATCAACAAAGAAGGACCACTGGAGGGGGAATAAGGGGAGAACAGTATTTCCCCCAATATCGTTCAATGTGCGTCGTGCTTCTAAAGACGCGTCATAGAAGTCGTGGCGCGTGTGTCGGGGTGCAGAAGGAGTGTCATAGACGTCGTGGCAACTTCGTGACATGTGAGTCGTGACTCAGTGTTACATGCGAGTGCTTAACTAACTATCACTCACGCCAGGACATAGGGTGCGCACGAATGCGCACGATTTTGGGGGCGGGGTCTCCAGCACTGGGGACGAGCAGTCGCAGCGATGCTCACGTGATTCCGGCGCGTTTGCTGATTGAGTCAGGAGGATCGAGGCTTGTCTCACGCATGTTTAAGGCTCAGAATCGATTTGGCATTGTTTTAATACCAGGTTTTTTAGAAAACGGCTGAGCTCCTCAATTTTCCAGTCATTTGTTATCATTCACTCGCCGTTTTGAGAGAGCACACATGTGAAAGAGGGGCCTGTCGACTAGAGTAGCATGGTTGTATACGTTGGCGATGAAAGAGTGTGTCAGACGGAGAGGAGAGCATGGTTGGCGCGGAGAGCGCGATACAACGCGACAACTTGTCCCAAATGGCGGCCACTGCCGTTGTTCCCGCCCCCAAAATCGTGCGCATTTGCATCCACCCCAGGACATAGGAAAGGAAGTATTAACGAGGAGAGGAGGGGAAGAAGTAGGGAGGGTGATTATGGGATTCGGAGGAGTACTGCTGCCGTTGGACAATAAACGTTGTCGATCTGTCGACAA
Organism: Heligmosomoides polygyrus polygyrus; assembly: GCA_947396885.1. Classification (NCBI taxonomy): domain Eukaryota; kingdom Metazoa; phylum Nematoda; class Chromadorea; order Rhabditida; family Heligmosomidae; genus Heligmosomoides; species Heligmosomoides polygyrus. The sequence continues at coordinate 45,564,219 of OX377202.1, read as the reverse complement.
ATACCGATCGATTTTAATTATTTTTCTGCAGATTAAGCACTTTGGATTGGGACTCTCAAGATTTGTTTCTCGCCACGTAGAGTACGTGCACTTCGGAGAATAAATCGTGTGCATACTATTGAGGGTGGATGGGGGCTTCATAGGAACAGTGAAGATTCTGCCCACCATATCCCGCTGCACTAATCTATATAATAAAACTATTTTTACTGTAATACAAGTAAGAAAGCCTAAAGAAGAATGGAGGAGGACTGGGGATGTTCTATTCTCGGGGTTTGAGGGCGAAGCCCCCAACCAGACGTTTGGCGGCCGCTAGGCCGTTGATCGTCTGGTCGACTACATAAAAAACTAAAAAGCGGTTCAGTAACAGCTACGGAATAAAATTGAGTTAAAAAAGTTCCTCTCAGCATATAAAACTGTGACTACAACGCATGCTCACACAAATTCTGGTCTCATTAAACAAGAGATTCGAATCTTGTACGGAGTCAAATCTTTACCAAAAAGCTCCCACACAGTAGTGCCTTGCTCCAGATATACAAGAGCAAGGAAGATTTCGTAAGACAGCCTACATGAGACCCTTTAGTACTGGTGCTTTCTGCTTCATTCATTGCCTACCAACAGTATGGCAACGACGTTGGGATCGCTGAAATAATTTTCAGCGACTGCTATGTTCGCATTAATCATACACCCTAAGAATGACAGGTGAACAGTAAAACTTTCGGCATAAAGCGAATTCCGACACGTAAAATACAAAATACTGTGATCCTGCGAGTACCGTAATCACATCAAAGCAGGAGGTTTCTCTCAAGTGACAACCACACAATACTTCGTTGAACAAATATTTCTACAGCGACACTCACCACACCACTTGGACTGAATTGATTCGTCCAGTCAGCAGAAGGTGGAGGCATCGAATTTCGAGTGAGTGGCTTCACCGATGGTACAACACCGACCTCTTGACCCGGAGAGGTGTCAATATCCACCTGAACACATTCATTTTTCAGTAGCGTGGACTGAAGAGGGATGAAGGAATCTATGCCTGCCACACCGAATCGGTTCTGATGGATCTAAAAACTGAACATTCGGCAGCCGCTTCACTGGTAACCAATCCGGTTGTAATATACGATATTCATTAACCCATGCTACTATAAACTGCGTAACAAGGGACGCCGCGGCAGTGAAAACACTACGAATCTGTGTCGTGTCGCAGTCGGACGTGTGGGGGGGGGGGGGGGGGGGCGGGGAAGATATCAATCGGAGGCTCTAAACAAGGCAACATAAATGGGAAGCCTCAACAGCGTTGTAACCGCCGTTGTCCCGCTTTAGCAATGATCCCCGAAACGCGGCTGATCTTGCAAGCTTTTTTAGCTTCGAAGCGTTTTTCCTGCAACACTACATGCCTTTTTCCAGGTTTGTAATACACTCGCACATTTCTGGGAGCCTAGAACTGCGAAAAGAACAATAATTCGTCGGCTAAGGCAGAAATCAGGTGCACAGTCGGGGCAGGAATTTGAAGCTACAATTACAATGCTCGGAGAAATATCGAATTAAACTAACGCGCATCAATCCATAAAGGGAAGAGGAGAATTCCAACAACCTTAGCGATAGTTCTATCATGACACACCTTCAAGGTGGTTTAAACGTAGCATTTATATGTGGCCAGAAGCAACTTCCACCACATTCTCCTGATTAACGTCCAAAAAATTCCCCACTCACGGCCTTTATTCAAATGCAATCAACCGTCTCGACGCCTGAAATGCAACGCGCCAGCACAGACCATCTTAACACATCGCGCCACTTTATGGCCTACCCAAAAAGGCTAACAACTGTGGAAATAGTGGATAAAGGCAGCGGGTCATGAAGTGGAACTGGCCGATGCGTCCCTACTGCTGCGGAATAGTGGCGAACACCAGAACAAAACTTCGTGGCACGAACCTCAAGATGCTGATCCATCGCTGAGCTGAAGAATTGACGCTGTGAACTCCACACAGTACAAGGGCGTCGTCGTCCGTGGTTGTGCTTGGGCACGACGTTAAATCACCATCTAAATCGACGGCAAGGTAGGAGATGGACGGCGAACACTGCTCGTGGGCCAGCGTGCATGTTATTCAGACTTTGGTGACGACTGGGCAAAGACGGCAAGTTACACGAACGCTCCGCCGAGACTCGGAACGAGAATAACAGTTCCGAAATTGACGCGGCGGTCTTAAGCGCGCCGAAGGTGGAACTAAGTCGATCGATTCGGCAGTCGCGACACCGAAGTTTATGCCTTCGAAGAGATATCCCCAGGAAACAGCCCTTTCAACCCAACCAATGCTCCTCTACTTGCAGTTAGAACCGATCAATGGCTACGCCCGTTTCTAACCAGAAGCTTGGTGGCAGCGCTGCCGGAAGGCTGTGCCCACCATACCCCTCGCCGATTTGGACACTGGGACGACTCGTTGCCTTAGAGCCCCAGCAACGGCGGAAAGCTTCAGTGCGTGTGCCGCCACTGTTCTACAACCGGCCCAGGAGCGCCTCCTGCCCCAGAGGGACCATCCGATGGAGATCGATGGAGCACGGGCGACGTGGGGCGCAAACGCTTCAGAACCGCCGTTTTTACTCGGACGCTCGCAGTAACGGAGTGTCTCGATAACCTGGGAGCGGTACAGTAAATTTGGGAGAGAGCCAGCGGGAGAATTGGCAAGTTGTCAGCGAGTCCGCGGGCTCGCATGCACATCAGTGCTACCGTACTCTCGCGAGTGCGACTGGAGCAGCCTATTGTTCCGAGGTGTGACCCTTGTGCGTGGCCAGGGGTTCGTCCCCGCCGCGTGGGCCATGAGGGGCTCAGCAGGGCGGGCGTAATTGCTGCTTCTTGAGTTGCGGCTCAGTACGACGGGATTCCGCGCACTCGGGTGGTTGTCTCGACTCGTGGAAGGGCTCCAGGCGGCCAGTCGTACACCAACTGGGCGAGCTTTTCGCACCGCTTGACGCAGTTGCCGTGAAACTAGAAGAACCTCGCGCCTTTTTCCACCAGTGGTGGGGCAGCTCCTTGCATCATCGTCACTTCTCCGCTTCACCTCAGCTGTCTGTCACTTCAACTGCGTCTGGGCGTTTTTTTTTGGCGCTTTTCGTGTTCACTGGCTGCTCTGCGTGTCCCCGACCGTTTTCTTCAGCTTTACAGCTACGTCCACTGCTTTTTTGAGCGTTCGTAGACTGTTTTACGGAAGTGGAGAATGCATAAAAACAACGGGCAAGAATGGTGTGAAATAGTTAGAAAATGGCGAGAAGGGGAGGAAAACCTGAAAGAAACGCGAGTGTCGTTTAGTACGAAAACCGCCTGAAAAGCTGCATGTAAATAGCAAGCCGTCGTCGTCCACACAATTTGCTGCATCTCCATCTAATAGCAGCGGCTGCTTGATTGTCTGATCGTGAGATATTGTGGTGAGTACCAGTCCGGCACCACCACTTTCCATCCTCGATAAAAAATACTGAACCACCCCTTTCGTACTCGTACATTGTGCCACGTACATTGTTCCTGCGCTCATCGCGCATACTTTTTCGCGCCGCGCGCGGTGTTTAGCGTTGGTCCTGGGCAGATCGCCGTCGCGCTACCTTGCAGAGCGATGAGCGATGCGACGAGCACTGAGAAGTTCAAATTCTTTCGTGTCGCTTTGCGAAACTCATTGCCACGATTTCATCGCGGCGACGGGAAGTATGCACGAAGCCTTAAGGCCCCCGCAGAGTTCTGCGGCAACGCCGCTCGCCGCTATGGTTAAGGATAGGGCAGGGACGCCGCCGGCGGCGAGCTCTGCGTCTCTGCCCTATGGTTAAGCATAGAGCCGCGGCGCTGCCGCAGAACTCTGTGGGGACCTTTAGGGCCTGTTCATACTTCGCGACAAGAGCGACAATAGCGACGGATGTAGTGTGGTGTACGTAAATAAGTACGCATTTCACACTACATTCGTCGCGGACGGAGACTCGACGCTACACTTACAACGATGAAATTTTCATGGACGGGTTGTCCGGGGCAGGTTACAACGACAACAACGTGGTGGAACTCCACCGTATCGATTTTTGCTTTCTTTGCCGCGAGAGCGATTCTCGTACAACCCGCGCCGCATACGCCACAGCCTGCATAACGACGAGGGGTGTTTAGCAGCGCACGGCTTAGGGCCCAGTGCTTCGGCGGTTGGGTTCAACCCACAATTTTTGGTTGGCGTGCTCATGGCATTCGGGCGGAGCAAAGGTTGTAGAGTTGTGCTGAGGGTCGGGGCATTCTTCCGCCCTCAGACCGCGCTCCACGATGAGCACGGCACCCCAAGCCCATCGGCGCGCCCTGGAACACTCGTCCAGGAAAATTTCATCATTGTAAGTGTAGCGTCGAGTCGGACGGAGTGTGGAGTACGAAATTGTTTACGTTCACCACACTAAATCCATATCCTATACTTCGTGTGGTGTTTACGTTCACCACACGAAGTATGAACAGGCCCTTAGGCCTATGTTATACTTCGGCGACGCGTCGCCTACGCTGCGACACGTCACCGACACCCCGTCAGGCCTCGTTTATACTTCGTCGCGGGGCGACGTGATGGCCACGCAATGAAGCCAAATTGATCGATCGCGTCGCGCGATCAATGTGGCCCCAATACGTGGCGTCGCGTCGCTCGGCGTCGAAGTATGAGCGGGCCCTCACCGATGCCAACGTCGCTGGCGAAGTCGTCGACGCGTCTGTGGCGGTGGGCTGCGGGACATTATGTACGGATGATCTCCGCGGGAGCGGCGAATAGCGCGGCGAGTGCGGCGAAAGTCGCCACAAATGTGCGACCTCAACGGTCAGTGTCCGCGGTACGTGATCCATGGTCCAGGGTATAGGAACAACTTTCCGTTCTGGAACACTCTTCACCGTCATTTGCCAGCACTGCAACTTAGCGAGAACCGAGCCGAAGGCCACTAAACCTCGCATTTCCACTCTCACACTGGTTTCAGGTTTAGAGTAGGGTATTGTTTGCCGAACGATGCGCGACAATCCTCTTCAAGAAAGCAAAACGTATAGGAGGGAACCGGAGTAGGGGACACCGGAATGGGAACAAAAATAAATTTTTATTTGAAAAACCACCGAAATGGTGTGGAATGACTGTCACCGCTTCTTTTACCTAAATAAAGCCCTCACAATAGGTACCAGTTCTCAGCAAGGCATACGTAACCGAGTAAAACATGTCTGCTTAGCATCAGTAAATTATCTTCTATAATAATAAGAACTTGGGTGCAAGTTTAGTGCGAGAGGTCGTCCCTCTTCTTGCTCTCTCAACGTCCGGAGAATCTTCTTGAAGTCTTTTTAATGAAAACGTTAAGCACGATTACAGAAGTATTATTACGGTTGAAATTCACTTATTGTTAGAGCTGCTACGCTTAAGAAAAGCTGTCAGTTTAGAAGGAGATACAGGATGGGCTCCTATCTAGACTTGCATCAGAACATGCGACTCATGTGTTAGGAATTGTATACGAAACCATTAAACTGCAATAGTGTAACACTTTTTTGTCGGCGCCATGGCCCAAAAGGCGCGCGCATTAGGGGAGGATCGATAGGAGGCGGCGGGGGCGGAGCTTGTCATCACTAGGCCGCATGAAAGGGCGCCCCCGAGCCGCCAGAGTCAGTCGCCGCTGGAGCGCGCGCAACGCGTTGCCATCGACCAAGGACCCGCCAAGCGCCAGCGCCATCACCTCGGGAGGACTTCGCCCTCGGTTCGCCGGCCGCCTCGCCTTCATCGTCTCCTTGTAGCTGTGTGTACCTGTCGCTGTCTACTGCTTGTCGTTGTGGTAATAAACTGTTCTTACTTGAACTGTGCTTCGGTTCGGCGTTTGATCGCTCGTGTATTGGAGTAGGGATCCCGTGTACTACATGGGGGCCGAACCGCTCCAATCAGCACAGTGAGCAGACGTCGAGCATTTGCATCAGGCGTCAAGCAAAGGACAGTTGTTGGTGCTGCCATAAGTACGGGCGGCTTTTTGCTGAGTTCCAAGGCACAAAGGAAGGGTGCCGGATCGCTTAGTCATCGCGATCGATTTCCCGCGCAATTTCGTCAGCGGACGAGGGCCGTGGCGCATATCGATTTTCGTTCGTCGTGTACCGGCTGCGCGGTAGGGGAACCGTATTCACCGTGCATGTTTCAGATAATGAGCGCACGAGACGTGGAAATGGCCGAGAGTGAGCCAGCGGGTAAGGAGAATGTTCCGGTGAGTACCGATCAGCCCCTATATGCGGTAGTAGCGAGGGATATAAAGGAAATAGTTGACAAGATAAGGCAGGTGCCAGTAATGATGGCAGACCAGTTGAGGGAGCATAAAATCTCCGCAAGGTATAAGGAAAAACATGAAGAAGTCCTATCGTCGGAGATTGAGGTAATATGTGAAGGACTGGAGAACCTGAGGAAAAGGTGTTTTGCCACTGAAGTCTTTGGTCAAGAGATCTGGCGAACTTTAGCGACTAGGGGGATTGAGACCATTGCAGATTGGCATGACTATGTCCAGACAATGGAGAGAGATGGAGGCATTATTGCCGAGTTATGTGACGAGCTTAATGTTGACGCATTGCAGCTCGTGCCGAAAGTGAAGGAGCACAAATGTGCCGCAAAGGATATTCCTACGGAAGGTTCGTTGCTTAACCAACACGATAGCAGAGAAGGCACCTCAGACAGTCTGTTTCAGAGTCAGCGAAAGGAAAGGCTGACTGGGCTGCACTCAGAACCAAACTGGAGCAGCTATGCACCACGACCGGAGGAACTGCACCAAAGAGCAGCAGGTCAGGACTCAAATATCAGTCTTTTGAGCTATGTGCAATCCCTTTCTTGCGCAGACCCGGGTATCTTTAAAGGGAAAGCTAGCGAAAACTTCGACGAGTTTATTAGGAAATTTCGTCGGAAATACAGCAAGGTCGTGGAAGACGACAGAACGTTGATAGAGATATTAGGCGACGACCACCTAGGCGGTCGCGCGAAAAACATTTTGAGTACCCTGCCGGCTAGTGTTGCAATTGAGGGGTTCGAGGCAGTAGTTAGAGAGTTGCGAATACGGCTTTCCAACGACTCAGTGGCCAGTAGGATGCGAGCGCTTATGGAGCTGCGCAGCCTGAGGAGAAATCCAGGTCAAGACGTTGCGGACTTCTGCTACGTCTTAGAGGGGCTTGGCAGGAAAGCGAACCCTGATAGTGCTGTGGAGTCCAGGTCGTTGGAATACGCACAGATTTTGTTGTTTTTTCTGCGGGACTGGCCCGAGCACGTGCAGCTGATGAGTGCTCTGCATAGAGTCGAACCATCCAAGGCCTATGAAGAGGTCAAACAGCTTGCCCTAGGGATAGAGCACTCACGAGCCATGCTTGCGTTCAAATCTCCGAATAAGGCAGAGAAGTTGTCGGAGTGGAAAAGGAGATCTAGTACCTATAGGCAAAGGGCATACGGTGACGCAAGGCCAGGACAGGTGGAAATGGATCCTAGAAGGGAGGAAGATCGCATGAGGATGCAGGCAACTTCGCCGTCGGTTAGGGGAACGGGCCCGGTACATACAAGGCTGCAGAGAGAAAGCGTGAATAATCAACGGGAGGACAAAAAGTGCTTCATATGTACAAGAACCGGGCACTTTGCAAGGGAATGTCCTCAGAGGGCAAGAGTGAGAAGAGTTGAGAAGAGCATCAATAGGGATGCGCAAGAAATGGAAAACGTCGCAGTCTCCGACATTATCCGACAAATGCGAACCTGTAGCGTTAAGGTCATGGCTCAACGGTCGGAGCATAAGGAGAACCAAACCGTGGGGAAACTGCTAAGGAAAAACGTCAAGCTGTTGGGTCTTACGAAACCAGCCTTGATCGACAGCGGTTCCATGGTTAGCCTAATATCGGTCGATGTATTAGAGGAAGCCCTTAGCAATGGATTTGATGTAGATGTGTTGCCTACTCTCACAAGAAAGGAGATTGGCCCAATCTTCGATGCGTCGGGAAACGCAATGGAAGTATTTGGAGCTGTCACCATTGAGGTAGAGCTGGAAGGCGGATTAAAGGACAATGTGACGTTCCACATAATCAAGCAGGGTGACGAGATTTTGGTAGGAATGAACGCGCTAGAAAGATTAGGAGTAAGAATTACCATTAGTAGCATTGATGTGAGGAACAGAAATAGAGAGGACCCAAGATGGCGACCAACGAAGATAAGAAGCGGAGCGGAGCAAACGTAGTGAGAAGAGTGTACGTCCCGCCCCATACAGTGGGAATGGTCGAAGTGGAATGTAAGGACGTTGAAAAGGACGACCGAATCCTATGGTCCTCCACGACGGGCGTTGCCACTGGAGTGTTCAAGATCAGTAGACAACGTGCTACTGTCCCTGTCGACAATCATGGAGATACAGCGATACTACTGAAAGAAGGACAGCCCGTTGGAGAATGGGGCACAGAGAAATGGCGTGAAAGCTGGGAAGACATGAATCCGCTTATGCTAGACTCGGGAGACGCTGTTATGTCGCCAGAAGAGAGAAGGAAGCTCCTTGTAGAGCAGATACGATGCAACATGGAAACGTTAGAAATGGACGAAGCCCTTAAGAAGGTGTTAGAAGAATGCGAAGATTCCTTTGCCGTTTCAGAGAAAGAGTTGTCGCGTACAACAGAAGCTGAAATGGCTATCAATACAGGCGATAGTACACCAGTCAAGCTAAAGGCAAGACCGGTCCCGCTGAGCGTAAGACCAATGCTCAGGGAGCTGCTCGAGGACTTGCAAAGGCGTGATATAATTGAACAAAGTTCCTCACCATGGGCTTTTCCAATTGTATTGGTGGAGAAGAAGGATGGAACGATGAGACTATGCGTGGACTACAGGGAACTGAACAAAAGGATTAAGCAGGACTCGTATCCTCTGCCAACAATAGAAGCTGTCCTCCAGAGTCTAGGAGGCAAGAGGTTCTTTTCCACGCTCGATCTGTGTAATGGCTACTGGCAGATCCCACTAACGAGTGATGCCAAAGAAAAGACTGCCTTCACCACACCAGAGGGGCTCTTCCAGTTTAAAGTGACTCCATTCGGACTGAGCACGAGCCCGGCAGTATTTCAAAGGCTCATGGATACCGTTCTCCACGATATCATAGGATCCGAGGTCTTCTGTTATATGGACGACATTATTATATGTACGAATACAAAGGATCGGCATCTGGACTTGTTGCGGACCGTATGTCAAAAGCTGAAACGAGCTGGGCTACGGTTAAAAGTTAAAGAAGTGTGTTCTTCTACAGAAGAGTGTCTCCTTTCTAGGCCATCTTATTGATGAAAACGGAGTTCACACTGATCCAGGGAAAGTTGCAGCAGTTCAGAACTTCCCGCAGCCGGCAAATGCGAAAGAGTTGAGAACGTTTCTGGGCATGGCGTCCTATTACAGGAAGTTTTGTTTCGAGTTCTCCAAACACACTGCTTGTCTGTTCCGGCTTACATCCCCAAAGAGTAAGTGGGTATGGGAACAAGAGCATCAGAATGCATTTTTCAAGGTGAAACAAATGATATGTAGCGCTCCAGTGCTGGCACAGCCAAACTTGGAGGAGGCGCGACAAGGAGCGAAGCCTTTCATAATATGTGTGGACGCTTCTAGTTCAGGACTAGGTGCTGTTCTCTCACAAGAAGGGAAAGACGGCAATTTGCACCCCATCTTTTTCGCATCGAAAGCACTGAGTAAGGCAGAGAAACGATACCACATAACAGATTTGGAGGCCTTAGCTGTTGTGTTCGCTATAAGAAAGTTCCACATGTTCATCTACGGGATTCCAACAACCGTCATGACGGATCACCAGCCTCTGACCGCCTTATTTCAAAGGAGTAATGTGTCAGCTCGGGTCTTGCGGTGGTCGTTGGAGGTGCAACGTTACAACCTGAACATCAAGTATGTGAAGGGAAAAGCGAACGTCATAGCGGATGCCCTCAGTCGGGGAGTGGCTCAGCAATCTGAGGAGTCCCTAGAAGGAGAAGGCGATGCAGTAGTAAACATCGTGCAGTCGCAAGAAAAGACAAAGTGGAGAACCGAATTAGAGAAGGATCCCACGTTTGGGGACATAATAGAATGCGTGCAAACTGGAAGAAACAAGGGCATCGTAAGACTCCCTGGCAGTAGATTCCCACTCCGAATAGCTGATTTCGTAGTGCAAGACGGAGAGTTGATGCTGTATCAGCCAGACGGCTCCTTGGTGTTCGTAGTCCCGGAAAGTGCACGGTACGAACTTTTCCTCGAGACACATGCTGGTCAATTCGGAGGGCACTTCAGTGCTTACAAGGTCCTTAACCGACTGCGGAGGCAAGTATTCTGGCCATGTATGGCCCAGGACGTGCAAAAATGGACCAAATCGTGTCAGAAATGTTTCGTGTACAACCCTCGGAGCACAACTGTTCCGCCACTGAAACCACTGATCACCGGCACGCCTTACGACATTGTCGGAGTCGATATTTTAGAGCTAGGTCAGACGACACAAGGGAACAGATACGCAGTAACAGTCATCGATGTGTTCTCTAAGTTCGCAGCGGCCTACCCAGTACCGGACAAGTCGGCCCGTACTGTTGCACAAACCATCTTTGTGAGATGGATTGCAGAAGGGTGCCGGTGGCCAAGAGTTATCCTGTCCGATAGAGGCGGGGAGTTTGAGAACAAAGTTATGGAGGAATTGACCCAGATAGTGAGGATAAAACACACCATGACCAAAGGCTACAACCCGAGAGAGAACGGTGTGACGGAGAGGCTAAACGGCACCATCTTGGCAATGTTGCGAAAGGAAACAGTGGTGCCAACAGAATGGGACACCCGCCTACCGTTTTGTTTAATGGCGTATAATATGACGCCACACAGTGCGACCGGCGAAAGCCCCTATTTCATTCTGCACGGAAGGGATCCCAACTTCCCGTCAGAGATCGTGCCTAATGCGGGACAGTCCTGGTATCTGCGGGACCGCCCGGTGGACGATTATAAGACAGACCTTCTTCAGGCAGTGACAGAAGTTCATGAGAGGATCCGAGATTACAACCAGCGCGTTAGAGAACTCATGAAAAGGGATTACGATAGGCGAAACAAAGTAGACATCGCACATAATCCAAAAGTAGGGGACAGAGTGTACGTACTTTCGCCAGGTGAGAAGGGGAAGACCACACATCCGAAGTTCATCTGTGAGTGGGCTGGCCCGTTCAGAGTCCTCGAGACGAGCGATAATTCAGCTTTAGTAACGAGGATTGGGGAGAACGCAGACCCCATCAGAATTCAGTTTGACATGTTGAGAGTTGTGCCGAGCTGCATTTCCGACGAAAGAATCGATACTAGGACAGCTAGAGGCAAAAGGGGAAGAAAGAAAAAACCTGAAGTTAGGCGAACATGCAACTTTATAAATGCTTGTTCTTTCAGAGGAGCGTCGCTGCTGAGTCTGCTCGAGAAGGGCCATCTGCTATTCAAGTGCAGCGATGGGTGTTTCGACAACGTGAAGCTGGGCGACATCGAAGGAACATCCTTCCCTGGTGCCGTGGCGAGAGAGGACTTCGGCAATATGTGGACCGCATGGCTCGCGTGCAGTATTTTCCGCCGCTCCGACATCGACCTTGGAACTAAGATAAAGTTTCATCGCGAAGGACACATCTGCTTCGATGCTGACTCGCTGACGATCGTCCTGAAGTTTGCCTACAGCCGCTGTATCGATTGGACGGACTTCCTTTGCAACACCAAGTGCATCAAGGAGCACACGTTGATCGAGAACCACAAGGTTCTGCTCTCCTACAACGAAGCTCTTCTGAAGGTTAGAGAAGAGATCGAGAACCAGGCGGCAAGAACGCGCCCGACCAGTAGGGTTCGCGGCATTCGATGGAGCAGGCCCTATGGAGAGGGACGGTCTCAAAGGCGAGATGCTGACCAAGCTAGTTCCTACCTTCGATCGCCTCGTGGACGTGTTGGACGAGTGGCGCACGTTTCGCGCATGGGCGATCGTATGGCCTCTGAATGCGCAATTCAAGGAGGACGTGCCAGTGAGACTCGTTAAGGCGGCAAAACCTTCATAGAGGAAGGTGGTAAGATTGTTACAGCGTGGCCGCCGATCACGCATAGGAACCGTGCCGAATGGACTAAGCTTGCGGAACTGTGGCGCTCTCTGGACGACGCCTTTTCGAGGCTGGATAGTGCGGGCCAGGTCATAACCACCGCAAGCAACAGGACGATCGAAGGGAGGGCTGTTCATAGAGGCGGGAGCTCCAGAGGGAGCCGCTCAGTTTTATCATAACTATGTCGGTACGGCTCTACCGAAATATGTGTATGATGCGATGAGAAATAGGGCAGTGTCCGCGAATCTTCCAGCTATTGTGCAAATGTATGAGCGTCCGACATCGAGGACGATGTCTTCCCGAGGGGAGGGCGTGTCGGCGCCATGGCCCAAAAGGCGCGCGCATTAGGGGAGGATCGATAGGAGGCGGCGGGGGCGGAGCTTGTCATCACTAGGCCGCATGAAAGGGCGCCCCCGAGCCGCCAGAGTCAGTCGCCGCTGGAGCGCGCGCAACGCGTTGCCATCGACCAAGGACCCGCCAAGCGCCAGCGCCTTCACCTCGGGAGGACTTCGCCCTCGGTTCGCCGGCCGCCTCGCCTTCATCGTCTCCTTGTAGCTGTGTGTACCTGTCGCTGTCTACTGCTTGTCGTTGTGGTAATAAACTGTTCTTACTTGAACTGTGCTTCGGTTCGGCGTTTGATCGCTCGTGTATTGGAGTAGGGATCCCGTGTACTACATTTTCAGCTTTTCCTGAAGAAGCATCGTCTAAAAATAGATTGAGCATTAGAATGTTGTTTAGTTTGGTGTCTCGAACTCAATTTCTGAACCAGAGCATGTTCGCCGCAGCACCTGCAACAGCGGAAGGGTTATCATCAACTCAAACCAAGCGTCTGCATTAGGTAATGAGTGACTACTCACACGACCGCGGCGGAGCTCGTCGCGCACGCGACATTCGCCGTCGCGGGCGCGGCGACCATGCGTACATACCCGAAATTTTTGAAATTCAAAGGAAAATTTAACTCTTAATTAATATTTAATATTGTATCTCGAAAAAGCTCTTCGTAGAGGTTTGCAGTGTCGTTTCAGAAAGCGAGGAAACTGTACTTACTTTCTAAACAGTTTTATTTTGTGTTACTTGCTCTCCAAGAAAGCGAAAAGGCCTAGAAAATGCGAAAAGTATGGGTGAGAAGGACGGAAAAGCGAAGAAAGGTGACAAAGTGAAGGGAAGATAAGGTTTAGGTACCCAATCCCTCCCAAGCACTTAGTGTTCTAGCAAATGGCACTGTTGGTATACGCAAGACGGTCGTCTTTTGCTCTGCTCGATTTCGTAATTCGAAGTCCGGTGGGGATGATGGCAGTGCGGGGAACGAAGAAGCAACCCATAATCAAAACACTCCATCGGAGCGCATTTTTTGCCACCCTTGGATGACGTCGGCGACGGAAGTATAACACCCCCTGCGGAGCTCTCGGCGACCTGTCACCGACAGCCCGTCACCGACGTCGACACAGGCGTCGCCGACGCCGTTGACAGATCTTGTTGCGACGTCGTCGACAGGAGAGCATCGGAGCGCATTTTTAGCATCGCAGCGTGTTTTCAATGTCATCATTTGATAACCAGACTGCGGATAGAAACGCTAGGTAATCACGTCTGCCTCGAATTTGCTTACATTGTGTGCTTTTCTTAATATGTTTCGAGACTGTAGAATTGATTGTAGGCAAAATATAATAATAATCGAGTCACAACTCGGCAGCATGGACATTGTTCGGGATCTAGGTTTTCTTATTGACCCTAAGCTCTCGTTTAATTCTCATTGTGATAATTTATCCAGTAAAGCCAATAGAACTATCCACAACATATTCAAGTCCTTGAGCACTAATTCAGTGAAACATTTACTTTCAGCATATAATTCCTATGTACGACCACAACTTGAATATCGTACAACTGTATTTAATCCTTGAACACATTTGCTTAAGCCTGGAGCGGCTGATAGAGAGGTTACATGTTGTTACAGGATGTTCATCGCTGCCCGGAAAGCAGAAGATGCGGGTTCGAGTCCCGCCTGGCGCAAGAGTTTTGATCGCAACAAAACATCCTGTAACAACATGTAACCTCTCTATCAGCCGCTCTGAAGTGACCCGACCAGAATACACAGAAACCAGCACTGCCACGCGGATTAGATAGTATCGCGACCGAACGCGTCGGAGTCACCTCAAACTTGGGTAATTAAACCTTTATTTATAATAATTCATACTAACCGACACGCGACTAAACGAAATACCTATTAATGCATCGATGGCAAAGACCTGTCATGAACGAAACAAGAACGCAAAGAAAACATAGGTGAATATGAGATACTACGCGAAAACATGAACAGAGACCGATATAAATAGCACCGATATTAATCATACCCTGAAACAGGATTAAGTGACATAGTAGCGGCACAACACTAATGATATGGCAAAAGTAAACTCAATATGATGAGATGGCGAAGCGCGAACAAGAGAAACAGAATATATCTACATAGAGTACATACGCATGAGGTATATGAGAGATAACGTATCATGAGGAAAAGACAAATCAATTGCAACACTAAAAAATGCATGATAACAAAAGGAATACATGAGAACACAACAAAACAACACATAATGACCAGAAGCAGGCCTAAACACACACGCGCAAGAAGTGAACCCAGAGAGAAACCCTCCTGAGGACGAACCCAGCACGCGCAGTGAGACAAATCCCCTCAAGGAAGCCACCAGAAACTTCCCGAACCGCCAGACCCAGAACGGAACGCGCAATGCCCGATTCGAATGACTCAACACCCTGAAAATCAGGCGGTGGGAGAGAGAGCACGCGCTGAGGAGAGGACGCAGAGTTGTTTTGCCCGCATTTAACTGGGGCGCCGAAACTGCTGGGACGACTCGTCGTCACTCCGGCCCGCGTTGGTGTGGTCCTCCATCCTGGTTCCGCTGCTCCCTGACGAACTGCAACTGGCCCGCCAGCCAGCGTGCCTCGTCCTCCAGCTGCTGGATCATCCTACGCGCTCGTTCCTTCTTGTGAGGAACATTGCAGAGGGCTGAATGATGGCCCTCGTCCCTGGGGATCAGATCCTGAAACTCTGTTCCCTCCAGCTTCTGGCAATAGAAGCATCGCCGGTGTGCATACTTGCACTTCTCTCCTCCGGGGCAAAACTCCAAGCACCGGAAACACGCGCCAGACCACAAGATGATATCGTAGCGCTCATCTCCATTCGTGATCGTTGGGCACGACTCTGAATAGTGCATGCCCACTTCGCCGCAAAACGCGCAGCTCAACTCCGGATGCATGCCGGGTGAAATCCGCTCGCTCTTCCTGAACGGGAATCTCAGAAGCTGCATCCTCATCCTTTGAATCCTGGACTCCACTGCTTGGATCCTTCCAAGCAGTTCGGCTTCACATCCGTCGTCCTCTTGCTCTACGCGCACCTCTGGTCCTGGATCAGCTCCCTCGACTTCCTCCTGCCGTACGCGCACCTCTGGTCCTGGACGATCAGCCTCGACGTCCTCCTGCTGGACTCGCTCCTCCGGTTCTGGAACCATCTCCACGATGTTCTCCTGTTGTACGCGCACTTCCAGTCCCGGACCAGCATTCTCGACGTCGTTCGGCTGCCCATCACGGATGACGTCCTCGGCAATCTCCTGATGCACGTCACGCATGACGTCCTCCGCCTCGGCTTGATCTGCTTCGGACCCTTCAACGGAACGGAGCTCTAGCTCTTCTGCATCGTCGTCGTCATCTGATACCAACGCTGGTATCTGTTCCATCGGATCGTCGTCCGTCACCTCTTCCACCATACGTTGCCAATGATCGTAGTCTGTTACGATGACTTCCAGTGGATCGGGTAACCTCTCAGCCTGCTTTCGTTGCAGCTGCTCCTTCAAACGCGCCACTTCCATAGTCAGCTCGTCGATCTGCTGTTCCATCTCGGACAGCTTCTTCTCGTTCTCCTTATCTGCCGCTCGGAGCTGATCGTGTTCCTCCATGAACACGCTCTGAAACACACGCGCTTCGTGTCGATCGCGTCCAGTTCCGTGCTCATCGTCTTGATGGCCTCACGCGCTTCCTTTTCGACCGCTCTCGAAGATCCCTTCGACTTCTGATCCGTCTCTCCCTGAAACCGAGCTAGGATGACATATCGGTTCATTACGCGCACGATCTGCTCTCTGGTCGAGATGGCGTCCCTGAGAAGCTTCTGGGTGGTGACGAACTTCCTAAGCGGAGACGCTCCATCCGCGTCTCGTTTAGCGGAGATTTGCTCCCAACTACTACGCGCCGTGAGGGACTTCAGGAAGAGCTGCTCATACTGGCTCTGATAGAGCTTCATCTCTCTGCTGATGTCGCTCCCGCATCCCTCTTGCTTCTTCAGAACGCGCTTCAGGAAGTCTCGGTCGGACGGTAGGTCTTGCATGCTGAAAATAACATGATTTTTTACGCGATCACCCATGCCACACCCCCATAACTGATGTTGTACGCGCCAGTTACCTAACCGAACGCGCCAGTTGGTTACGAGAACGCGCAAATTACCTAGCCAGACATGCCATGAGCTCACTATGACTACTAACCGCTGAGTACTTAGGGAGAAGGCTATGCTAATAAGTTTGATGAGCGATTTTGGAACTGTATTAAGTCTAGACTGCGGACTAAAGAAACGCGAATATGACAACTGATTGTCTCCTACGCGACGTTGACGTAATCTGTGGACCGAGGGGAGATGTTGCCGTCTCCCGAGTCCTTACTGAGTTCCACCTGTGAGTTGTGGTGGATACCTTCCATACGCGACTGGGTAGTTAGGTCTACCCCAACTGACACACACGTTACCGAGACTGTCGGTACCGCGTTCAGACTCGCCAACTTCCTGTAGTCGACTCTCCTCGTTGGACGGAAATCGTAACGTGAAGGTTCTGTGTCGACTGGTTGGCTTTCGTCCACTTCGCCCTCCACGACTGCGGGCGAACTTTCGGGATGCTGTTGAGATGTAGACTCCGTGTCCACATCAATGCTCGTATCGTCGAGTTCTAGAGGCACTAGGAGGTTCACTGGCCTCCTAATTTTCCTACGCGATGGCAACACTACGGATGCCTCTCTGATGACACCTTCCTTGTTGCTTACAAGCTCGTCGATACGTCCCATTTTCCACATGTAGCGTGGCTGTAACGCGTCACATATGAGCACGACTTGTCCAACCTTCGGAGCGATACGCGATCCTCGTCTGTGTCGAACTTCTTTCTGATGTTTTTCTCTCAAGGACGTCAAATACTGCGGCTGCCACTGTTGCCAGAACTGCTCTGTGATCCTGCAGGAGCTGTCAATGGCCTGTACTACTTGGGACTTTGTCTGGGACGCTAGGCGTTCAGCTGGGCTGAGGTAGTCCTGATCATCAATAAGGTTATCTCCCGTTTGCATTGGAGGAAGCACTTCAAACTCGTTCTGAAGGAAGTCTATCGGTCGAAGTACGCGCTCTGAACTTTCCTCCGACTCGACGTAGAGTAGTGGTCGAGTGTTCAGCATGCTTTCGATCTCCACGATCAGCGTTCCTAGCTCCTCACGCGATGGAGTGACCTTTCTCAGCGACTTGTTCATGGCCAGTTTGACGGATCTGATCAAGCGCTCATAGACGCCTCCCTGCCACGGTGCATAGGGAGTGTTATACGTCCACTGGATCTGGTGACTGCTGATCTCCTTAGCAATGGTTGGGTCGCCCTTCGCTCTGTCCAACCACTCTGAGAGTATGACGTCTCCTAACGCGAAAGTTGGTGCGTTGTCGCTCGTGATGGACTTCGGGATCCCTCGCCTCGCGAAGAATCGCCGTAACATGTGCAAAAATGCTATTGTCGAGACGTCCGACACAAGTTCCAAGTGTATTAACCTGGTGACAAGACAAGTGATAATGCATCCGTAGCACTTCTCTGGACCTGCTTCGCCCTTTACGGAGAGCGGTCCGAAATAGTCCAGGCCTATGTGCTCGAACGGACGCGATCTTGTCACTCTACGCGCTGGTAAGTGCCCTTGATCGGGATACTTGTAGGGCAGGTTGTTCATCTTCTGACACTCCATACAGCGACGTATGATCGTCGTCACTTCTGCCCGCAATTTCGGTATCCGATACCGTTCACGTACGCGACACATCGTGTGACTTATGCTCGTATGGAGTTCTCGATGACAATCCATGATGATGAGCTTGGGTAGCCATGTTTTCTGCAGCACAAGCATAGGAAACTTGGCTTGCTCGTCTAGGTCACTTCTTCCTAGACGGCCACGACAACGAAGGATTCCTTGTTCATCTACATATGGCTGCAGATGACAGAATGACCTTCGAATTGCCGGAGTTATCCGAGAGAGTTGGTGTTGCTTCACCATGGCCTTGCCTGCTGCTCTTATCTCCATTCCACTCGGAATAGGAGTATCTGCTGGAGCTAGCTCGTCCCATAGTGGAGACAGCCTTATCGGTACGGTCTGTCTCTCGTTAACACGCACAACGAGCAGCTTGATGAAACGTAGGACATAAGCCACAACTCTCTGAATCTTACGTAAATCTGAGCCTCGGATCTCCTGGAAGATATCCGTGTAGGCTGCCTGCGATTGAGCGAAGACCCTGGTGTTCTGCGGTCCCTCCGCAACCTTGTTCTCACCGTCTTGGGGTCTGCTCGCTCCACTGTCGTCGTTTAGCAGAGTTACTGGTGTATACGCGCTATCCCAGACCTCTGTCGGTTGGGAAAGAAACTTTGGTCCTGTCCACCACAAATGGTCGACCAACTGCCATCTGTCCAGGCCTCTTGTCGCACAATCCGCCGGATTTTCCTGAGACGAAATGTGCCCGAATCGCACGGCATATCCACTTTCTTCCAGGAATCTGACAATGCTGTGGATTTCAAATACGCGATTTCTGACGAAGGGACCGACATCTGGACGCTGCGACGTCCTGATCCAATTCAGTGCGATCTCGGAGTCCGATAGAATGAGTACGCGCTCAATTGTAATACTCGACGAGATCTGCGATATCACTGAATTCGTCAGTTGCACTGCCAACCTTAAAGCATTCAGCTCCAACTTCGGTATGGTCATCTTTGCCTTCAGGCTTGGTAATCTGCCTTTCGCCATGACCAAATTCGCTTCCGAAGGGAAGTATAGATACGCGCATGCTGCGAACGCCTCACTGCTGGCATCCGCACAAGTGATCAACTGTGCCTTTGATGATTTTGGCAGCAAGAAACGCGGAATCGTCTTTAGGAATCCATCCATATCCGAAGAAATGGTTTCCCATTCACGTTGACGTTCTGGTGGGAGCGGTGTGTCCCAATCCAGTTCGTCTCTCCAGAGCGATTGCAAGAAGACTTTTGCCTTGTGTACCAACGGCAACATCCAACCCATGGGGTCGTACACGGATGCAACCGCGCTTGCCACTGATCGTTTTGTGGCAACTTCCTGCCTAGGCATTGTGCAGGCTATCTGGAACTGATCCTCTGATCTATTCCATCTGATACCTAGAACCTTCGGATCCTCTTCGGTCGATCTGTCCGCTGTGGGAATAGTCTCCATGACTGCACGATCGTTAGACGCGAATTCCCGAAGGTTCATCTTCAACTCGTTGAAGATTTCTTTCGTTTTGGAGTACACGCGAAGTCCATCTTCAGGTGTATCCGTCGTTACGAGAAGATTGTCGACGTAAAGGTTGTCCTTGATCTCCTTTACGAGTTCGACGTCATTTGGATATTGATCCAAATGATAATGCGTGGTCGCCGCAAGTAAAAACGGCGATGGAAGCAGTCCAAAGGTTACGCGCGTGAAGCGATAGACCTGTAGATTCTCCTTGCTCGGAGGTTTCTTGTGGTCACGTAGCCACAAACAGCGGGTGGCATCTCTGTCCACCTCATGAAGCCGCACTTGCAAGAATGCCTTTTCCACATCAGAAATCAACGCGACGCGACCGATACGGAATCGGAGAAGAAGTCCGTACATTTTGGGTAACAGGACTGGTCCTCTGTGAAGAGCGTCGTTCAGCGAAGGGCAATCCTTGTAGTGGGCTGATGCGTCGAAAACTATCCTTAGTTTCGTCGTGTTCTTGTGCGGCGTAAGCACAGCCTGATGTGGGAGGTAGTGAATTGTTCCCTCCGCCACATCGCTTTCATCAACTGGCTCGATGACGTTCAACCTTTGTTGCTCTTCGAACGTTTCGTTGTATTTGTCCAGAAGCGCAGTGTCTTTCCGAAGGGAATTCCATACACTGTCGAGTCTTCGTAACGCGATCGCTCTATTATCCGGAAGCGCAACAGGGATCTCTTTCCACGGCAAGCGTACATAATATCCATCATCTTTCCTCTGAACTGTGCTCCGGAACTCGTCCAGTACTTTCTTATCTATCGCTGCTTGGACCTCCTTTTCAGGCTGCGCGAAATCGTCCTCAGCCTCTTGTTCCATAGTCCAGAAACGCTGCCAACGTGCACGTTCATCCCTTACTTCCGTTGGATCTTCGATAGAAAACGCGTTAATGTCGGTCTCGATCGACCTCGACTCATACCCTTCTCTAAGCGCTTCATCCGTCTTTTGTACTCGCGGATGTTGAAGAGTACCGTGGACTTGTCCGGTTAACAAGTGCCCTAGACGAGTGGGCAACAAGTATAATCCGGAAGGTAGGCATATGTGAGCCTCATCGCGACGAATAAGTTGCCAGAGTTGATCGCTTCCTATAAGGATCAACGGCTTGATAGCTGCTTGTGATTGCACCAAGTTCACATTAATGTTCTGTGACTTGATGAACGCAACGTCTTCTTCTAGCACTGGAGGTGTTCGTAAGGTGCTAGTGAGCGTTTCGTGGGTGAGAAGCTCCAATGACCACGGCTTGCCTTTATCATCCCACATCTCCAAAGGTACCTTGCGACTCACGCACTCCTGTACGCGATCCGAGCCGAAGGTTCTTACGCGCAAAGTTGTCGTGCCCAGAGTCGGCAGGCATAGCTCCTCTGCCAGCTTGTGATCGATGAAGGAGCACTCGGCACCTGAATCTAGCAGTGCCGGTACTTTCCTTAGTTCACGCGAAGAGGGGTCCATGATCATGAGCTCTCCTACTGGTAAGTAGGTTTCGCGGGTGCTCGGTATACCCTCGCTCGAATGGAGTTGAGCTACTGGATCCTCTTGCTGTTGTTTACGCGCATCTATATAATCCTGCTCTTGACTGCTCAGCTGGTGAGTCGCTGCCGACGTAGGGCTTGCCTTCTTGGCGAACTTCACCTTCTCATTCGATCTAGCTGGAGCGGTGGGTTTTCCCTGCCGTGATGTCGCTGTTTCTGGAGCGGTCGTTGCTTTGAAGCAGCATGATGTGTGATGTTTACCCTGACATGTGAAACATGGCCGTTTCTTACAGTCCGTCGTCGCGTGATGAGGAGACGCGCAGATAAAGCACAGCTTGTGCTCACGTAAGTAGTTGGCCCGCTCCTGCGGGGTGCCATATCTCGAACATGCACTTGCTTTGTGGTCCTCGCCACAGTACATGCACGGCAAACTTCCTCTTGAACTCTGTTCTTTCTGAGGCTTCACCTTCTGAGGCTGTTGTTGCTGTGCCCCAGTGGTCCTCGAAGTGAACAACGCAATCATTTCCTCATCCGCTATGAACTGATCCAGGGAATCGAGAAGATTTTCCATCAAGAAAGGTCCCTCCATGGACCGTTTCCTCTTTAACACTTCCCTCTGCAAGTGTTCAGGGAATTTGGACAAAACCTGGTTTATGAGCCACTGGCTGTCCACATGTTCACCTTTGTCTCTAAGTTGAGACATGGTCGCTTGGAGCTGTTCCAGCAATACGCGCTGATCCTTGACGGATGGTGAACGCAGAGTCGCCGTCTCCATCCTGGCTATCAAGCGCTGTACGAGCTCCTCTTTGTTGCCATACTTGGCTTGGAGATATTCAATCGCCTTCTGGTAGTTCTCGTTCGTGATCTGAAACCTCTTGACTGCATCACGCGCTTCTCCCTTCAATGCGTTCAGGAGATAGTTGAATTTGAAGATCTCGGGTAGAGGCTGCGAGTGGACGTTGGTAGAAAACAGTATCCAGAAGTTGTCCCAGTCCCAGACGTTTCCACTGAAAGTTGGAATGGGCAACGTGGGTAGGTCGATCCTTTTAGTCTGGGGAACGAAGTCCTGTGAAAGTTGCTCTGGCTCACTAGCGCTCAGCATACTTTGACTTCTTCCCATGTTCGACGTAAAGGTTCTCAATCGACCTTGCAGGATTACCGTGTAATCCAGGGCTTGGCTGAGAACATCTGCTGCCATCGTTGAGTACTCCTCGTACTCGTCCGTCGCACTCTTCGTTGGCTTGTCCAGCTGATCGTACGCGCTCGCATACCGCTCCAGAAGGTGGTCGATCCTAGAGGTGCATTCCTCCATTGCTCCCAGTGCCTCCTGGATCCTGCTTCGGCACGCTCGCTGATCTCCTGGAGCTCTGTCCCCTCTATCCACTTCTATTGTCTCCAATCCGTCCTCCTTGAAACGCGCTAACATTGACTCCAGTTTCTTGCAGCTCGTGGCTACAAGACCTTTCAACGAAGACACGTGCTTGGACATCGGAAACAATAATCCTCACTACGAGGAACAATCCAACAAACAAAAAGTAATGAAGGAACAAACTGTACGCGCTAGTTAACTAAACCTAGATCGCTCAGGCTAGAAACTAGTACGCGCCTTACAGATACACGAACTACCACTTAAGTCAAATCCTACTACCAGATACGCGCTCTCAAACTAATGAAAGTGGTTTAAATTCCGACCTGTGGTTGTCGCTGTTGGTCCTCGATTCGATGTGTACGCGCACAGGACCAGTCGTCGGCAGCTGAATACAGATCGGCCGATGCACCAATTGAAGTGACCCGACCAGAATACACAGAAACCAGCACTGCCACGCGGATTAGATAGTATCGCGACCGAACGCGTCGGAGATCACCTCAAACTTGGGTAATTAAACCTTTATTTATAATAATTCATACTAACCGACACGCGACTAAACGAAATACCTATTAATGCATCGATGGCAAAGACCTGTCATGAACGAAACAAGAACGCAAAGAAAACATAGGTGAATATGAGATACTACGCGAAAACATGAACAGAGACCGATATAAATAGCACCGATATTAATCATACCCTGAAACAGGATTAAGTGACATAGTAGCGGCACAACACTAATGATATGGCAAAAGTAAACTCAATATGATGAGATGGCGAAGCGCGAACAAGAGAAACAGAATATATCTACATAGAGTACATACGCATGAGGTATATGAGAGATAACGTATCATGAGGAAAAGACAAATCAATTGCAACACCAAAAAATGCATGATAACAAAAGGAATACATGAGAACACAACAAAACAACACATAATGACCAGAAGCAGGCCTAAACACACACGCGCAAGAAGTGAACCCAGAGAGAAACCCTCCTGAGGACGAACCCAGCACGCGCAGTGAGACAAATCCCCTCAAGGAAGCCATCAGAAACTTCCCGAACCGCCAGACCCAGAACGGAACGCGCAATGCCCGATTCGAATGACTCAACACCCTGAAAATCAGGCGGTGGGAGAGAGAGCACGCGCTGAGGAGAGGACGCAGAGTTGTTTTGCCCGCGTTTAACTGGGGCGCCGAAACTGCTGGGACGACTTGTCGTCACGCTCCAGGCTTAAGCAAATGTGTTCAAGCATTGTTTTATTTATTTATTTGACCAACAATAAATCATGAAACGCGTAGGTATACAGGGAGGATTTCAGATAATGGTTGGCACTTTGCAAAAAGCATAGAGAAGCTGAGAAAAAATGAGAGAAAAAAAGAAAAAAGGCAGAAAGCGGAGAGAAATACGCCTGGCCGCTGCGAGATTGCATACAAGAGTGAGTCGTGACAAAAATACATGTGAGCTTGAGTGGAGCACCTGGTGATGTCATGATGGAGGTGCGCTGACCATGGGTATGTACATTAGCAGATGCCTCACGATACTACTACCAGTAGGCAGAAGACACAATTAACGTTTGGGGCGGGCCCTGTATCTCAAAGGCCTCTTTAAACTGGTACGCACCCCAAACGCTGCCTTGGGAGCAGGGGTGTGCGTAATTACGATTTACGATTTACGATTTTACGATTTACGGCGATTTTGGAGGAATTTTTTTACAATTTACGATTTACGACATTTGGGGTCGTAAATCGTAAATTTTCGTAAATGTGATCTTTGATCAACAGACACTCACATCCAGCGCGCTCCAGTTTGAGCATACTTAGAATAATTCTTGAGAGTAGACCCTCCCGTAGGCGTTCAGAATCTGTGTGTAGAATATTTCATGGTCTTGCTTTCATCAGCTTTTTGGAGTCTAGATGAGTGATACTGCAGAAAGGTGCTCGAGCAAGATAGTTCGATTCCTCGGCTGGCCCAACGAAGGTCTCCTTCAACCATTTCTAGGTAAATTGTTGACAGATTTGCTTACAACGGATAAAGGACAAACATGTCTTTGAATGGTGCGGGAAAATGCATCACGAATGCTGTCAAATGTAGGAAAGTGAGTCTTGCATACGGCTCAGGGGTCACCTTGTACTGAGTGGTTATCCGCCTTGATAGGAATGCATATTGAATCCAAATTAGCCTGTTATACTTCCTTATACGCGGACGCATCGCCGTATTATAACATAGGCCTTGTGTAAAATTTTTAGTTTCGCACAACGAAAAACCTTGTGTAGGGCTGAACTACACTGTAACCTTTTCGGGGACACTCTGTATTTATAGGTCAATATATAATAGATTGTAGTAGCACTTCTAGTACCAAAGCTTATCTAGAACATTGGAGATTGCAATTTTTTCATTTTCTTCGTGCGCACTCCCTTATTTTTGGTTCAGCGCGGCTAGTAGTGCCAAGGATCGTCTGGTTTTACGCTTTTTGCAACATTTGCACTTTAATTTTTATCAGGAAATCAGCTTTGACATTGAGTCACAATGAGTGGCATTTGCTTAATTTAGAGGTGGCAAAATGTCGAAAAGATAGGATACAGTACCGGGTTCGTACGTTAGGTGTCTCCCTGAGTTACGGTAGCACGCCGCTCCCCCCCCCCCCCCCCCCTCCCGATTACTGTAGCGTGGTTGTTGAGCCCTCCTCGGACAAGGTATAGCGGATAAACAGGAACCACTATGCGCCGCGAAGCAGACTTTCTGTAATTCAAGAGTGAAGACTTTACTCGTTTTTCGCCCTTCTTTCTCGTTGATATTCTAATTTTCATATGCTTTGGAAAGCTGAGTGACTCCTGCTACGCCTTATCCTTATAATGCACTTTAACGAAGGCAACAAATTTCGTACTAACCACATTCACATGCAAATAAGGACTGCACTCAAGTAACAAACTATGAAACAAACAAAGGAAAAATGGCCTGAGCGAAACCTATGAAACCGTCGAAGAGTAAGGAAATGTAGAAAATCAAGGAGGGCGGCATGTGGTCGGACCCTCAACTTGCACAAAAAAATGAGAAAATGCGAGTTCTGCTCAACTTGCCTAATTTCGTAGTGAAATCTCGTCCGAAGCTGGCGCGGAACCCGGTCAGCCTGCGGTAATCGAGCGCGTCGCTTCGCCTCCTACAGTAGTGGAAGGTACCTAACGTAACGCACCTTATGTCGAATCTCAGGACAAAAATTTGAAGCTACATGCTATAGAACCTCTTTGTGATGAGCTAAACATTTTATGTGGTCGCTTGTGATTTTCTTATTCACAAGGTTAACCAATAAGCAAGAATTTTCTTCACTGAAAGCCATGATTCAATTTATATACTGAAAAGGAGCGATGGTGTTTGTTTGGTACGAAGCACAAAAATAACGCCTCTTGCAAACATGGTGGCGTAATGCAGAGACCGTTTTCTCTGAGACCAACTTTGAAGCTCTGTCTAGTTACGATTTACGGTTTACGATTTACGATTTACGGCTGTTTTGTCGTAATTACGATTTACGATTTACGAAATTTCGGATTTCATTTACGCACACCCCTGCTTGGGAGGTCGTGAAGATCTATTAGCATTCTGCTAAAAACCCACAAATAGTGTAATGCAGCGAACAAGGCGTGATTATATAGCCGTTTTCTATTGACACACTCATGTAGCACAAGCAACGCGAGGCAGCATAGTAGCCAGGATAGTAATCGGGAAAGTGACTTCTATAAAAGCAGAGGACTTTTGTGCTAGGAACAAATTGTCTAACTCCTGCAGTTGAATGGCGTCTGTAGGCAAAATCCATCGACTACGCATCGGGAGGCCTCGGTGGGGAAAACATAACTTTTCTGAAATTCCAAGTATTGTTCAACATAACGTGCTGGCAACGCAGTCATGTAGACTAATTCTCTTGAACTACGCGACGACTGATCTTTCTAGAACTGTCTGCACGTCTATATAAGGGGCTGGAAAGGGCTTGCTATAACTTCATCGCTCGCCAGTCCTACTCATTCTGGATTCGCCTCAGGCCAATGTTATACTTCGGCGACGCGTCGGCCGACGTCGGCGACGCTGTGCTTTGCGGGCAGCTACGCACTGCGTGGCAGCCCGCCAACACAGCGTCGCCGACGACGTCGCCGAGAGCTCCGCTGGGGGTGTTATACTTCCGCCGCCGACGTCGCCACCGACGTCGCCACAGACGTCGCCACCGACGTCGCCACCGACGTCGCCACCGACGTCGTCCGTGGGTCGGTCGCCGCGCTGTGCACGGCGACGGGCCGTCGCCGGCCTCATTCAAGGCTGGGAGAAAATGCGCTCAGAGGGAGTATTTTGTTTGTGGGTGGGTTCTTCGTTCCCGGCACTGTCAACATCCTCGGCGGACCTCGAATTACGAAATCGAAAGTGCAAAAACGCCCATCTTGCGGCATCCAGCCAATAGTGTGAAAAAAACCAACGGTCGCGTCAGACTCCTAAGTGGTCCAGTACCATTTGGATTGGGTTAGTCTAGAAGAAATAGAGTTCGCTTCAAAATATAGTTCATGCCTACTTTGAATCGACATGAGTTTCATAAGTTTCTTTGGTGTGTTCTTTAACAAACAATGAAATTGAGGCAGATAACAGAGTTTCAACAGAAAAAAGGCACAAAAATATACGTATCTCTACCTGATAGATGGACGTGAGTCTTTTTTTTATACTGCCTAATTCTAATAATACTGGGTGTCTCAAGAAATGTATGCACTGTTAGAAAGGTGATAACTTTGGTCACAAAAAAGGCACTGAAGAAGTTAAAGGCTCACATAAAATCTTAAGCAAATAGGAATTTTTTGACGTATGAACGGTATAGATTGCGCCATGCACACGTCTGTTTTTTATCTGCTTTTTTGATGTTTAGAACTTGACAATGACGTGAAAGACTGGTGGCCAAATGATGACATTGAAAGCGCGCCCCGATGCTAAAAATGCGCTCCGATGCTCTCCTGTCAACGACGTCCCCGACGCCGCCACAGAATCTGTTGACGACGTCGCCGACGTCGACCACGCGTCTGTGGCGACGTCGGCGGCGTCTGTGGCGACGTCGGCGACGTCGCTGGTGACGTCAGCGTCGGCCGACGTCGGTGACGGGCCGTCGCTGACGTGTCGCAGCGTCGGCGACGCGTCGCCGAAGTATAACATAGGCCTCACCGAGAACGACCCACCGACGGCCACGGACCCAACCACAAGGAGTGGACAACCAGCCAGGAACCAGCGCGGACTCACACTCTAAGGCCGACAGCAAGCGGAGAGAAACGCCCACGGCAAGAACAAGAGCCATCCTTGGTGCAATAAATATTCACAGGTCGCTACACCATGCAGGGTTCGAACCCTGGTCGCCTGTTAGCAAACAGCGCACAAGGACGTTGCGCCGCCGCTGCCAGTGGCGCGCGCCAATGCATGCGTGCAATGTTCACGTATATATAACGTATGCGTACAGTAGAGCTGCCATGCATAGATAGTGGACCGCTAACAGTCAGGTCGGCGCTCTGAGTTGTTGAGCAAGGCGAATTTGAAATGCGTGGGAGTTTCGGTGGATGAAGTCAGGGCACAAACTATTCCACTCAGCAACCTGCCGTACCAGGAAGGAGCTCTCATAGCTAGCCGTATTAGGCTTATCCGGTCGAATACGGAATAGGTGACCCCTTAGTCTGCCAACACTGGCTGCTGGTTCGAAAAGGTCGTAGATATTAAGGCAAATCTCATCTGTGGTCAACTTGTACATTAGAGTGAAGTCGGATATTTTGCGTCTGAACTCCAGAGAGTCAGCGTTAAGTCTGGAAGGACGTTCTTTATAAGAAAGACTTGGCAAACCGCAGCGACAAAAACAGCGATATGTGATGCTCTTTTGGACTTTCTCAACTTCTTCTATAAGAGATATGTTTTGTGGGGACGATATGGGTGTACAGTATTCAAGTAATGGCCTCACGTAGAGAACGAATAGTCGGAAGAGCGCAACAGGATCTCGCATTTTGAATGCTCTAAGAACGAAGTTCGAACAACTGAGGGTGTCCCTTACTTTATCGTGGATGTAGCTGTCGAAATTGAGATGAGTATCATACACTACCCCCAAATCGCGTATCTGGTCAACACAAGTCAACGCAGTTCCTCGTAGAGAGAAAGAGAAATTCGGATGACCTCGTCCTAGTTTTATGACTGCAGTTTTTTGCACGGATATGTCTAAGTCCCACATTCCTGACCACTGTTCGACAGAATTTATTGCATCTTGAAGCTTTTGGCAATTGTTAACTGTAAATATTCTGGTGTCGTCGGCATATATGCTGCATACGCAGTCGGGTGGGAGAGCGTACGGCAAATCATTAATGAAGATTACGAACAGAAGTGGTCCCAAACAGGTTCCCTGGGGAACGCCACTTAGTGAGGGGTAGGACGGAGAAATGCTATCGTTTACTACAACAGACTGTACTCTGCCATTGAGGAAGGAGTGCAAAAATTTCAGCAGCTGCCCCTTAATTCCGTACGAAGAGAGCTTTTTAACAAGTAAAGGTATGGAAATTGAGTCGAAGGCTTTAGCATAGTCAAGGTAGCAAACAGAGACGTAATTACCCTTATCAAGCTCTCTGTGCCACAACGGAACAGTGGAAAGTAGAGCGGATGTTGTTGACTTCTGTTTTAAAAATCCATGCTGTTCCTCTCGGAGGATGTTATTGACCTTGAGATACTCGTTGATTTTTTTGCATAGAATACGTTCCATAACCTTACCGGTTGAGCTGGTAAGATATATGGGTCGATAATTGACAACCTCGTTTTTTGGTCCTTTTTTGTGAATAGGACGCACAAAGCCAACCTTCCAAAGTCGGGGAACATCACCATCGAGTAAAAATCTGTAAGAATTGTCAACGGGCCAACTAGGCCAAGTGCTGCCCTCTTCAAAAAGACATATGGTATGCTATCTGGTGATGTGGAAAATCTATAGGTAGTTTCCGTAGTACGCTGTAAACTGTTTCTTTAGTGATGTCAACCCAGTTCAGCTCACTGTCGGTCATAGAGGGCTGATAGGCTCCGGTATCGCGTGGAGGTTTATAGACTGATTTGAAGTAATCGGCAAAGAGTCTACATTTATCGTTATCATCTCTAACTAAAGTATTACCTGCTATCAAACAAGGTATACAGTACCGGACATGTCTTTTGGTCATTGGCCGAAAAAGCCGCGCCGGCCAACATAGGCCGCTTTGGAACGCTCCAAAGCGGCCTATGTTGGCCGGGGCGGCTTTTTCGGCCAATGACCAAAAGACATGTACGGTACTGTAGTCTCCTCTAATTTTAATTTCTTTTTGCAAAAACTGAAAAATAGCTTAGCATTCTTACAACGAGCTATTCTTTTTTCCTTAATTATTTGATAGCTATAAACGGCTCGCTTAAGCTTGCGCGAGAACTTGATATATCTTGGGTCCTTAATGGACGAGGTAGAGTAGTAAAGCCGATCAACTTTGGATTTGAGGGCAAGTATTTTTCTTGTATAGCGGTTACGAGTATGAATGCGCCGTACTAAAGGAACGTGATTTGCGATAAGGTTGTGGCATATCTCAACAAAGTTCTTGTACAAAACGTTAACATCAGGTGAACAGTTGTTTACTCCAACCCAGTCTATTTCGGCTAACGAAGAAATTATCGAGTCATAATCGCCCATGGAAAAGTTTCTGATTAGTTTAGACCTCTTAGTGGGCTGTTGCTTTGTTTCATGAATTCAAAACGAGATGGAGTTGTGATCTGATGTACTGAACGGTGGAAGGACATGAACTGCTCCAGTTATGGTAGGCTGGGACACTAAAAGTATATCGAGTATATTTAGACCATGAGTGGGTTGGGATACCAACTGCTTCAGGTTCACTGATGTGGCGAAATCAATAAACAGAGATGAGGATATTGTCTAAATATTTCCTCTATGCGACATGTCACACCAGTCAGTTGTTGGGAAATTAAAATCGCCTAATAGAAGAATGTGGCCACTCCACTCGTCACAGAGGCCGTGGAGAAATTCAATGAATTCCGCAAATGTGGTTGAATTACAGGAGGGGCTACGGTAACAGAGAAGTAGCAACGCACTACCATGTTCAGTTTCAACACTATGAGCTATTGATTGAATTTCGCTATGAAGTTACTAGTAAGGTCTTCAGCTTAACCGGTTCCATGCTGATATCAGCGGCCGGCCCATCCTGTATCACGGGTGGGTGCTGACAGACCTCGAGGATATCGCGGATGTTACGTGCGGTCAAACAGCGCCGGTGGCGTAAGGCGAACATCGCTGCCCGGAAGGCAGAAGATGCCGGTTCGAGTCCCGCCGGCGTAAGAGTTTTGATCGCAACAAAACATCCTGTAATAGCATGTATTTAATCCGTCCTCAAGTCGCAAAATAATAAAACTTGAAGCAAAACAAACAAAACAACTTTACTAGGAAGTTGTGGATAAGGCTTCATGAGTACGAGTACTCCACCATATCGCCTGCCACTGTACGCAATAAAATATTTGAATTTTCGTAGCTTGCTATTCGAAGAAGAAGGTACTACCTCATCGTGATCTACGAAATTCTAAATTCAATGACGAATCTATCTGTGGAACAGTTTTACACGATTTTGCCTTCCGCCATCAGGGGTGCACAGGCAGGCATCATTTTCCGAGATCTAAGATTCTCTACGTGCCACGTTCTTTACACAAAGGGCTGGTTCCGAATTCGTCAAACTATCGAAACATCTCCCATTCCACTCCTTGAGTAAATTCAAAAAGCTTTTTGAAAGACATTACCGAAACGCTTAATTGCTTACCTTTTTATGAATGTAGATATCTATGCTCAATCAATTCAATTCTTGTTCATCACGTTCTCCTTTTGGGATGTTTTTTTGTTAACATTCCTTTTAGTATCCTCATGAGTTGTTTATGTTTTGCGTGAATTTCACGTATAAATAAATCACCTGTATCACCTGTCGCCCCGTTGATCATCGACTTGCTCGAGCGGGCGCCAGTAGCGTCTCCATTCGTCCCTGTCGCGTGCCAGAGTGGTCCAATGAATCCTCCTCGCTCGGGGGACGCGAAGAGCGTCACATCGGTCGTTCAGGGCTTTCAAGAAAAAGTCCGACCAACGCGTTGGTGGGCGTCCTGGTGTTCTCTTGACATCCCGCGGAATCCAGTCGGTAACGGCTCCCATCCAGCGGGTGTCTGCGAAGCGCATTACGTGGCTGGCCCAACTAATTTTCGACAACTTGGCCCACGCGACAGCGTCTCTGATGTTCGAACGTCGGCGAAGCTCGGAACTCCGGAGGCCTTCTCTCACTTGCGTGAGTCGTGTCACTCCGAGCATCGTCCTCTCGATTCTACGCTGCGCGAAGCTGGTCGCGTGTTCATCCTGCTTTCGTATAGCCCAGGTCTCTGAGGCGTATGTTAGGGCGGTACAAGGTCGCCATTATTCAGCACCGGCGGCTGCCGCGCCGCGACGTCGCGTGCGTCGCATTGCGGCGTCGAGTTCGCCGCACGGCAAACTCCCTGCGAACAGCAGCTCCGCTCCAGAGCGTACTATCTGCCACAATGGCAATAATAACTCGACTCAATAACAACATTTGATTTCCGTTATAATCTAGCGTTCTTACAAGGAAAGGATAACAGCTCGCCAAGGAACATTGAGAAATGCTTATCGGTGGATGCAGCTTCGGCCACAGTGGATCCTATATTCCTTATCTGAAACTAAGATTGGCCAAGGTAGTTACATTTTACTTTCGTGGGCTATTATCAAGTCAATTCTGATGGGTATTCATCCCATACATGCGGTAGTCAGCCGACTGAAGAGTGTTTTATTCTTCCGCGGCCAGTTTCGTAGCAAGGCACCGTCTCAGGAGCGATGGAGGACCAGACTTGTCTTTGTGAGTCCCAAATTTAGAATCGAACTGGGATATAATACATGCGATACATCCTTCCTTCCACTTCGGTACGCGCGGCTTTTATTCCAGGGATTTCTGGATGTTGTCGTCCCTTTGGAAATTCGAACTACACATCTCGCCTCCAAATATCACTATTACCTGATGTACGCTTCCCTCATTAGTAGAAATGTAGGCGTTCACACTCTGGCTCGTGTCTTATCCGCTGATGTTGCCCATGTTTAACACGTACGAGCAAACTCGGTAGAACGTTTCAAAAACGTGATCAGCTGATAGACCTAGATTACCTTATTATCTTAATCATTCTACTGCAACTGTTTTCTCAACAGAATATACTTTCCACCATAGTTGGAGCTCTGTTGGACTGTCATTTCACACCTAGTTTTTGACGTCCCCTTCAGTCAGTAGGAAAGGCAGTAGCCATAAATCTGACAGCGTTTGGTGGAAATGAGTAATATTTCTCTGCAATCCATGCATTCCTGCACAAGTTCTAGAATACTGCAATGCTCAGCTCGCGGGTCGGAGTATTGGTGTGTCAGTGGATCGCGAGGGGCGGTCTTTATGTACGAATGGTCACCGCGTCCGCGACAACGACTGCCGCGTGCGCGATGAGCTCCGCTGCGGTCGTGGGAACTGTGCCTCATGACCTGCTGCGGACACTAGGTTTGAGTTGTTGATATCCCTTTCTGCGGTTGCAGGAGCTGCGGGAAAAGATGGTCTGGTTCAGAAATTAAGTTTGAGTTATAAAACTAATCAACTTTCGAATGCTCAATTTTATATGATGCTTCTTCAGGAAAAGCTGAAAATATGACACACTATCGCAGTGGAACTGACTTTGTATACAACTTCTAACACTTGGTGTGCAAGTTCTGATGCAGGTCTAGATATCACCGGCCGCTGAAGTCACCCAATTACGACGTCTCCTGCCGCTCTTGCCGCGCTATTCGCCGCGCCCGCGGCGACTATTCGTACATAATGTCCCGCAGCCGTGGATCGCGCGCTCGAAGCAGCTGAGTCATAGCGCGGCGCGGTCGCAGCGCAGCAGCCGCCGGTGCCGAATAATGGCGACCACGGTAGAGTCGAATAGGTGGGCACGGAGTCGGACGTTCTTCGTCTTCTTCGCCACTTTCTCGACGCTCTTGAATGCTCCCCAAGCCTCTCGTTTCCTCCTGCTCAGCTCCGGCGCTAGGTCGTTGGCCATATTGACTTCGAGACCCAGATAGACGTAGCTGGAGCATTCGGAGATGTTCGTTCCGTTGAGCGAGAATGGGACATCAGAAACTTGTCCGTTCCTGAACATCGTCTTCGTAAGATTCAGCTCCAGTCCAACGTTCCCACATACACGACCGAAGTCGGCCAGCATTCGCTCCGCCTGGCTGGTAGTCGGTGTTATGAACACGATGTCGTCAGCGAAGCGAAGATGATGTAGTTGCCGGCCGTCGACCTTCACTCCCATGTCTTCCCACTCTAGTTCGCGCATGACGTTTTCGAGGGTGGCGCTGAAGAGCTTCGTGGATATGGTATCCCCCTGCCGAACCCCTCTCTTTACGTCGATGAGGGCGTCGTTGTAGAATGGTGAGATCTTGGTCGTGAATCCACTGTACAGCTCTCGAAGGACTCTGATGTACTGAGTAGGAACGCTCTGAGTGAGCAGGGCCTCGCAGACCGCTTCAGTTTCAACGGAGTCGAATGCCTTCTTCAGGTCGATGAACGTAAGGCACAGAGGCAGCTTGTACTCTCGCGATACTTCGATGAGCTTCGTAATGGTGTGTATGTGGTCGATCGTTCTGAATCCTCTCCGAAATCCTTGTAACGGCGGAAAAAAAGGAAGAAGATCCTTATTATTCTACCGCTCTTCAGTCCTACATTTATAACCTCCGAATTCCTACCCGATTCGAAGGAGACGCCGTCTCTCCGTAGATTTTAGAAACAATTTGGAAACATTACAAAACACATTGAAATGCACATTTTATCGGCACGAACAATTCGACAACGCCATGGGTGCATAAATAGGTTAGCGGAGGGATCCTTGGGGAACGGGGGGGGGGAGGCAGGAACCGCTTAAGGCGATCCCAGGTACGAACGGCTGGGGCGCCGCCAGACTCAGACCGGAGCCGAACGCCAGAGGCGGATCAGCGGGAGGAGGTAAACAAGCTGCCTAGGTTCAACTTGATCCTTCTTTTATAACCAGTGCCGAGCACGGCTGTCGCTGTTGTTGACCACGGAGCGTGAGCAGATCTGTGTGAGAGCGTGGGTACTGAGGTTTCTAGAGAAATGATCTTCCATCTGTTATTGACTTCTCTACATCCTACCCTATTCGATTGTCCCTGTCCCAGGGACTAAACAAAGCATAAGGGTCTGGGGAAGGAAATTTATAACAGCTTCCAGACGGCGATGGGAAGTGGTAGCGACCTCGTGCAGCATGACGAGTGAGTTAGTGTTGGTCGTGCTGCTCGATTGTCATCATTCACATGCAGTCCTCATCGGATTCGTGCTGTCGTGCCATGACTTCGACGAACGTGATGGGCTGCAGCGCGATGAACAGTTAAAGCAACTCAGTGTCCACTGCTTGAAACTCACCATACTGAAATTATTAGTTAAGCATGAATAGTGGCGAAGTCGCTGCGGAGTGCAATGTAACGCTCTCGAATTCGGTATATGAGACTACTTGCCATAACCAAAATTGGGAGCGAACGAGTTAATATACACTGAGATCGCGTCCTTTATTGACGGGTTTATTAAAACCTGGTTTGAGCTTTCATTTAATAACAATTACAATATTCATCACTTTACTTCTATAATTTTATGCTTCTATAGTGAAGGGAGCATCTGCTCGCTGCTGATTGAGGGTGGCAGTTTCAGTGCTTTAGTCGACTTTTAAATTATCGAGCAGTCAATGCATGTGGTAGTGATGAAATAGGGGCGGTATTATATTAGTAAAGGTGTGAATCTTTGATAAAACTATCTTTTTTCCGGCAGTCTTTCCCGTCAGCGGGATGCGATATGAGGTAAGCATCTTTGGGCTTAATTCTATCATGGTTAAGGTGCATTTTGTCTTTCCTTAGGACGTCTCCTAAGACTTGACTAATTGCACGCGGACACTCTTCTAGCAGCTTTATGCTTTCTTTCTTATTATACAGTTCTTCTTTATCTTCGGCTAAGTCACCGGATAGTGCCCACAGGTTTTTCGACATTGTGATTAAATCGCAAATGTAAGTACAAGCTTGCTTTTGCCCTTTCTTCGAATTCTCCCTAATTTGATGAAAGGAGTAAAGGTAAGCTTTCAGAGTATGGGGGATTAGAAGATATTTTAAAGCAATATAGATGCCAAGATGGTTGTTTGGACTAGGACTTTTGTATTGGTGGTAGTTTTTTTGCAGTGCAGAGTAATGGTTTTTTATGCTACTATTAGGTATCAGGCTACTACACTAGAAGTAAGACGCTCTTGGATTATGCGCAATTAAAAAATGACAGGTTGGAGTCTGCGCCACGT
The DNA here is from genome assembly GCA_947396885.1 of Heligmosomoides polygyrus polygyrus. Taxonomy (NCBI): domain Eukaryota; kingdom Metazoa; phylum Nematoda; class Chromadorea; order Rhabditida; family Heligmosomidae; genus Heligmosomoides; species Heligmosomoides polygyrus. The sequence goes on along the minus strand of OX377202.1, from coordinate 45,528,328 downwards.
TTAGGTACATACACTTATATGGTCTTATTACATGATTTCGAAAGTATTAATTTGATACAGTATTCTAAATTTACAGTGACGCTGTGGAAGTGTTAAAATACTGTTTAATTTTATATTTTAAATTTTATCATGTCATATTGTGTGGCTTTTCTTAAATCCAGCAATTATTTGACAGATATTAATCAAAGCTTTTGCTAATCCTTTTCCATTCGAATTTAATTATTTATCTATTTTTTACGGATGCATGCGGTTCAGATAGTATGTACAGGAACCATTTTCTGATTCTCAGTCAGTACGAAGAGAGCATTGATTGAACATATATAGGTGAAATGTGACGGTAGGCCACCAGTCCGTTACGATTCCTTTCCTTTCGTTTGGAGCTTACAAATGGTGTTGTTTTGATAGGGATGCCGGCTTTGGTTGCGTAGCCAATTGTTTTGATTTATGAATTATGAGGAAATGCTATTATTAATAGGTTATAGAAATTATTGACTATCATCTCTGTTGGAAGGCAGAGGTGCAGTGTGCGCCAGCAAAGGTCACACTCGAAAAGTCAATGGAAGAAAGGAAAAGTAATTTTTATGAGGCGGTTAGCCTCGGCCAATTTTTTTACTGGCTTTTGAAATTTTCTGCAGTGCTGAGAGCAAACGTACAACTTAAAAACAATCGGGGATGACAAGTTATTTACTATGTATGATGTATTCAAATTATTGATTTGTTTTTAAGGCATCTCTACTTTGTCACTAATGAGCTGGAACTAGGAAACCCTCGTTGATGTGAAAGTTTCATTTGTATTAAGCAGTTTCATAGCTACTTAATAAGTATTCATGGCTTCTTTGGGGGGGGGGGGGGGTGAAATTTTATCGACTGAAACTAAACAAACACAGCATTATTTATTAGACAATACTGGATAAGGCAGATAGATGGGTAAGGGGGGATGGAATCGCATAAGGCAGGTCTAGGAACGAACGGCTAAAGCGCCGACAGCTTCAGAGGGGAGCCGAACGCCAGAGGCGGATCAGCGGGAGGGGTAAGCAAGCCGCATAGGTTCAACTTGATCCTTCTTTTATAACCAGTGCCGAGCACGGCTGTCGCTGTTGTTGACCACGGAGCGTCAGCAGATCTGTGTGAGAGCGTGGGTACTGACTGAGCTTTCTAGAGAAATGATCTTCCATCTGTTATTGACTTCTCTACATCCTGCTTGTTCGCATTGCTGTCCTTCGTCCAGCGTTCTGCTGATCCTATTCAGGATGACTCGAGTGAACAGCTTGAAGACTACGGACGGCAGGCAGATGGGGCGATAGTTGCCAATGTCGCGCACGTCTCCCTTCTTGTACAGCAAGACGGTCTTGCTGGTCTTCCACTAAGATGGAACCTTGCACTCCGACAGGTAGCGTGTTAAGAGCCGTGCCAAGGTGTTGATGAGCGCTGGCGGGAGGTTCTTCAGGTGTTCAGCTCTGATCCTGTCAGAACCGGGTGCTGTACGTTTCTTCACCGACGAGATGGCATGTCGGATTTCGGAAGAGAGAACAGAGGGGACGACGTATCCATCCTGCGGAAGATGGCATGGGGCAGGTGGACGTGGCTATTGAAGAGATCGGAGTAGAAGTCGTGGATGACTTTCTCCATGGTCCTTCTGGAAGAGGTGATGGTTCCGTCAGGACGTCGGAGAGCGGTCATCTTGGTCTTGAAGTTGGCGAAGTTCCGGCGGGCATTGCGGATGCTCAGCCCTGCCTCTGCTGCTTCAGCCAACACTTCCGCCCTTCTCTCCTTGAGATCTTCCTTTATCGCCGCTCTGCATAGCTTTGCAAGCTCGGTCGTCAGTTGGTAGTTGCCTGACGCTCGTGCTGCTCCACGCTGGCGTATCAGCTGGAGAGTTTCCGGAGACAGACGTCTCTTGGTGGTCTTCATGCTCTCGGCTCCCTTAGCACTATCGCGGAGATGGTGCACGAAGTGGTCGTATTCCTCGTCAATGTTGTCCATACGGTATCTTCCCAAAGGCCGACAGGAGAGATGTATATGTCCCAGTTGATGGCTGTTCTGGGACTCCTCTTCTTGAACTTTGCAGCCATCTCTCCTTGACGCGAAAAGCGGAACCTCGCGCGAAGGAGGCGGTGGTCCGATCGCGTGTAGAACTTGGGGACAACGGAAACGTCGGTCATGCGGTTGTAGATGATGTGGTCGATCTCGTTGTGGAACTGGCCACCGGGAGATTCCCAGGTCCATCGTAGGAAGGGAGGCTTCTGGAACAGTGAGTTTCCATAGTCGGTCTTGGTCGACATGATAAACTTAGACAGCTTTTCACCTTGCTTGTTCCACTCCAAACCGTAGGTTCCGATGTGAAATTCTTCCGGCGAACTTCGCGGTCCGATCTTGGCGTTGAAGTCGCCGACGATCACCTTGTAGAAGGTGTGACCTTCCTTATAGAACTTCTCCAGCTCCATGTAAAAGGCTCCGTGTCTTCGTCATCGTAGACGGATGTTGGGGCATACGCGACGAATACAGTCAAAACTGGCACGGAGCCACATCGCTTCAGTCGCATACGTCCGATTCGGGTTGTCAGAGACTCGTACGAATCGATGTTCATGGCTAAGTGCGTGTTGACGAGGACACCAACGACGCCTACTCCCCGCTGTAGCATGTTCCGAGGAACAGTTCTCCTCCGGAGTCGTGGGCGGCGTGTAGGGGGTGTTGTCTTCTCGTCTCGGTCGTACTTGATCTTTCTGGCTTGCATCATAAGGTCCTCGACGGATGCTTCCGATGCGAGCGTGCGGGCGTTGTAAGTACAGATCGTCATCCTAGTCCTTCTCAGTTTGCACAGCCTGGTAAGGCCCTGAGATTTGAGCAGTCTCTCCGTACTCGTCCTTCCCATCGCTGCAGAAATGGGGGCTCTTTCGGGGTCAGGGGAATGAGGCCCTTTAGTGCTGATGTGTTTGACTGCAGTACACACGGTAGCTAGTCAGCCTCTGTCGTGCGGGCGAAGAACTCCGAGCAGCCAGCCAGACTGCCCGAAGGGACGGGGGAGACTTTTGAGGCGGCCTCGAATTGCCTTACATGTACTCCCAGTCTACCGGGTGCAAGCTTTTGGCCGAGCCGACACAGTTCCAATCCGCATAGTCACAGACACATCCACGCACACTGTGCATGAACATGCCGCTCCCACGCACAAGGAACGCGTCGACCCGATACAGCAGGAGCATCCCTTGTATCCCACCTGCGTCTCTGGGCAGTACACGTCGCATTTGGTTCGCGTTTTCGTTTCCCTATCCACTACCCGGGGACGCGCCACGTGGCCCTACGTCAAGCGGCCCGAGATCCCACTTAACAAGAGAGCCCGAAAGCTCTCTATCGAGGGAGATCCGTGGATCTCTGAGTGATGCGGCTAAGAATTCCTCATTAAACTCCTACCACACTCACTCTACAAGCTGTCACGCCTCCCACTCGATTGACAGGTTCGATCCTATATGCATGCACTACGCACTCTCAGAAAATTCCTGGCTTGACAGAACACTTTACGCCATGCTTGAGATACTCCGGGAACATGCAATAAGAGAATGGAGTTTTTTTTGGCGTGCAAGAAGCCATTTTAGAAGAGGATTTTAGTAGTAGTTATATTCTGTTTCACCTCTAAGCCCTATACAGGATATACTTACTAAAGCAAAGAAGCGAAAGAAATACAATCATTCTGGTAGGATCATCACTAGGGCAGGGAGTGACTACGATACTTGAATAGCCAGGTGTTGTGTTTTTATACGCAAAAATAAGGTCAGAAGGGGCGGGTATTGCCTATAGGATCTGGTTGCAGAGAGGTCGAGGTCGGGAGAGGGCTACAGGGGAGGTCAATGCCTTTAGCAATGCATTCGTATGAGGTCACTGTTTGCATGGGTCAGAGGCAAAAATTAAACCAGAAACAAAAAGATGCATCACATGGACAGTTGGTTGATAAGTTGTTTAACGATTCGATAAATATCTTTGAAAGAATCTACGAGTTCATATTTGTAAGCGATACTTTTGTGTTTATGTACACTTTAACTATGGATTGAAGAATTAGATCTTTATTGTACTGTAATTGAAGCAAGGAGGTAATCAAATTGCAAAGTCTATCAACAAAGTCTTCTCTTAGAGCAGCATCGTGATATTCGTAGAGTTTCAGTTAAAGTTATTCCTCTTTTAAGGGAATTGCTAGTGTACGAACTACTGTGAGGAAATCTAATTACTTTAAAAGGAAAATAATCGGTCTTATTGTACTGCTTAGTGAAAATGCAATCGTTCACTATCTTATTAGTAAGGACTAGAAAATTGCATTGGTGTATATTAATATGAGTTTTATTCACCTCAAGACAATTTTCATAAGTTTCGGAAATGATTTTCTCTAACCTCGTTTCTTCAAGATTATGTACAATAAGTATGTCAACCATATATCTGAATGGACAAAAAACTTTGTTATTTAATGTATTTTTGGTAGCGTATTTGTATTCGAAAAAGGAAAGGTTTAAATCAGCAATCATTGGACTAGCGTTACCTCCTTGTGGAACGCCTTTGAGTTGCTTATATAAAGCTCCACCTAGTTTACAATAAGAATCTTGTAATAAGTAGTCAATCATGTAGATTATGTCTTCTTTTCTATAGGATCTATGTTTGTTATTATTAGAAGGAAAGTTTCCATAAAAGGCTTTGTAGTTATCAACAAAGTTTTTATTAGCATTTTCAAAACATATGTTCATTATTTCTGTGACGTTTCTAATAATTATATTATGTGGTATGTTAGTAAATATATCCACAAAATCGGCTGAGTAGAGTTTAAGGTTATTGTCAGATTTCGTTGGAAATGTTCATGTCGTTGATGGACCAAAATTTCTTTAAACAACCAATATTGCAGTAGGCGTTGTAAGCATAGTTCTTAAAATGTTTACGGAAATGAGTTAGTATCGTCATTACTTCAACAGCCAATGGCTTAACACTACTATTTGAAGCGCCTGTTATGAATCTGAATTTAATTGGACATTTGTGAAGTTTAGGTATACAGTAGATGAGATGTATAGTCCCACTGAAATTGTTTGTTAAATTAATACTGGAAATAAATGCATTATGTCTGGCTACAATATCATTGACATCATTAGAGGATCGGATGTATATATTATTGCTTGAAGAATTGTTTAGATTTTCCATATCTTTTCGGATTATTTCGAAATAAAGTTTTTTGCAAACAACTCCATAACGAGGACGCTTTATCAAGGGGGCACAATGTGAAAAATTGTTGTACATATTTATCTTGAGAAAGATATTTTCTAAAGATATCAGCAGCTTGAGCTTTGGCAATGTAAATGAGAGGTCTAGCTATTCGATTCTTGAAAAAAGATTCTAAAAGATACCTTATTCTTTGTATAATAGTAGCATGAAGTTTGTATCTACTTTTAATTTCAACAAGTATCTGTTGAAAGAGATTCTGCCAGATGTTTTTTATTGAACTAGCGTTGAAGTGAGGTTTTGGTCTATATCTAGTTCCTTTGCTTAAAATTTCATACATTCCGTACAAATTCTTAAAAATATTGACATCTCCGGTCACAACATGATTATAGAATGGATCTACAAATAATGGGAAATTGTGACAGATGCAAGGTACAGTGTGCGTAAAAAGCATTGATGCACTAAATGACGGCTGTTGAAATAGTATGGCGCAGTAAGTTTTAAAATGTTGACTTAAGAAATATGGAAAATGATCTTACAAACGCGATAGAATAGCTCGCAATCGACATCGGCTCCTTTACTGTGAATACAGGAGCGAAAACGACGGAGAAATTCATGAGCACGCGCCGCTAGTAATCGCTTGGATTTCGTTCCGTGCTTTTAACAGGGTAGCCTTCTGCGACTGGTCACTTCTGCTGAAAGTAGCCCAGACCTCATTCTCCAAAATCGCCTAAAAAAAGTAATCTAGCGGATTCACGTTTAAGCTGTGCTCGTCTGAGAAGCTGTTCACACCTGCGCATGTTATCTGTTTGCCGTTATGGGACAGAGGTTGACAATTTTTGATTTGAACGTTATCGTGCTTGAACACCTTGTAATCATCATCTGTTATGACAGAGCCGTAGCTGACGTTTGGGTTGCTGACCTCTTTCCTCACCAACCGTTTCGAACAGCGCCAAATTCTCTTGTTAAGGAAGTATTCAGCTGTCTGGGTAACAGACAAAAAAAGGCTCACCGTAACGGTGACGATCATGTTTCTTCAGTTTTTTCGTGAGTGTTTTTTTGAGCACAATACAGACAACAAAAATAACACATAAGAACCTAGAGGGGTAGAAACAGAAAGCTGGAGCTGAAACAAATGTAGGTGCGTCAATACTTTTTACGCACCCTGTATATCATGTTGTGCAGTAATGTCAACGTTTCGTAAAAACTATTGTAATTGAATAGTTTTTTTTTTTGAAAGGAGTTCTTCGTATTTATGAATAATTCTAAAGAGTTTGCACATTATATTACTATGCTCACCAATTAGTTTAATCACATTTTTTTGTTAATAATTTTGCTTAAATTAAATGAGTCCAAAATGTTGCCGTAGAATGGCTGTTTAACATTTATTGCATCATTTTTGTTGCTGATTTTACATGTTGTTGTATTAAAGCTAAAGTGATAATAGCACATAGAACTGAATAATAAAAAAATTTTCTTTAGGAATGTTGAAAGTTTCAATACTATTCAGTGTAATTTTAATCAATGCACTTATGAAACTTTTTGGTTTTGATTTTAAAAATCTGAACAGATCATATTGCTTGTTGTTAACATTATGGAGGAAGAGGGAGACTTCGCTTATAATATTGTTAGGGTCAGTTTGTTCCGAGGTTTTCTTATTTTTGCGTTTCTTACCTCTATTAGGTCGAACTTTAACTATTTGTAAACTAAAGAAAGGATGGTTCGGTTTATTTATTTATTTATTGAATACGTCATAACACGCGCCATACAAAAAAAAGCCGAAGAACACTCTCAAGCAATCTAGGCAGATTTTCCATGCAAGCAAGCGTCGTCCACATATCAGCATTGTAAACACTGACAACAAAACTCCAAAAGACGAGGAAAAAAGGGGGTGAGTACGAGGTGCCTAGTGCGGAAGGATGGATATGTAGGAGTTTAAGAAAAAAAACCTAATTTTTGAAAGACCTGACGGTGGATTTAAGGCCACCGTTAAAAATTTGTAGACTGCTGGTTTAAATAGATTAGGCAAACCAGCATACACGGGCAGCGTACATGTCGGCGAGGGCCAACGAAGAGCATGTCCCCTAGATATAGTCCTATAGAAGAGGCTTCTAATGGTATGTGAACGATTCCAAGCGGACTATAGAATATATTGGAACATGACACCTGTGGCCTCATGGAGCGCCGTTTGTATTTTACCTAGCACGTGGGTTCAAAATAATTCGTAAGCCAAGAGATTTATCAACGCCAGGTAGACAGCTGCCATAGGAAAAGTAACGAAATAGAAATAGGATAATATAACTCAATAAAAAACTAATATATTAGATAACAAGCCTTCAGCACTAAACACCCCTGAGAATAAACTTAACATTCTGAGCACATATCAACACTAGATTACATTAATAAAAAAGGCCTGGAACGCTTGAATCCATGGAAAATTTGCGGATGTCCCAATGATTCAATTCAGTCCAACACAATTCAATTTTGCCTAGTACAATGCGTCTATATCACATCATCTAAAGACCAACAATGCAGATAAACTCGGTAAAACAGGGAAACATATAAATAAATAGAAACTAACTAGGGTTAGGAAGAAGAACAAACAAGCAAACATAACAAACTAGAGTTAGGGTTACCTTGCTGCTAGACATATCACAACAGTATAACGGCATAACACAGCGACATTTCTGAGCACAATTTTCCCTAAGATCCCAAGCAGTAGAGGGAAGCAGATTTATAAAGCCGCCAAAAGAGCAAGTGCGTACTGCTAATGGTTGTCCATGGAATTGCCGTCTAATTAGCAAATAGAGCCACTGAAACCGCTTCGACATATCTGCAATAGCAATAATTGACTTTAGCCTCAAGCATATGACTTTTCAATTAAAATCCTTAATCTCTAGAGCAGACAGCAGATCGATTCGCTTCAATCTGGCTCTAAAAGTCGAGCTGTCCGGCGATTCAATTACCGATGCAGGAAGCATCTGAAGCCATCTAGCTGATCTACAAAAAAAGTTATTAAACATTTTTGTATTACTATTCCTTATCAGTTTAACGTTGTGTATCAGTAGCATAGTGTTGCGCCCCCTACATGGCCTAAAAATCCAGTATTTGCTGGGCCTCAATTTGGACTCTCCCTTGGCAACTTTGAAGGCAAACACTAGATCGTTAAACACTCGGCGGAATAGTAGACTGTCAAGCTTGAGGAACTTCAATCTCTTTTTGTAATCTGGCATGGTGTAGGGGTAACCCGGGTCAGGAAAACATCTATACATTAGGATCTTCGTAAACGTTTGCTGGACTTTTTCTATTCTACTTTGAAGCTTTCTTGTAGAGGGATTCCAGATCTGTGAACCATATTCCAAAATAGGTATAACGTATGCTTTGTATAGCCTGATGAAAGTTTGTGGATTGCTACACTGAGTATTCCTGTATATGGTAAAGAGTACAGCAAAAGCTTTCCGAACAATCATATTTATGTGCATTTCAAATTTTAGATCCGATTTGACTAGAATACCAAGGTCACGAACTTCTGTTATCTGCTTTTGTATCATGTCCTTGAACCTATACTCTTTAAAAGCGGCATTACCGATGTGCAAAACGCATGTTTTTGACAGGTTCACAGGGATATCCCAAGCTGTTGCCCACTCCATCATTCTGAAATGGAAAGCGAAAGAGCCTCGTAGATCTCTGATTGATTGGATTCGTTATAGGTACCATATATTTTAATATCATCAGCATAAATCTGAATCTTGACGAGAGGATGGGTATCTAACTGGGCTGGCAGATCATGCGTGTAGGCTAGGAATAAAAGAGGGGAAAGTGCACCTCCCTGTGGAACACCGCTCGGGCAAGAACGTAAACCAGAAAAGGTGTTCTCTACCTTAACACACATGCTTCGTTCCGTCAAGCAGGATTGGAGCCAACTCAGCAGTGGTCCCCTTATACCCAAATTGTAAAGTTTTCTAATAAGTTTCTCATGGTTGACTTTGTCGAACGCTTTGGATAAGTCGAAATATATAACATCAACTGAACTGCCACTGCTGATAGCTAGGTTTCAATCGTACAAACAGTCAGAGAGTTGGGTTATGGTTGAGGCTCCTGCTGTGAAACCATGCTGCTGTGTAGGTATTAAGGAGTTTTTTATGAACCACTCCGAAAGCCTGTCTCTAACAAGTTTCTCCATTATTTTCATAGGGGTAGGTGTAATACTAATAGGACGAAATGATGATACCAAAACAGATTCATTCGTTTTAGGAATAGCAGTAACAATTGAGGTCTTCCATATGGAAGGAATTTCGCTGAACAATAATGAAATATTAAAAATCATGGAGAGTGGTCTGCATAAAAAGTATGCACATTTTTTGTAAATAACCTGCGGAATACCATCAGATGTTAGAGAGGTGGAAGGCTTCAAAGATTTTAAAACCTTTAGCACCTCATCAGGGCTGAACATTATTTCGGAAACGTAGTTCGAGTTTAACTGGCCACTGCTATCACTTACGTCGATACCATTTTCACGAAAAATAGTATGATGGCTGGTCCGAACATGTAAGTTCCAGCAAGAAGAATCATTATCGAATCATTGTAAATAACCTGCGGAATACCATCAGATGTTAGAGAGGTGGAAGGCTTCAAAGATTTTAAAACCTTTAGCACCTCATCAGGGCTGAACATTATTTCGGAAACGTAGTTCGAGTTTAACTGGTCACTGCTATCACTTACGTCGATATCGACATCCAGGGTTTCAGTAAAAGATGACCTACCATTTGAAGTAAACACAGAAGCGAAGTAAAAAGCAAGCGCTTCTGCTTTTTGGACAGGTGTTAAGTACTTATTCCCGTTTTCGTCACGAAGTGTTGGTAAACTTGATTGGGGTCTAATCTTCCTTATCAAACTGAAAAGCTTACTTGTGTTTGAGTTCATTGCAGCTTTCTTCACCTTATATTCCAGGAATCTCTTTAAATGATGATCAAGTTTGGAGCACACCTTCTTGAACTCGATCCGTGACAGTGGATTTGTTGAAAATGATTTGAAAAGTCGATCTTTTTGGGCCAAGAGGTTCATAATGTGTTTTGGGTAATTCGGCTTTCTCGACTTTTTGAATTCTACTGGCACGTGTTTGTACAAGCCAATCCGGATAATATCGCAAAATCTCTTGTAAACGTCATCCACGGATCTGTGAGCTTGAAATACACTCCACCAGTCAACAGAAGTAAAGTAGGCTGATAGCGATGGATAGTCGGCCTTAATAAAATTTGGTAAGGGGACTCGCACGATTTCGTGTTTTGAAATTTGGATTTCAAAAGTTAAGGTGTTATTATCAGATAGTGCGAAATGTGGATGGATTGAAACATTTTTGACAATTGGAGTGGAGCTCAGTATTATGTCCAAAACTGAGTGGTTGCGCGTGGGTTCTGTGACTTGCTGGGTTAATCCAAGGCAATTGAAGAGTTCTATAAATTTTTTTGCTGCCGAATTTCTCGCTTTTGTCAAATGCCAGTCAATATCAAGATTGAAATCCCCAAGCATGACGATGTGGTTCTCTGAAACGCAGAGGCTTTCCAGAGAATCAATCAGATTTTCATCTTCTCTGATACATGAGTTGGGTGGCCTAGATACCAAAACAAATTTGAGTGGTAAGGAACAATCCTTTTCAAACACTTCGAGGCATAGCAGATCCGAGTTGAGACAGGATGAAGGAGCGACAGCAAATACATGGACTGTATCTTTTGCTAAGCAGCACACGCTACCGCCTTGCGGCCCTTGCGATCAGTTCGAAACATCCTAAACGGAAGGTTATCGACAAGTTCAGAATTGGAAATTTTGGTAGATAACCATGTTTCGGTTATGAATACTAACTCGGGTTTATAGACACTCAGAAACAGATGTAACTGATCTATCTTATTAACAAGGCTGCGAGCATTAAAAAGAAAACGCTTTGTGCCATGAGGTGGTCCGTGACGAGCTAGGCGTTTCCCGGAGTACGAGCCCTTGGCAGGTCCTCCACACGCCTAATCTCACCACGGTAAACCACCCAGGCGCGCTGTTTTAATGCCTTATTGCGTTCCCTACATTCCTGCCTCATATCGAATTCTTGCTTCCTCTCAACGGCCGTTAGACTTTTGCGAATGAATACATTCGCGAAACCGGAGGAACGCAGCTTAAATGCGTTAGCGAGCGTGGTGGTCCAATGAGACCGCGAGGGTAAGACCAACTTTACCAGCCGAGGATGGGTGTTGTTGGGCCTACCCATGCGGTAAACCTCAACTGGCCTACATTCAACACCAAGGTGATCAAGTATTTGGCTCACCTTACCTTCTAATTCCTGTTGTTTGGCAGAGGGAGGGATATCTGGGGCAATTCTGGCAACCCGGATAACACCAGACTTCGACCACGTTTCTCTGCGTCCACTGCTTCAGCTAACTCCTGGGGCAACTTTGTCATCAGGCCCTCAATGAGTCTGGCTATGACTGGATCTTTGTTTCTTTCAATCATAGCATTCATAATCTGACTTACGGACATATTAGCAATCTCTTCCTGCGAAAGTATCTTAGGCTGAACAATAGTTGATTCACTTTTCCTAGTGTTTTGACGCCCTCGAGTCTGTGACATATTGACAACGCTATCGATTGAGAACGACGACCCGATCGGCACGAAAAATGAATGACAAACTCCAGAGACTAGAAGACCGCTTGGAAGAACAGAAAGAGCAAAACCTATACGAAACAAAAGCTCACGGGACTAAAACAACAGTAGGTTAGCAAACAACAAATGGTTAAGTATCTCCTAAAACAATAAAAAGAGGACTTACCAGGATACTATCTCAACGGTAGGTCTGAACGGCGAAAGTGTTGTATATGGGCAGAACCGCCTCTCCCTGGGAAGTAACAAACTGCAGGTATCTCGACCCCAATACAACTCTGCGCAAAGTTAGGGGCGACGGAAGTCGCCTGTTGACGCCCTGTTGATTCACGTGCTCCACAGCTGAAGGGCGCGCGCGGGATGAGGGCTGGTATCGAGGATCCATCAGTGCGCAGGTGCCGTAGTAGGGAAGAGCTCGGGCTCGTGAGCGAGGGGTCGGGGGTTTAGATCACGCGGACTGTGTTTCTTCTGCACTTTTGCAAAATCCATGTTTATCATATAGGTAATCCACCTAGGGGTATTATAGGGTGTTATAGAGCATGTTTACATATAACATACCACCCATATCGTTAACAATGGTGGTCCAGGCAGGGTCACCGATTTCGCTGAAATCGTTTGGGGGGGGGTTATTTGGGGTGCTGATCACGAATCTGATATCCGTTCTTCACGATTCCGTCGGAGGCCACCCAAACCGTTAATAATGGTGGTCCAGGCAGGGTTACCGATTTCGCTGAAACTTTGTCTAGGGGGTTATTTGGGGTGCTGATCACGAATCTGATATCCGTTCTTCGCGATTCGGCTAGATAATATAAATACAGGAAGGCACAGGATTACATTCCTAAAGTTTCTGCCGATCACGGCAGGTAAAGACAGAATCGTGAAAAACGGATGTCAGGATCGTGATCAGCACCCCAAATATCCACCCCTAGACGAAGTTTCAACGAAATCGGGGACCCGGCCTGGACCACCCTTGTTAACGGTATGGGTGGCCTCCGACCGAATCGTGAAAAACGGATGTCAGATTCGTGATCAGCACCCCAAATAACCCCTACACGAAGTTTCAGCAAAAAAATTTTTGACCGAAGTCTTGTTGGTGGAGTCGGAACTTTTAACTAGTTCCACAAAATACGTTACATAACTACAGCTTCACACAAAATAGGCTTAAAATAAGTGACACACAGAAGTGAACATTTTAGCTAATCTGTAGTTTGAAGCACATGTTATATGTAAACATGCTATAACACACTATAATACTCCTAGCTGGATTACCTATATGATAAACATGGATTTTGCAAAAGTGCAAAAGAAACGCAGTCTGCGGGATCCAAACCCCCAACCCCTCGCTCACGAGTCCGAGCTCTTCCCTACTACGCCACCTGAGCACTGCGCTGATCCTCGATACCAGCCCTCATCCCGCGCGCGCCCTTCAGCTGTGGAGCACGTGAATCAACAGGGCGCCAACAGGCGACTTCCGTCGTCCCTAACTCTGCGCAGAGTTGTATTGGGGTCGAGATACCTGCAGTTTATTACTTCCCAGGGAGAGGCGGTTCTGCCCATATACAACACTTGCGCCGTTCCGACCTACCGTTGAGATAGTATCCTGGTTAGCCGATTTTGACGCAGAGAGCAAAGAAACGCAGCCGTCCACCAAAACCGCGGTTTATGCGAGAGTGGATTGGTGATATGTGAAATGTTTCCATAGCCTTTAATGTTATTATTGAAACCAAACGGGTATGCCGTCACGAGAAGCTCAATCCAAAAGCGTTCTTTTTCTTTCAGCACATTAATGTCTTTATTCTCCTCTAGAGTGTCCAATATACATGGAATTTATTGCTGCTACAAGAGTTGCGGAAGTGCTTGTAAAAGATTTTATTTGCTTTATCTTTAACTATGTTATTTATATGTTCTTTCACTCTAATCTTAAGTTTTCTTGTAGTTATACCAACATATTGTTTGCCGCACTCTGCACAAGAGAGGCAGTAAACTAGATTACTGGACATACAGTTCGCTTGTCCTTTCTTATACAATACCGGCCTTATCTTTTGGTCTTTGGGCGGAAAAAGCGAAAAAAAAAACCGCCTTTTCCGCCGCTTTTCTGTAGCGCTCTTCAAATTGAGCGCATTGCAAATTGAATGACATGTTCGTGATCAGCACCGAGCTCTCTTCCCGATGAGCTGAAAATCGCATAGCGAGTGTCTGAAATGTAGTTCAGTGACCTAATTTCTGCCCGGCACGGCTGACCCCTGTGTTCGCGGGAGATAATTACACCCACAAGTGGCTAATGAAGGAAGAGATTCGGCCCTTTAAAGCCTAGTTTCTGCATTATATACATAGTCACACATAGTTCTCTGGATTCCCTAGTATTTCACGATCACAATGATGTACTTCCTTAAAGGATCCGACAATTTAAGTGTTGCTATTTTCAGAAAATGCCTCCGCTTTGGAGGACTCTAATTTTGTCATATCAAGATTGTATGTGCTTATACTCGTTTGTCACGTTGGAGGCGAGAGTGAAAATCAAGCTGCGAAGTTGGAACCTTCAAGGTTGAAATCGTGAGCGATTGTACGCTGCCAAAGTTGCTCATATGACACTTCTTCGTAGTTAGCCGTACACTTTTCGTATCATTAAAGTGGGCACAAAATGGTTTCCTTGAAGACAAGAACGTAGATATCTGGAGGCCTATGAAAACACCTTATAGTCTTCTACAGGTGGGATTTCGACTGGCCCGGAGGACATTTTGGTCACCCAGTTACAGAGCAACCTCACCTCAAATGCTAACTGAGTGTCATTTTAAAAAATGTCCAAAAACCGAAAAATTGTCTACGAGACCATTCCCTAGTTAATTCTGACTCGAAGGATAGTTCGATTTCAAATTTACGTTCAACTGTACCGGTTTTCAATGAGTCAAATGTACCATAGCCCTGGTAGGGACCCAGATTAGAGAGCGCCGTAAATCGCCTAACTACAGTTTTCACACTTCCGGTGCCGCGGCGCCATATTGATCCTTCCAAACGAGGGTGGAGTAGAATAGTACACCAAACAAGGTTTGGACAACTACGACCTCTCCCTTATACTTATACGCTTGTGTTTTTCATTTCGCATTTACGCTTTAACAATGTTTAGATGCGTGGCGCATCCCAGAAAGACTGCTCGAACTCGCTTCACTTTCACAACGCTCAGTCTACAAGCTGTCCCTCTCCCTCGATTGAAAGATTCGATTCTGTATGCATTGTTCACGGCGCACTCCAAAGGCCAGCTGGACAGCCTTAAAGCAACTCCTGAGTAAGGCGGTAGGAAACTTCTGGTAGAACTCCCCAAACGCTCAGTCCACAAGCTGTCCCTCCCCCTCGATTGAAAGGTTCGATTCTGTATGCATTGTTACCAGCGCACTCCAAAGGCTAGCTGGACAGCCCTAGAGCAACTCCTGACTAGGGCGGCTGCAAATTTCTGACAAAACTCCCCAAACGCTCAGTCTACAAGCTGTCCCT
>OX377202.1:45408546-45512810 GCA_947396885.1 Heligmosomoides polygyrus polygyrus | reverse complement strand
AGTTGCTCTAGGGCTGTCCAGCTAGCCTTTGGAGTGCGTTGTGAACAATGCATACAGAATCGAATCTTTCAATCGAGGGGGGGGGACAGCTTGTGGACTGAGCGTTTGGGGAGTTCTACCAGAAGTTTCCTACCGCCTTACTCAGGAGTTGCTTTAAGGCTGTCCAGCTGGCCTTTGGAGTGCGCCGTGAACAATGCATACAGAATCGAATCTTTCAATCGAGGGGGAGGGACAGCTTGTGGACTGAGCGTTTGGGGAGTTCTACCAGAAGTTTCCTACCGCCCTAGTCAGGAGTTGCTCTAGGGCTATCCAGCTAGCCTTTGGAGTGCGCCGTGAACAATGCATACAGAATCGAATCTTTCAATCGAGGGAGAGGGACAGCTTGTAGACTGAGCGTTTGGGGAGTTTTGTCAGAAATTTGCAGCCGCCCTAGTCAGCAGTTGCTCTAGGGCTGTCCAGCTAGCCTTTGGAGTGCGCTGTGAAGAATGCATACAGAACCGAACCTTTCAATCGGGGGGGGGGGGAGGGACAGCTTGTAGACTGAGCGTTTGGGGAGCTTTGTCAGAAATTTGCAGCCGCCCTATTCAGGAGTTGCTCTAGGGCTGTCCAGCTAGCCTTTGGAGTGCGTTGTGAACAATACATTTGTTCGCCTTTTACTAGGATCTCATTATGGTCCAGCTGTGTGGAGCTGTGAACCATTGGTCTGCTCACCCTTGATTTGCATGGTTTCAGTGGGAAGTTTTGTCAGAAATTTGCAGCCGCCCTAGCCAGGAGTTGCTCTAGGGCTGTCCAGCTAGCCTTTGGAGTGCGTTGTGAACAATGCATACAGAATCGAATCTTTCAATCGAGGGGGAGGGACAGCTTGTGGACTGAGCGTTTGGGGAGTTCTACCAGAAGTTTCCTACCGCCTTACTCAGGAGTTGCTTTAAGGCTGTCCAGTTGGCCTTTGGAGTGCGCCGTAAACAATGCATACAGAATCGAACCTTTCAATCGAGGGGGAGGGACAGTTTGTGGACTGATCGTTTGGGGAGTTCTACCAGAAGTTTCCTACCGCCTTACTTAGGAGTTGCTTTAAGGCTGTCCAGCTGGCCTTTGGAGTGCGCCGTAAACAATGCATACAGAATCGAACCTTTCAATCGAGGGGGGGGGGGACAGCTTGTGGACTGAGCGTTTGGGGAGTTCTACCAGAAGTTTCCTACCGCCTTACTCAGGAGTTGCTTTAAGGCTGTCCAGCTGGCCTTTGGAGTGCGCCGTGAACAATGCATACAGAATCGAATCTTTCAATCGAGGGGGAGGGACAGCTTGTGGACTGAGCGTTTGGGGAGTTCTACCAGAAGTTTCCTACCGCCCTAGTCAGGAGTTGCTCTAGGGCTATCCAGCTAGCCTTTGGAGTGCGCCGTGAACAATGCATACAGAATCGAATCTTTCAATCGAGGGAGAGGGACAGCTTGTAGGCTGAGCGTTGTGAAAGTGAAGCGAGTTCGAGCAGTCTTTCTGGGATGCGCCACGCATCTAAACATTGTTAAAGCGTAAATGCGAAATGAAAAACACAAGCGTATAAGTATAAGGGAGAGGTCGTAGTTGTCCAAACCTTGTTTGGTGTACTATTCTACTCCACCCTCGTTTGGAAGGATCAATATGGCGCCGCGGCACCGAAAGTGTGAAAACTGTAGTTAGGCGATTTACGGCGCTCTCAGATGGCGCGAGGGGTCAAAGAGGCAGGAGAGTGGACTGGCTCCGGAACTAATCTGGGTCCCGACCAGGGCTATGGTACATTTGACTCATTGAAAACCGGTACAGATGAACGTAAATTTGAAATCGAACTATCCTTCGAGTCAGAATTAACTAGGGAATGGCCTCGTAGACAATTTTTCAGTTTTTGGACATTTTTTTTAAAATGACACTCAGTTAGCACGTGAGGTGAGGTTGCTCTGTAACTGGGTGACCAAAATGTCCTCCGGGCCAGTCGAAATCCCACCTGTAGAAGACTATAAGGTGTTTTCATAGGCCTCCAGATATCTACGTTCCTGTCTTCAAGGAAACCATTTTGTGCCCACTTTAATGATACGAAAAGTGTACGGCTAACTACGAAGAAGTGTCATATGGGCAACTTTGGCAGCGTACAATCGCTCACGATTTCAACCTTGAAGGTTCCAACTTCGCAGCTTGATTTTCACTCTCGCCTCCAACGTGACAAACGAGTATAAGCACATACAATCTTGATATGACAAAATTAGAGTCCTCCAAAGCGGAGGCATTTTCTGAAAATAGCAACACTTAAATTGTCGGATCCTTTAAGGAAGTAGATCATTGTGATCGTGAAATACTAGGGAATCCAGAGAACTATGTGTGACTATGGATATAATGCAGAAACTAGGCTTTAAAGGGCCGAATCTCTTCCTTCATTAGCCACTTGGGAGCTGTGGGTGTAATTATCACCCGCGAGCACAGGGGTCAGCCGTGCCGGGCAGAAATTAGGTCACTGAACTACATTTCAGACACTCGCTATGCGATTTTCAGCTCATCGGGAAGAGAGCTCGGTGCTGATCACGAACATGTCATTCAATTTGCAATGCACGCAATTTGAAGAGCGCTACAGAAAAGCGGCGGAAAAGGCGGTTTTTTTCGCTTTTTCCGCCCAAAGACCAAAAGATAAGGCCGGTATTGTAGGTCGGAATTATAAAATCTATTGTGCGACAAGTAGCATAGTTGTTGCAATCCATTATACCACAAATGGCACATGTGCTGTTACACGTTGAGGAACCTATATAATAGAAGTACCAAAATTTTGTAGGTTGTACTTTCAATTAACCTTGCTTTTAGTAAACCGTTGAACCTGAAAGTAGGGAGCGTTGGTGGTAGTGATAGTTTTGTTTTTTGGCCTGGATCAAACGTTAAGGACGGTCAAGTCCGCAACGAGTGGGAAGGTTACCATGAGGTTTTGGAGGGGCTGCCTCCCG
This sequence comes from Heligmosomoides polygyrus polygyrus, assembly GCA_947396885.1. Lineage (NCBI taxonomy): Eukaryota > Metazoa > Nematoda > Chromadorea > Rhabditida > Heligmosomidae > Heligmosomoides > Heligmosomoides polygyrus. Next base: position 45,509,850 of record OX377202.1, on the reverse strand, counting down.
GCCAAGCCCGGGAGGCAGCCCCTCCAAAACCTAACTTATTGATGCTACTGATAATGAGCTTAACAGTAAGCGTAAACAACTAGAAAGTATGGCTAACTTAGGTTTTTTTTGCAACATGGTGATTTTTTTAAATGAATTGTTTAACCACCTAAAGTGGAGTTGACTGTCTATCTGACTGTCTAATAGTATGTAGTTAGGTATTAGATGAAAGTGCTATCCGTGCGGATAGCGATTGACCACTGGTCTGGTTGGGCCGTATGGCCTGTGGGCAATGCTGTTACAACCGAGTTGCAAATGATATTGAGGAGACGATCTGGTTCTACAGGGTATCTCGGACTGAAATCTACGCACATTCCGGGGTACCCTGGAATATAAGCTTCTCCAATCGCAAAAGATCTGCCCCAGTCATTTTTGCTCTATTCAAAAAACGCGTCAGGCACTGTGTGTGACCTGTCACTGTAACAGAAACCTTGTTTTATCATCACGGACCAGAAAAATGCTTAATGTCAGGAATTTTTGTAGGTCTTCCCGGCTGGAATATTTCAGGGAAAGTCGGATTTGGTTCCTGTTCTCTCCAAAGTCCCTCTCTGAACAAGGGTCGCAAGTTTACAGTGTTTGAATTGGAATAAACTGGATCTGAAGACGACAATATTGAGATGTTGTGAGCAGCTTCGAAAGTGAACATTTCATAAAGGATTGAGGATCCGGACCGTTGTAGGCGTGGGTCACCAGGCGCTTCATTAAGATGAATCACAGCGCTGAAATCTGGCAAATTTGTTGGCCATTCGGGTAGAGGTTTGTTTAGGTGTATCGAGTGCGGTTCTCAGTGCATATCGCCTTTCAGGATACCTAGCTCAAATGCGATTCTGATTCATCAATAGGACGTCTGGATTGGAAGGTGGCCTCTGAAAGTAAACTCTTAAGTAAGGCCTACAATACAGCTCACGTTGCGCGATCAAAAAAAAAAGGTTTGCGATGGACTCATCCGTCGCATGCCCATAACTCCTTCAGTTTTAAGTTCCTGGAAAAAGGCTGAGACCCTTCGACTCCCACAAGGTTTTATACATCCTTACCTGAAAGCCGCTTTTCCGCAGTCAGTGGCCCCAAAAAATGACTGGAGCAGGCCGTTGCGATTGCAGCAGCTTATTTCCCAGGGCATACACGCTTTCGGAGTATCTCAAACATGGCGTACGTCGCCAGTGCTCTATCATGCCATGACTGCTCCTAGTACCCGAACAAGGCATACAGAATCGAACCTATTAATCGAGGAGGGAAAGTACGTCCTCTGCGCTTCTAACTTCCATTGCTGGAAAATGTAAAGCTTTCAAGACTATTTCGAAGCGTTTGGAGAATTTTACGAGAAATTTTCAAACGACCTACTTCGGATTTGCTTCACTTGACCAAATCGACGAAATCATTCGAGTGGGCAAAAGCATGTCCACTATTTTCTGTCTTCCCTTACTGGAAAATCAAAGTATTCAAGACTATTTCGAAGACTTCTAGAAACTTTTCAGTGTTTTATGTGAAATCTGGGGCCGACCTACTTTGGTGGTGCTCTATACTGTTTGTCTGACTTGCAAATTTGAGAATTTTCAGTGTATCGAAATTGCACGTTTTCTTTGTATGGCGAATATTTTCCGAAAATCAGTCGAACGCTATTGGCAGCTTCGAGGTGGCGATGTCCGTTCCTCCACGTGGTGCCACTGGAAACTGTTCGCTCTGCGAGCTAAGCCGATCACGGACATTCGATTGCAGGCGACAGGCCCTTGTGACAGGCCGGCCTACGAAGACCCATGTCACATCACATGGTGTATGACTGTTCAGGTTTATCGAGATAGTGCTACGGCGTCCGCGGGAGCCGACGCGCACTCGCAAAGCCCGGCGAGTGTGAAAAGTATGCGAGGGTCCCTGATGCGAGGACGGCATCGGGGGGCAACTGAGTTAGTCCGAAAGTCCCGTAACTTAAGCAGGACCCGCGTGGCTACGCTGAATGTGGGTACGTTGACGGGCCGCTCGTGCGAGTTGGTTGAAGCACTGGAGCGTAGAAGAGTTGATTTCTGTGCGGTGCAGGAGACGAGGTGGTCCTGCCGCAAGTCAAGGGACATAGGACGAGGCTTCAAGGCCGTTCTATGTGGAAGTCCCAGGACCACCAGTAGTGTCGGAATAATCGTCTCCGAACGATTTCCTGACTCGATTGTAAGCGTCGAGCGCTTTGACGATCGATTAATGAAGATCGTTGTCGCCGCGAAGGAGCGACTCTATCACTTCTTCTCTGCGTATGCTCCGCAGACTGGCTGCTCGGATCAAGCCAAGGAAGAGTTTTGGAGCCTGCTTGATGAGAAGACAGCAGATGTACCGTCGAAAGATGTCATCATAGTCGCTGGTGACCTCAACGGGCACGTCGGCGCGACGAAAGACGGGTACGGGTGTCATGGTGGGTTCGGTTACGGGTCGCGTAACGCAGATGGTGAGCGTATCCTTGAATATGCGGAATCGCACAACCTCACCATAGTGAACACCGTATTTCGCAAACGCGATTCCCACCTCATCTCGTTCTATAGCGGGAACACCAGGACTCAGATATACTTTGTCCTTGTGAAGGATCGAGACCGAAGTCTTGTCACAGACGCGAAGGTCGTGCCGTATGAGACGGTCGCCCCACAGCATCGACCGCTGATCTGTACTTTAAAGATCGCCCCTCCGAGGCTGAAGCAGGTCGAGCGATGCGGTGCACCAAGAATCAAGTGGTGGCGAATGAAAGAGAAGGAAGCAGCTGTGATTTCTCGCGTGCGGTTACCGACAGTGACAACTGTCGACGAAACTTGGGAGAAGGCCACCGACGCGATTCGTCACGCTGCACGGTCGGGGCTCGGCATCACGAAGCCTGGACGACGGAAGGTCGACAAGCAGGCCTGGCTGTGGACAGATGACGTGAAAGCCAAAGTTCGAGAGAAGAAGACGCTATATCACGTGTTTCTCGGCGAAAAGACAGCCGATAACTGGCGGAAGTACCAAGAAGCGAAGAAAGCTGCAAAGAAGGCAGTGGCTGTTGCAAAAGCCACTCATTATGGAGATGTCAACGAGAAGCTCGAGTCGCGCGATGGTGAGCGGTATCTGTACCGACTCGCAAAGAATCGCCATCTCCAGACCGAGGACATCGAGAAGTTCTTCGGCATCAATGATGAGAACGGCCATCTTCTTATGGACCGCAAGAAGGCATTGAAGCGATGGCGCGATTACTTTGAGGAAATCTGTACAGTAGAATTTCCTCATCCAGCCATCCCCTCAACGGCTCCAATGAAGAAGATGAGGCCAGGCAAAGCGACCGGGCCCGACGACGTGGCAGCAGAACTGTGGAAGTCGAAGTTTTGGTACCCTGCTGAGTGGTTGGCGAAGTTCTTTAATCAGGTTGTGGCGGAGAAAAAAGTGCCTGAGTGTTGGCGCCAAAGTACGACGATTCCGATTTGGAAGAAGAAGGGCAGTCCTGCAGACTGCTCCAATTACCGTCCGATTCGCTTGCTTTCGCACAGCATGAAGATCTTTGAGCGAATTATCGACGGACGAATTCGTGACATCGTCCAACTTTCCAGCAATCAGTGCGGCTTCGTGGCTGGCTGTGGCACCATTGATGCCATTCACGCCGCCCGCCTCCTGATAGAGAAGCATCGCGAGAAACAGAAGTCGGTGCATATCGCCTTCCTCGACTTAGAAAAGGCCTTTGACCGCGTACCGCGTGAAGTGATATGGTACGCCTTGCGACATCATGGAGTTCCTGAAGAGCTCATAGAGTGGGTGCGAATTCTCTACTCTTGTCCAAAGAGTCGAGTTCAAGCTGCAGCTGGAACCTCGATGGAGTTTCCCATCTCTGTCGGGGTACATTAGGGTTCTGCGCTTTCCCCACTCCTCTTTGTTGTCGTCATGGATGCCATCACACGAGATCTTCAGAACCCCGTCCCTTGGACGTTGCTTTATGCTGACGACGTAATGCTCGCTAGATAAAGATGAACTCGAGCGAGAGGTGCAAGCTTGGTGTGATCGCTTGGAGCGGTTTGGACTCAAATTGAACGTGAAGAAGACTGAATATCTAACGACGGACGTTACTGAGTCCAGCTCCATCAAGGTTAACGGCATCGAGCTCCCACGCACTTCGGTCTTTAAGTACCTGGGATCAGCAGTCACGTCTGACGGCAAACTGATGATTGAAGTGAATTCACGCGTGAGTGCAGCTTGGTCTAAGTGGCGCTCGTTGACTGGGGTGCTCTGCGATAGGAAGATACCGGAGCGCTTGAAGTCGAAGATATACAGAGCAGTTCCGGCCAGTAGCGATGTACGGCGCAGAGTGTTGGCCTGCGACCAGAGAAGTTGAAACGCGCCTCAGCGTCATGGAGACGAAGATGCTGCGCTGGACGGCTGGAGTCACGCGCATGGACCGCATTCGAAACGATGTCATTCGGCAGAAGTTCGGTGTCGCGTCGATAGCCGACAAGATGCGCGAAGCTCGCTTGCGATGGTACGGCCACATTCTGCGTGGAAAGGAAGACAGCGTCCGCAAGATAGGCCTTAACTTCAAGGTAATTGGAAAGCGGCCTAGAGGGCGCCCGAAGCAGCGCTGGGCTGATACGTTACATGCGGACTTGAAGATTACTGGTGTTTACCCTGATCTAGCGCTGGATCGGGAAAGGTGGCGTCATAACACCAGAATAGCGGACCCCGCTACGATGCGGGACAAACGCTGAAGAAGAAGTAGTAAAGCTATTGGCAGCTTCGAGAAGAAAGCACCCTATTTGTTAGTAGACGTGGAGCCCTTCTCATAGCAATTCCTACATCAAATCCAGTCCACCCTCCCCCCCCCCCTCCCAGTTGCCTAGTGCCAGCCGATGTTTTCGAGTTTCAAGCGTCAATGGCCGAACTTTGCTTGCTGGTGCTCGTTCAGATTTTTGAGGATACGACCGAAGGGATTCACGGTTCGGCTCAGCGTCGGAAGCGCTATCGAACGAGTTCTAATTTCTAGCGGAATGGACGACATCAATTTCTCGACAATTTTGTATAGGAGATGAGAACAGTCACCCTCGGCTGGCGCCAAGGCGCGGTGGTGAATGTGATGACGTCATATTTGCTTCAAGCGGCAGCATCCTTCAGGAATCAAGCAACAGGCCGGCGTAAACGACATAAACCTTTTATCAAGTGAAGATGGGTAACAGTGAGCTCGTAACTCCACTGCAGTTGCACATAAAACCGGTTGAATTGGCCCACACAGACGTTCTTGAAGCGCTCTTGCTCTGAGGTGTTAAGTTGCAACATAACGAAGTCGCATTTTTCCGCTGTGCACGGAAACTCCTCCAGAACTTAGTCGAATACCATTGCCAGCTTAGACAAGCTGGTAATCCGAAAACATTTGCTGGTCACTAGTTTCCTGGTCACTAGTGCTTTACGAAGCCATTCCTACAGCCACCCCGTAGTTCCGGTCGATGTTCTAGAGCTCCAAATACTAGTGGCCGAGAATTTCCTGCTGGTACTTCCGCTCTCTCTACTTTCGCCGACGTTCGAAGATCAGAGACGCTGTCGCGTGGGCCAAGTTGTCGAAAATTAGGAGGGCCGGCCACGTAATGCTTCGCAGACACCCGCTGGACGAGAACCGTTAACGACTGGATTCCGCGGGATGTCAAGAGAACACCGGGACGCCCACCAACGCGTTGGTCGGACTTCTTCGTTAAAGCCCTAAACGACCGATATGACGCTCTTCGTGCCCCTCGAGCGAGGAGGATCCATTGGACCACGCTGGCACACGACAGGGACGAATGGAGACGCTGCTGGCGCCCGCTCGAGCAAGTTTATGATCAACGGGACGACACGTGATACTTTCGCTCAGGTTTGAGCTCTCGAAGGGACATGTCTTTCGACTCAGCGCCGAAAGTGCTATCGAATGGTACCAATTTCTGATAGAATTTAACACAGCAATTTTTCGACATGCTTGTATGGAGGGTGCGCTCACCCGCGGATGCCGCCGCGGCCGCGTGGTGCATTCGATGACGTCACCCTCCCCTCGTGCGAAAATCGCTCTGGAGTTAAAATAGCACGGAGTCTGTCTACACGTTTTAAAACCTGTAGCGTCCCTAACTTGACTGAGAGCGAATTCCGCGAGTGCAACCACTCTCCAGTCACAGTTAGAGTGCTACGTTTTTTGACAAACAGTGCACGCCACAAACCAAGGATGCCCCATCACAATATAGAGCACCACCGAAGGGGTCCAGGTCCTGATTTCGCTTGAAACACTGAAGAGTTTCTCAAAGTCTTTAAAATAATCTTGAATACTTCAGTTTTCCGATAAGGGAAGACAGAAACACAGTGAACATGCTTTCGCCCACTCAATTGATTTCGTCGATTTAATATGCCCGGCGCACTCCAAAGGCTCACTGGACAGATTGAAGCAGATCCCAAGTAGGACGGCTAAAAATTTCTCATAAAATACCCAAACGCTTCGAAATAGTCTTGAAGGCTTTAAATTTTCCAATAAGAGAAGATACAAACGCAGTGAACCCGCTTTCGACGAGTCGATTGATAGGTTCGGTTCTGTATGAATTGTTCACAGCGTTTCACTCAAGGAGCATTCCTGGAATGACAAAGCACTGGCAACGTGCGCCATGTTTGAGATACTCCGAAAGAGAACGGCGACGAACTTTCTCGGAGAATTTGGGAGTCGTGCGACGGTGTAGAAAAGATTAACAGGACTCCCAGTTTGTTTTATAGCAATGATGCGCAGCTGTATTTATACTACACGTTAAGTGTAGCGCTCCACTTTGAACTTTTTGAGCGATGGGAAAGCCCATTGCGTTATGTTCTCTATTGCTTACTGTGATGAATAGGGCTTAACGTTTATTGAGTACGGATTATATATGAGTTTGGAGGTGAGTAGACCTTCAGAAAATGAACTAGATAGAAGATTCCTTAGGCGATGGGTTCCGTCCTGAAGCTTTCTTTCCGAGCATCGGCCTGAGTTCAGTTGGCCGCTCGAGAGCAGTGGTCCTCACAATGACGAGCCCATTGGGGTAGCCTGAAATCTATTTATTATTCATTTGAAATACGAAATGCTTATATTTGAAATTTGTTGGAAGAAATACAATTTTGAGAACAGCAACAGAGCCCTGTCTCCAGCCTCATAGAGCAAGCATTAAAGTAACGGGGCCAGGTGCAGAGTATATAAAAAGCTGTGGATCTCTATTCATTAGTGGAATAGGTCGAAGAATTAACAGTGCGCCCATCCTAAGAAAAGACCTAACCAAGACCTTCATTGGCGGCGTTTCGGGACGTAAGGCTTCCTTCATGCCTGTGTACCATTTTATGTACAATGTCACACCCGCAGGGTTGTATAGGACGTGTAGCAAGGCAAAGCAAAGTGGCTTATGGACCGAAACGTCAGCAACCGTTGATGTGCTCGAGCTTCGAAGCAGAAAAACGGACATGGATTTATGAGGCGTAGGAAACCAGCAATTTAACAGCAGTGAACTACCAAGATGAGAAGATGAGCAGAAGGGGGATCTGTCCTAGTCAGAGAGAAGCATCGCTAGAGAAGACGGAAACGGGCACAAATAAGGTAACTGTCTCAGCTAGGAAGCTTTGATGCAGTGAAATTTTAAAAAAATATCGTAGGCTAGCTCACTCCTCCATGAAATAATTGACTTTCAATTTTGCAGTCGTTCTCAGACAGACTGGATGAAGTATTGGATACCTCCCCCACTAGATAAAGAATACAAGACGGCGTTATCCAATCCATTTGGAATGCGCCACGCATTCCGTTTCTAGGGATGATGTGGTGGCATTTGAATTCGTATCGGCCTATACAATGACTTCCGATGGTCAGCTGATGGACAAGCCAGTATTTTGTCCTTCTCACTACCAAATCACCGACCCGGAGATATGGAAGGCTCAGTTGGCCTGGGCGGAAAACCCGAGCTAGGGAACTGGTGATTCGGGTGCACGCGACGGCACGCTCCTTCTCCGACTGCGCTACCATGCGCCTTCCCACTGGGTTAAATCTGAGAATTGGTTGATTTTGCTTCTGTAAATATCTTCCTCACTATTATTTTACACGGGTTTCCTCAAGGGATCCTTTTGTATACTATTAGGTTGTAACGAAATAAATGGCACTGAACCACTGTAAATTTAAACAGCTAATATCTCGGCTTGTAGGCAAGTTTATTAATCGAAATAAAAGCCTTCTGATTCTACACATCTTTGCCAACGTGACACAAGCTTTTTCATCCCAGTAGCATAAAAATCAGAAGTTCTGGAATTGACGAAATCTTCGAAGGCACTTTCGGCATCCTGTTGGTATTCGAATATTTCCCCTACCAAGAAGTCGCCAAGATGCTTGAAGAAATGGTAGTCTGTTGGGGGGAGGTCGGGAGAAAACGGAGGATGTGGTAGAGTTTCAATGCTCAGCTCATTCAATTTCTGCAACGTCATTCGTGCTACATGGGGCGAGCATTGTCGTGCAGAAGGAGAACTCGCCTTCGGTTTACCAAGGCCGGCCGGATATCCTTAAACTTTTTCATCATTTCTTCAATTTCAATGCAGTACTTCTCTGCCGTGATGGATTCACCGGGGGGGAGGAAGCTGTGGTGAATAATTCCCAGCGAACACCACCATACTGTCACCATTACTTTCTTTTGGTGCAATTCCGGCTTCGCAAAGACCTTGGGGCTCTCATCGCTGTCCACCCACTGTGCCGATCGTCGCCTGTTGTCGGACATTCTCCATTTCTCGTCACAGGTTACGATGCGATCAAGGAATGGGTCCGTTTCGTTCCGTAGAAGCAGTGCGAACGAGATCACATATCGTCGGTTTCTTTGCTCCTCAGACAGCTCGTGAGGCACCCATCTTTCCAGCTTTTTGGTCTTTCCAATTTCCTTCAGATGCCGGGCAGCTGTGTTGTGACTGACGCCAAGAACCTTCGCTATCTCCATGGTACCTTTGTGTGGATCCTCCTCTACCACATCTCTCAGCTTGTCCTCATCAACGTCACTATGCCTCCCACGACCTTCATGTTCTTCCAAGCTCTCATCTCCATTCCGGAACTTCTGATACCAACGATACGCCGTCCGAATTGTGGAACATCCTTGACCTAATGCGGCGTTGATCTTCTCGTCCGCCTCCTTAGCTGTAGTGCCCAGCTTGAATTCATACAAGTAAATGCCTCGGATTACCCTTTTGTCCATCTGCAAAAAAGTCAATAAAACTCTAAAGTTTTCCCACCTTTACATAGAAAATTTGGCACTCACCGGTAGAGCAAAGTTTGCGCTTCTAAATGATATGCCACATGTTACGGTTTGTTTTTGATCAAACGCGTAAAGACGCGCCAAAAAAGGGCGCGAGCCAGTGCCATTTAATTCGTTACAACCTAATAGTTCATGGTTTTTTTCCTACGAAAATCGATAGATAGTTTAACCGTTACATCTCTGGTTTCCATGCCTTATTGTCGGTTCCTGTGTCTGTAAAGGTCGTACTGCATGTTTCCGTCGTATTAAAGGATAAGGATAATGGGCGGCGTCACTCAGTCCCTTTTGGGATGCGCCACGCGTTCTACTTCCACGGGATGTCGTGGAGGCGATTTGAATGCGTATTTGGCCGTACAGTGAATTGCGGTGGCCAGCCGATAAACAAGTCAGCGCTTTATCCTTCCTAGACAAGTCTGGTAAAAAATCACCGACCCCGGAGGTATGGAAGGCTTGGTTGGCTGGGCGGGAAATCCGAGCCAGGAACCTCGTATCAGGAACAGGCGACAGTCGGCGCCTCCTCCGACTGCGCTACACGCGCCCTTCCGTCGTATTATTGTTGTTAATCTACCGCCTTTTATAATTTTCCGCAACGACCAAGAAGCTGGCCTTGATACTATGACATGTAGAGAAGCAGGTAGTTTCAAGCGTGCCTAACCGTACGGCATTTAGGATCTGTCCTAAAAACAGGGAGAGATTCTGAACCTTATCGTGCTAAAAGAAGATCTCCCGGTTTTTATATTTGGAGGTATTTGTGGTATAAATTTCAAAACGACATGTTCAGGTTAGGACGGCGCTGCGTGGGATGGAGGGGCTGGAATGAAAGGATTTGAGTTGAATATACTCGAGATCTTGAAACCGATGGGAAGTCCTGCCTAGAACAGACGGTCGTACTAAAAAAAACAAGCAGAAGTAAACGCCATTCGATCTTCCATTATCTGCTCGAAGCAAGGCATCCGAAAGTTCACGATAAATTGCACCCGTTGCGGGAAGAAGGAGGAAGTTACCTACGGTGGTCACTTGTACCATAGTTGAGCTTTTTGACTTTTCAAACAAAATCCATTTTTGGAATTTCGATTAATGGAACGAACGAATAAAGTGATTTTCTGAGTGTTCGTGTAGTCATATGAAGGAGCGTGAAGCGCAGTCGGATGAGGTGCGGCTGTCGTGTGCACATAATTCCACGTTCCTGGTTCGGATTTCCCGCCCGAGCCAACCAAGCCTTCCATCCCTCCGGGCCAGTGAATTGGTACCAAACTTCTCGGATTGTTCATCGGCTGGACACCGTAGTCATCGTAAAAGCCAAATACGCGTTTTACGCCTTCACGACATCTCGTAGAAGTGGAATGGGTGACAATTCCGAAAGGGATTGGTCAACGCCGTCCTTTATCCTTTCATCCATACCAGGGAACAAATTTGTTTCGGAATATTATCGATGTCGACCGAAACTCTATCTCGGTTTGCTCTAAGTCCTGTTAGTGTAGTCGATTGCCTGCGTTGCAGAAGAATTTGAGCATTATGTAAGCAACGTTCGAACGTGCATCGGGTCGATGTTCGAATTCGAGGAAATTCATTAGGAGGCTTCCGCGACGCTCGATTTGGAGCACTTTTCAAAAAAAAGGAATTCAAGATTTTAATTGAACAAAAATTCAGGGAAACTGTTCGCACGAATGTTCGAACATATCGAGCTCAGTTCTGATATGTATTCGACACCCTTTTAACCTTTAAATTGCTCTGGTATTTTTGCCGTCTACTAAGCATAGGAGCTGCCTGGTATAGGTACTACAGTGCCGTTCGGTTTGCTATAAGAAAATGCTTTTTTTTACATGAAAGCAGCACTACTATACACTCCGTCATATCGACTGATGATGATGTCAGTGGAAATTTGCGACTTCTTTCATTACAGAAAAATCAGCCGGATTCGGGAGAAGTTCTGCGTTGTAAAGCGTGGATGATGACCAGCAGTAATAAACGGATTATTTTTGTTATTTAGTGGTCTGTTGCGGTGGCGATGTCCGTTCCTCCACGTGGTGCCACTGGAAACTGTTCGCTATGCGAGCTAAGCTAAGCACGGACACTCGATTGCAGGCGACAGGCCCTTGTGACAGGCCGGCCTATGGAGATCCCATGTCACATCACATGGTTGATGGCGTTAACTGTTTGTCGAGATAATGCTACGGCGTCCGCGGGAGCCGACGCGCACTCGCAAAGCCCGGCGAGTGTGAGAAGTATGCGAGGGTCCCTGATGCGAGGACGGCATCGGGGGGCAACTGAGCAAGTCCAAAAGTCCCGTAACGTAAGCAGGACCCGCGTTGCTACGCTGAATGTGGGTACGTTGACGGGCCGCTCGTGCGAGTTGGTAGAAGCACTGGAGCGAAGACGAATCGACTTATGTGCGGTACAGGAGACGAGGTGGTCCTGTTGCAAGTCGAGGGACATAGGCCGAGGATTTAAGGCCATTCTGTGCGGCAGTCCCAGGACCACCAGCGGTGTTGGTGTGGTCGTCTCCGAACGTTTCCGAGATGCGATTGCAAGCGTGGAACGTTTCAGTGACCGCTTGATGAAGGTTGTTGTTGCTGCTGAACAGCGTATGTATCATTTCTTCTCTGCATACGCTCCGCAGACAGGCTGCTCCGAGCGAGCGAAGGACGAGTTTTGGACCCTGCTTGATGAGAAGACAGCAGAGGTGCCGCCAGAAGACGCTGTCGTTGTCGCAGGTGATCTCAACGGCCACGTTGGGACTGCGAAAGATGGTTACAGCTGTCATGGCGGTGTCGGTTATGGAGCACGTAACGCTGATGGTGAGCGAATTCTTGAGTATGCGGACTCGCATAATCTCACCATCGCGAACACAATGTTTCGAAAGCGTGACTCCCATCTCGTGTCTTTCTATAGCGGGAATACCAAGACACAGATTGACTTTATCCTTATCAAGCATCGCGATCGAAGGCTGGTCACAGATGCGAAGGTTGTGCCATACGAGACTGTCGCCACGCAGCACCGTCCGCTGATCTGCACACTTAAGATCGCCCCTCCGAGGCTGAGGAGGTCGAGCGATGCGGACCATCAAGGATCAAGTGGTGGCGGATGAAAGAGAAGGACGCAGCTGTTGTTGCTCGTATTCGGTTGCCGACGGTTACCAATGTTGAGGAGACATGGAAACGTGCAACCGATTCGATAATACAAGCTGCATGTTCCGAACTGGGCATGACGAAGCCTGGACGGCGTAAGATTGAGAAGCAGACTTGGCTGTGGACTGACGACGTCAAGGAAAAAGTCAAAGAGAAGAAGAGACTATATCACGCTTTTCTCAGCGACAAGACAGCCGACAATTGGCGTATGTACCAAGAAGCGAAGAGGGCGGCTAAGAAGGCTGTTGCCGTTGCAAAAGCTTCTCATTATGAGTATGTCAACGAGAAACTCGAGACGCGCGATGGTGAACGACAACTTTATCGGCTTGCCAAAGCACGCCATCGCCAGAGCGAGGACATCGAAAAGTTCTTTGGCATCAACGATGAGAATGGCCATCTGCTGATGAACCGCAAAAGGGCTATGGAACGATGGCATGACTACTTCGAGAGAATTTCAACAGTAGAGTTTGCCCATCCGCCTATCCCTTGCGTCCCTCCTACGCACGGTCCTGTGCAGAAAATCACTGTGGAGGAGACGGAAGCGGCTTTGAAGAAGATGAAGTCAGGCAAAGCAACGGGCCCTGACGACATAGCGGCCGAACTATGGAACTCGAGGTGCTGGAATCCTGCTGAATGGCTAACGAAGTTTTTCAACCAGGTTGTTGCGGAGAAGAAGGTTCCTGGTAGTTGGCAGCAAAGCACGACGATCCCGATCTGGAAGAGGAAGGGCAGTCCCGCGGACTGCACAAGTTACCGTCCAATCCGATTGCTCTCGCACAGTATGAAAATATATGAGCGAATTGTGGATGGACGTATTCGCGAGATCGTCCGACTTTCCACCAACCAGTGTGGTTTCGTAGCCGGCTGTGGCACCATCGACGCCATTCATGCTGTTCGTCTTCTTGTGGAAAGACATCGCGAGAAACAAAAACCGCTGCATCTTGCTTTCCTCGACCTCGAGAAAGCATTTGATCGTGTACCGCGTGAGGTCATATGGTATGCCTTACGACAGCACGGTGTCCCTGAAGAACTGATCGAGTGGGTGCGCATTCTTTACTCTTGTCCTAAGAGTCAAGTGCGAGCGCCGGCCGGCACATCCACGGAGTTTCCAATCTCCGTCGGTGTTCACCAAGGTTCCGCGCTTTCCCCACTTCTTTTCATTGTCGTAATGGATGCCATTTCGCGAGACCTTCAGAAGCCTGCTCCTTGGACGCTGCTCTATGCAGATGACGTAATGCTTGCGAGTGAAGACAAGGCCGAACTTGAGCGACAAGTGCAAGCTTGGTGTGACCGCTTGGCGGCGTTCGGGCTCAAGCTAAACGTCCAAAAATCTGAGTACTTGACGACAGACGTAAACGAGACTGGGTCCATTGAGATCAATGGCACTGCGCTCGTACGAGCGACACATTTCAAGTACCTTGGATCTGCAATTGCGTCTGATGGTAGTCTGACGTGCGAGGTGAACTCACGCGTGAGCGCAGCGTGGTCCAAATGGCGCTCAATGACAGGCGTTCTGTGCGACAGAAAGATACCGGAGCGCTTAAAATCAAAGATCTACAGAACCGTCGTCCGACCAGTAGCGATGTACGGTGCTGAGTGCTGGCCTGCAACGAAGGAAGTTGAGAGCCGCCTCAGCGTGATGGAGACGAAAATGCTGCGCTGGACGGCTGGTGTCACGCGTTTGGATCATGTTCGCAATGTCTCCGTACGTCAAAGGTTTGGCGTCGCTCCAATTGCTGACAAGCTACGTGAAGCTCGCCTACGGTGGTATGGCCATGTTCTTCGTGCGGACGGCGACACCGTTCGGAAGATTGGCCTCAACATAGATGTGCCCGGAAAACGGCCTAAAGGACGACCTAGGCAACGCTGGCTTGATACGTTGCACGTGGACTTAAAGGAAGCTGGTATCCACCCCGATCAAGCGTTTGATCGTGCGAAGTGGCGTCATCATACCAGAAGAGCGGACCCCGCTGCTAAGCGGGACAAACGCTGAAGAATAAGAAGGAGTGGTCTGTTGCCTGCAGGCTCTGTAATCGAAGCGATTTATTTTACTACAGCCGAGCCCGCGCATGGGAATATGGTCACAGATTGCGAAAACGTATGACAAGTTGGCCCTAACCGTGTATGTAAAGAGGTTGCTTACCATTCGTGCGGGAACCCCATCATATCGCTAAGTCAAATCCACAGAAATTCTACGCCGCTTTGGAGTTTATAGCTATGGTTCTTCCTACATTATCTGCAGACATATCGCGCACGTCGAGGTATATTTTTGGCTTTTCCGGGAAGCCTCTAGAGGCTCGTGCACAAGGATGTTGGGAATACCTCCCAACGTTTGTAGCTCTTATAGACTAATTACTTACTGCCGAATAATTCTACTTGGCTTGTTTCTTTGCCATCGACGTACCTAAGGTGACAGCAACAATGATTAGGTAGACTAACTATGAATATGAACAGAGTTATGATATGATTTATAATTAATAATAAATATTAGAATTGGAAATAAAAAACGGCGGGGCTTTTCGGTCCACCTCATGGAAATATGTAATTTAGGCTGTTAGTTGTATTGGCAGGAGGATATCAACAACTATCGACCCATCAGTCTTCTCTCGGTTGTGTACAAGATCTTCACCAAGATACTGCTTAACTGCATGGAGCGTTGCTTGGATGAATATCAGCCAGTGGAGCAAGCAGGGTTTCGCAAGGATTTCTCCTGCATGGACCATATTCAGACTGTCTCACAGCTCATCGAGAGGAGCCGCGAATATCACCTCCCACTTGTCCTTGTCTTCGTGGATTACCGGAAAGCGTTCGACTCTGTGGAAATCAACGCCGTTTTGAAAGCACTTGTGCTCGCTGGTATACCATCGCCCTACATCCGACTTCTCGACGAATTCTTCTCGAACACATCGACTACCATCCAGCTGTTCGATCGAAAGCTTAAAATTCCTACCGGGAAAGGAGTACGACAGGGAGACACGATTTCTCCCAAGCTATTTACAGCGGCACTCCAGGATGCCATGAAGGACTTGAACTAGGACGATAAAGGCTACCTTGTCGACGGTAAACGGATCAGCAACCTTCGCTTCGCCGACGATATTGTTCTCATCTCTACCAGCACGGCAGAAGTCGAGGAAATGCTGAAGGAGCTCAATGTGGCAGGTATGAAGATTGGATTGGACATGAATATGTCCAAAACGCAGTTTATGGTCAACCATTGGCGTGACACGGGACTCGTAAGGTTAAATGAAGTCGCTCTATAACAGGTCGACTCCTACGTCTATCTGGGAAAAGAGCTGAACATGGATAACGACCTCGCTCCTGAAATCGCCCGCAGGAGACGCGCAGCATGGGCAGCCTTCAGTTCGATTCGCGAAGTCACCGATCAGGTCAAGGATCCCGGCCTCAGAGCCTCGATATTCAACGCCTCTGTACTGCCTGCGATGTGGTACGCGACGGAAACCTTGCCCGACAACAAGACAATCGCCAGAGCGATGCAAACTACGCATAGTGCACTGGAGAGATGTCTTCTGAGGACAAGCCTTCGTCAGCAGTGGCAAGAAGGCCTACGAAGCTCGGAGCTACGGAAGAAGTCGCAATTAGCAGACCCGCTGCAGTATATAAAGAAGTCCAAATATCGCTGGGCCGGACACCTGCTTGGACGAAAGGACGATAGATGGTGTCTCCTTGTCAAAGAATGGCTCCCGAGAGACCATAAGAGACCACTGGGACGACCGCCAACGCGATGGGCAGACTCATTCTCAAGATCTTTCAGAGAGCGGAGTCTGCCTCACTGGATGCAAGCAGCCAGAGATCGAGCGGTCTGGAAGAGTTGTGGTCCCCGCTGAGAAGACCTCCAGCCGACAAAAGGGACCATCAAAGTATCAAAGTAAGTAAGTTGTATTACAAGTTAAAGTGCCTGGAGCATGTTCATCTGGAAGTGGAAAGATTCACAAGACCTTCCCTGGGCTTAGTTTTTAGTGCAGGCGTTGTAGTACCCAATACGCTTCACTGCCGCAAAAGCTTCACTTTAGGGCGTTTTTGCGATATCCGGCAAGTCATTCGCCAGTCTTTAGTAGAGGATGCCAGGGAAACACCGGCACAGATGAATAATGCATTACCTTTCGCTCGTTCCTGCATGGTAACCAGGTATTCTTTGCGAAGCTCTCTGAAAACCCGTCGCGCTACACTCCAGGCGAGCACTTTGAGAACGAGAATCACGAGGGAGACGACCATTATGATGGATCCGTACTTGATGGCTGGAAAAGAGGAGCATTAGGAAGCGTCCGTAGTCACAGCTGCAAGCAGTTCTCACCCTTTGCCGTCTCCGGATTTGTCTCGTCCGGGTTCACGTAGTTCTCATCCATGATGTCGTGAGACGCTGGAGTGCGACCAGACTGAGGGCCTCCGATCCACTCCAGTGACCACAGATATCCAGTTGTGACGGCAGTGATACTGGCATACAGCCAGATCATGATCCAGAACATTGTCACGGTCTGAAGTTAACAGTGGAAGCACAAGCGGTGGTAGTGAAAGATTTTGATTGCCTATTATGTCAGCTCCTCTACCTAGAAACTCAACCAGGAATTACACATTTCAAGGCACCAGGGAAAACCGGTGGACCGAAAAGCAGAGATATGCAGCCTTCTTCTCAAGAAGTGGGAGACGAAAGGCGGAAGCCTCAAAAGTAGACGGACACTGAAATATCAGTGACAGAAAAGGACGCAATACAAAACCGCTGGTTGTTCAAAAACGCATAAAACATGGTTTCGGAATCCACTTTTGCTGCGATATTTTTACTCGCACCCGGGATTTAATGCATCAGGACAGTATGCAGTGCGATTATAGATACAATGCGTGTCACAGTTATGGGTCTACCCTAGGATTGGCTAGCACCAAACTCCTGAATGTTTTAAAACCTTCGTGTTAGGCCGCTTTGAGGAAATTTATCTAATTTTGTCCTGTTGTCCATGTCCTGTTGTTTTTGAACTCCTCTAGAAACGAATTTTGATCATATCACACATAGATCCGCTGTGCAAGAACTACGTTTTCTTATATGGAAGTAACAATAACCAATAGCTGAGAAGAAATTGGCGGTTGGTACATCCCAGACTCCTTCAAGAATCATAGAAGCGTTATTACGTACTACGTACATACATATATTACTTGATAAATGATTCACATCAACGGGCTACAAACTATTCCACGCTTTTAAGATGATGTTTTCGATCTTCATCATCATCATCTTCTTCTTCTTCAGCGTTTGTCCCGCTTCGTCGCGGGATCCGCTCTTCTGGTGTCACGACGTCACCTTTCCCGATCCTGCGCTTGATCAGGGTGGACACCAGCTATTTTCATGTCCGTATGTAACGTATCGGACCAACGCTGCTTCGGGCGTCCTCTAGGCCGCTTTCCAGATACTTCCAACTCAAGGCCTATCTTGCGGACGCTGTCTTCTTTCCAACGCAGAACCTGTCCGTATCATCGCAAGCGAGCTTCGAGCATCTTGTCCGCTATCGGCGCGACACCGAACTTTTGCCGAATAGCATCATTTCGAATGCGGTCCATGCGGGTGACTCCAGCCGTCCAGCGCAGCATTTTCGTCTCCATGACGCTGAGGCGTGTTTCAACTTCCTTAGTAGCAGGCCAACACTCAGCGCCGTACATCGCTACCGGCCGCACGACGGCTCTGTAAATCTTCGACTTCAGGTGCTCTGGGATCTTCCTATCGCAGAGCACGCCAGTCAACGAACGCCACTTGGACCAAGCAGCATTCACGCGTGAGTTCACTTCAACGATCAGACCGCCGTCAGACGCTATTGCTGATCCCAGGTATTTAAACACCGAAGTGCGTGCAAGCTCAGTTCCGTTAATCTTAATGGAGCCGGACTCGTTCACGTCAGTCGTTAGGTACTCGGTCTTCTTGACGTTCAATTTGAGCCAGAATCTCGCCAGACGGTCGCACCAAGCTTGCACCTGCCGCTCGAGATCGTCTTTGTCTTCGCAATCGAGCATCACGTCATCAGCATAAAGCAGCGTCCATGGAACAGGCTGCTGAAGATCTCGTGCGTGGCATCCATGACGACAACAAAGAGGAGTGGAGAAAGCGCAGAACCCTGGTGCACCCCAACAGAGATGAGAAACTCCATTGAGGTTCCAGCTGCAGCTTGCACTCTACTCTTTGGGCAAGAGTAGAGCATCCGCACCCACTCTACGAGTTCCTCAGGTACGTTGTGTTGTCGCAAGGCGTACCATATAAGCTCACGCGGTGCGCGGTCGAAGGCCTTCTCCAAGTCGAGAAGGGCTATATGCACCGGCTTCTGTCTCTCGCGATGCTTCTCCACCAGGAGGCGGGCGGCGTGTATAGCATCAATGGTCCCACAACTGGACACAAAGCCGCACTGGTTGTCGGAGGGCTTACGATTACACGAATTCGTCTATCGAGGATTCGCTCGAAGATCTTCATGCTGTGCGAAAGCAAGCGAATCGGACGATAATTGAAGCAGTCTGCAGGACTGCCTTTCTTCTTCCAAATCGGAATCGTCGTACTGTTGTGCCAACACTCCGGTAGTTTCTTCTCCTTTACTACCTGGTTGAAGAACTCAGCCAACCACTCAGCAGGATACCACAGCTTCGACTTCCAAACATCGACTGCCAGATAATCCGGCCCTGTGGCCTTACCGGGCTTCATCTTCTTCAGAGCCGTTTTTGTTTCCTCCACGGTGATCTTCTGAACGAAACCGTGAACACAACCCACAGAAGGGATGGCTGGGTGAGGAAATTCCATAGTGGAAGTTTCCTAAAAGTAATCAGGCCATCTTCAGTGCCTTTTTGCGGTCAGTCAGAAGATGGCCGCTCTCATCATTGATGCCAAAGAACTTTTCAATATCCTCGGTTTGGCGATGGCGGGTCATAGCAAGTCGGTACAAATACCGCTCACCATCGCGCGACTCGAGCTTTCGGTAGACATCACCATGATGAATGGCATTCGCAACAGCCACGGCTTTCTTTGCAGCCTTCTTCGCCTTCTGATACTCCTGCCAGTTGTCGGCTGTTCTATCGTCGAGAAACACATGATACGGCAACTTCTTCTCTCGAACCTTCGCTTTCACATCGTCTGTCCACAGCCATGTCTGCTTGTCGACTTTGCGTCGTCCAGGCTTCGTAGTGCCGAGTTCCAATCTTGCAGCTTGGCGTATCGCGTCGGCTGCTCTCTTCAAAGTTCCGTTGACAGCCGTGACTGTCGGCAACCGTACGCGAGAAATCACAGCTGCTTCCTTCTCTTTCATTCGCCACCACTAGATTCTTGCAGCACCGCATCACTCGATCTGCTTCAGCCTCGGAGGGGCGATCGTTTGGGTGCATATCAGCGGTCGATGCTGTGGGGCGACCGTCTCATACGGCACGATCTTCGAGTCTGTGACAATGCTCCGGTCACGATCCTTCACAAGCACAAAGTCAATCTGAGACTTGGAGCTTTCACTATAATATGAGATGAGGTGGGAATCGCGTTTTCAGAAGACGGTGTTCACAGTGGTGAGGCTATGCAATTCCGCAAACTCAAGAATACGCTCACCATCGGGGTTACGAGACCTGTATCCGAAACCACCATGACAGCTGTACCCGTCCTTCGCAGCACCTACGTGCCATTAAGGTCACCAGCAACTATGATGACATCTTTCGACGGTGCCTCCGCTGTCTTCTCATCAAGCAGGTTCCAAAACTCATCCTTGGCCTGATCGGAGCAGCCACTCTGCGGAACGCAGAGAAGAAGTAATAGAGTCGCTCCTTAGCGGCGACAACGATCTTCATCAATCGATCGTCATAGCGCTCGACGCTTATAATCGAGTCACGAAATCGTTCGACGATTATTCCGACACCACTGGTGATCCTGGAACTTCCACATAGAACGGCCTTAAAGCCACGTCCTATGTCCCTTGACTTGCTGCAGGACCACCTCGTCTCCTGCACCGCACAGAGATCAACTCTTCTACGCTCCAGTGCTTCAACCCACTCGCACGAGCGGCCCGTCAATGTACCCACATTCAGCGTTGCCACGCGGGTTCTGCTTACATTACAGGACTTTCGGACTAGTTCAGTTGCCCCCGGCGGAGTGGCGTTCTACCCCCCGCCCTTTAAACAGAGGCGTGGCAAATGTCTGCGTCTCCACTATCTCGTAAGGCAGCCACTGGACTCTCGAGCAAGCCCAGGGGTTGGGGGTGGGCGGGCCGGGGGGACGAGGGGGTAGAACGCTCGACCCCCGTTGCCCCCCCCCCCCCCCCCCGATGCTGTCCTCGCATCAGGGACCGCATACGTTCCACACTCGCCGGGCTCTGCGAGTGCGGGTCCCGCGGACGCCGTAGCACTATCTCGAGAAACTTGAACTGTCATACACCATGCGATGTGACATGGGTCTTCGTAGGCCGGCCTGTCACAGGGGCCTGACGCCTTCATTCGAATATCCATGATTAGCTTAGCTCGCAGAGCGAGCAGTTTCCAGTGGCACCACGTGGAGGAACGGACATCGCCACCGTTTTCTAGTTCCTCGGTAGTACAGTGGTGAGTATCAGTTTTCGATCTTCATATGGGTTGAATATGGTTTATTTTGGGTCTTTATTCTTCTTAGCACCACTATCTGTAGCGTATCGATCCAAACCGGTTGAGCGGCGTAGATTAGCGCTTACAAAAACTTAACCCTTTCCAGTAATTCAACCTTTTTCACATAGTTTGAGGGAGAATCCAAGGAAAGGTCGACATCTGATAAGATTTTCAAAATTAGGTAAATGTTAGACTTTGGGGACATGTCGTCTATAGTACTGGGCGGGTGCTACGCAGTGCGTAACAACCCACGCAAGGCTATCGTGGACAGCGCCGCAGGGAAGTATTATACTCCCCATTGCCGACGCTGTCCCCGACATCGTCGCGCTCGGAGCGAGAGAAACGGAGCCTCTAGCTCGTCATACCGGTGCTCCCGCGCTGTCGGCGACAGATTGTCGGTGACAGTCGCTGCGTCGCCAACGTATAACATATGTAAAACACACGTAGTATCACATATGCCTTACCTTTCTCGAAAACTCACTATTATCGACGGCTTGCTCTTGAAGGCAACCGAGGGCTTTTTATCTGCATTCCATGTGCTATACATGTTTACTTGGCAGACAAAAACCCTATCTGCTGAGATAAACAGAGCGTAGAAAGATCTCTACACCACCGCGGGCTACCACCAAAACCGCAAGGTCCAAATTTCATGAGATCCTCACGAAGACTCTAACTGAGGCGCTGTGTACTTAGGTCTATCATGATTCTCGCACCTTCTCTGGCGAAGGTAACTCGCAACGATTAGAGCAATTTCGAGCGGTAACATAACCAAGGCCTAATTCGCCCTAAGTTATGGCGACGCTTACGAGTGGAACTCTGAGAAACGTATTACTTTGTATTACTCGTACAGTACTGCAGCGAGCTTTCAGAGAGCTCTGGAGGGTGCCTTCCTGCTATTTATCAGTTTTCTGGAAAGCTATCATATTTTGCTAACAGGTGACGAATTCTAACTCAGTGCGGTGTGGATTCTCTATCAAATAACTCATTGATTCTATTATATGTGATATTCTGACCGTTTTTGGTCATTGTACTACAATACCGCTCGCGCCGCACGGTCAAAAGTGGGCGAAAAAACGCCAACATTGCGTCGCAAAGCGTCGCACGCTCATAACTCCTTCAGTTTTAGGTTTTTTGAATAAAGGTTGGTACCATTCGATTCGCCTCTTCGAGATCTACACAAATATATGTAAAACTTTACCGGAACACCCGTATTTTCGCCGTGGGTGGTCCAAAATTGGCTGGACGGGCGATTAGAGCAGCTTATTTCCCAGGATATGCGTGCTTTCGGAGTATCTCAAAGATGGCGTACGTCGCCAGTGCTCTGTCATGCCAGGAATGCCCCGAAAGTGCGCCGTGCACAATGCACACAGAGCCTAACCTATCAATCGAGTGGGCGAGCGCATGTCCCCTGCGCTTCTATCTTCTCTCACTGGGAACTGCGACGTTTTCAAGACTATTTCGAGCCGTTTGGAGAATGTTATCAGAAATTTCCCGCCACCCCACTCAGGATTAGCTCCAATCTGTCCCAGCGAAACTTTGGTGTGCGCAGTGAACAATGCATACAGAATCGTACCTTTGAATCAAGGGGGGAGGGACAGCTTGTAGACTGAGCGTTTGGGGAGTTTTATCAGAAATTTCTTGCCGCCCTAGTCAGGTGTTGCTCTAAGGCTGGTCAGCGAACCTTTGGAGTGCGCCATGAACATGCATAGACAATTGAACTTTTCAATCGAGGAAGGGGGACAGCTTGTAGACTGAGCGTTTGGGGAGTTTTATCAGAAATTTGCAGCCGCCCTAGTCAGGAGTTGCTCTAAGGCTGTCTAGCGAGCCTTTGAAGTGCGCCATGAACAATACATACGGATTCGAACCTTTCAATCGAAGGGGGCGACCGCTCGCAAATTGCACGAATGGGCGTGTTCGGAGCGCAATAGCTCTGTTAAGTTGTAACCTTTCATGCTGCAGCTTGTAGGTTTTGTAGGCAGTCGAACGTTCTGTACTTACGCCAAAGTAGAATGGTTTAGCTTAGGAAGGGGCAATGTTATAGGGGTGCGAATATGCAGGTGAGGATTGTGTGAAGCATTTTTTTCCGATTTCCGTGGACCACTGCGAGAAGATGCGGTGGGCTGACGGCTTTAAAATACGTAGTGAACAAAGTGCCTAAGGTACTTTACGACGATGTGCTCATAGCTCCTCAGTTGCCTAAACTGCCTTAGCCTCGGCTGGCGTTTTAGAGCGGCAAAAGCTAGCGGTTAGAGTTTCTTGCGCTCCTACTCGCCCAGATTTGAGTCTTCGACACTCGCAATGGCACAGTTCCGTTCAGCATGAAAAGCGCTATCGAACGGTGTCAATCTCGACCGATTTTGGAATCATCAATTTTTTGACTGTTTAGCATAGGGGACGAGGCCGCGGCGGAAGGACGATGACGTCATCGAAAAAACGATGTCTTCGAGTTGGGCCATGCTTGATACCGTTCGATAGAGCTTTTCATGCTGAATTGAATCGTGTCATTTAGAGTGGGAAAAACTGTAATCTGGGCGAGAAACAGCGCGGAGAGCGCCTGCCGTTGTTGCGCTAAATTACACGCGCGGGCGTGTTCGGAGCACAATAACTCTGTCGAGTTCGAATCGTTTCGGCTGCAACTTGTGTTTATTGTAGGCAGTAGAACGATATATAAGTATACTAAAGTAGAATGGCTTAGCTTGGGAGGGGCAATTTTACAGCGGTGCAAAAATGCAGGTGAGGCTTGCGTGATGCATTTTTTTCCGAATTCGGTTAACCACTGCGAGAAGACGCCGCGAGCTAATGCCTCGAAATGCGTACGCGAACAGAGCGCTTAAGGTACGGTACTTTACGATGACGTGATCAGAACTTCTCAGCTGCCTCAATTGCCTTAGCCCCATCTGCCGTTTTAGGGCGGCGGACTTAGCGATTTCCTGCACTCTTACTTGTCCATATTTGGGCATTCGACACTCCCAATAACATCGTTCTATTCTGCTTGAGGAGCGCTATCGACCTGTATCAATGTCGACCGATTTTGGAAACATAGGCCTGTGTTATACTCCCGCGGAAGCATCCGCGGAACCTCCGTGGACGAGGGGTGCACCGCGGACGGCGGGCGTGGCGGGGCGCGGTGATTGGCCAGGTGAGGGATCTCGGCGCGATTCCCGCCCTTCCGAAAAATCTATGGCCTCTGTTATACTCCCGCGGGAGCATACCGCGGGAGTATAACAGAGGCCATAGATTTTTCGGCAATATTCCATCGAGGACGTGGCGCCCTAGGCCTACCTGCGCGGACGATGACGTCATCAAAAACCGGTATTTTTGTAATTGGCCAAATCTCCTCGTGCAAACTTCGTCCAAAATCATCTAGGGATTAATTGGGGTGCTGACTACGAATCCGACGTCCGTTTTTGAAAATTCCGCCGACATCAGCAGGTTGCTTCCCATTTGAGGGTGGTCGGGTCACGATCACCGATCACCCTCAGTTATCGGTATGAGCGCTCTCCTGCCCTAATCGTACAAATGTACCTCGGCATCGTGTTCGGCACCCCGAATAAGTCCCTGACCCTACACGAATTTTGAACAAAATCGATGATCCTGACGAGGAGATTTGGCCGGCTGGAAAATACCGGTTTTCGATGACGTCATCGTCCTCGTAGCTCGGCCTAGGGCGCCACGTCCTCGATGGAATATGGATATCGCCGAAAAATCTATCTTTCCAAAATCGCTCGACATTGATACAATTCGGTAGCGCTCTTCGAGCAGAACAGAACGATGTTATTGGGAGTGTCGAAAACCCAAATATGGACAAGTAAGAGTGCAGGAAATCGCTAAGTCCGCCGCCCTAAAACGGTAGATGGGGCTAAGGCAGTTTAGGCAGCTGAGAAGTTCTGATCACGTCATCGTAAAGTACCGTACCTTAAGCGCTCTGTTCGCGTTAGCATTTCGAGGCTTTAGCTCGCGGCGTCTTCTCGCAGTGGTTAACCGAATTCGGAAAAAAATGCATCACGCAAGCCTCACCTGCATTTTCGCACTGCTGTAACATTGCCCCTCCTAAGCTAAGCCATTCTACTTTAGTATACTTATATATCGTTCTACTGCCTACAATAAACACAAGTTGCAACCGAAACGATTCGAACTCGACAGAGTTATTGTGCTCCGAACACGCCCGCGCGTGCAATTTAGCGCAACAACGGCAGACGCTCTCCGCGCTGTTTCTCGCCCAGATTACAGTTTTTCCCACTCTAAATGACACGATTCAATTCAGCATGAAAAGCTCTATCGAACGGTATCAAGCATGGCCCAACTCGAAGACATCGTTTTTCGATGACGTCATCGTCCTTCCGCCGCGGCCTCATCCTCTATGCTAAACAGTCAAAAAATTGATGATTTCACGTACGTATTTTAAAGCCGTCAGCCCACTGCATCTTCTCGCAGTGGTCCACGGAAATCGGAAAAAAATGCTTCACGCAATCCTCACCTGCATATTCGCACCCCTATAACATTGCCCCTTCCTAAGCTAAACCATTCTACTTTGGCGTACGTACAGAACGTTCGACTGCCTACAAAACCTACAAGCTGCAGCATGAAAGGTTACAACTTAACAGAGCTATTGCGCTCCGAACACGCCCATTCGTGCAATTTGCGAGCGGTCGCCCCCTTCGATTGAAAGGTTCGAATCCGTATGTATTGTTCACGGCGCACTCCAAAGGCTCGCTGACCAGCCTCAGAGCAACACCTGACTAGGGCGGCAAGAAATTTCTGATAAAACTCCCCAAACGCTCAGTCTACAAGCTGCCCCCTCCCCTTGATTCAAAGGTACGATTCTGTATGCATTGTTCACTGCGCACACCAAAGTTTCGCTGGGACAGATTGGAGCTAATCCTGAGTGGGGTGGCGGGAAATTTCTGATAACATTCTCCAAACGGCTCGAAATAGTCTTGAAAACGTCGCAGTTCCCAGTGAGAGAAGATAGAAGCGCAGGGGACATGCGCTCGCCCACTCGATTGATAGGTTAGGCTCTGTGTGCATTGTGCACGGCGCACTCTCGGAGCATTCCTGGTACGACAGAGCACTGGCGACGTACGCCATCTTTGAGATACTTCGAAAGCACGCATATCCTGGGAAATAAGCTGCTCTAATCGCCCGTCCAGCCAATTTTGGACCACCCACGGCGAAAATACGGGTGTTCCGGTAAAGTTTTACACATGTTTGTGTAGATCTCGAAGAGGCA
The DNA here is from genome assembly GCA_947396885.1 of Heligmosomoides polygyrus polygyrus. Lineage (NCBI taxonomy): Eukaryota > Metazoa > Nematoda > Chromadorea > Rhabditida > Heligmosomidae > Heligmosomoides > Heligmosomoides polygyrus. The sequence continues at coordinate 45,483,622 of OX377202.1, read as the reverse complement.
AATCGAATGGTACCAACCTTTATTCAAGAAACCTAAAACTGAAGGAGTTATGAGCGTGCGACGCTTTGAGACGCAATGTTGGCGTTTTTTCGCCCACTTTTGACCGCGCGGCGCGAGCGGTATTGTAGATGTATGCACCACATCATCACTAAAGACCTTACCAGATGTCATGTGGTTCCCGATAGTTGTTGTACTGCTCCGTTCACCCTTGTATACGTTAGGTTGTAGTGAAAGTTATCACCGTTTCCGTAACATAAAACTGATTATTGATTAAAAAAGGAAGACACGTTAAGAAACGAAGTAATAAAAACCGTCCTGCTTTATCATTCTTCTCCACTTTTCGGGTAGCCTTCTGACGACAAGTTGTTCAACCAGCGATCACATCGTCTTCATCGGTGAACATTTTTCGTTCTATGCCGTTGTTGGGCAACCGGAGAAGGTCCGTTGGCACAAGGTCTAGACTGTACGATGGATGAGGCAGCACTTTTCATCCGAACTCGAGCGGCTTCTGGCGAGCCACTCTTCCAATGAGTAGGCCAGCGCTGCCGTGCAGGAGTCGGATTGCCCTGTGATTTCGACGCTATTCTTCGATTTTGAGAACCTGTCTAACCAGCTAACGGTACAGATCTCTGGGTAAGGTTTGCGTTGCGTGGCAACAGCTCGTAATGAATGAGGCCTTTCCAATCCCACGAAACGCAAACCTTTAGTGAGTGAAGGCCCACCTTTGTTCGCGCTCAGGCTGCTCAACCGCTTGCTGTTAACCTCCAGACAAGACTGTTGTGACGATGAGCGCTAGCCAGATATTCGTGCTCCTGTACGAGAGCAATTGAGCAGCCTCCTCCGCACGTCACCGCCGATCGCGCTCCGTCAAGTCATGGGGACCCTCTGCGCCAACTTGTACATCTTACCCAGTTGTCGCAGGTGATCGGCGACGGTGGTGAGTGTACTCCTAGACTTTCTTCCAGTTCACGTATGCTTGCCGTGGATCCGGTTCTGCCATCTTTGCGATGATGCTCGAGCCCGGGAGGGTATCATGACGCTGCCACACTGCGAACTCGCATCAGTTCTTGTTCCACCTGTAGCTAGATTAGTTGGCCTTACTATCATATAATCGCAATAAACTCTTGTCTTATCTCTCATATTCGCCACCACATCCACTGAGCTATCGCATTATTAGGGCGCATAAGTCCTATCGCTGTATCGTACTCTACAGATTCCACCAGCCATTGCAGTCGGTCGTTATAGACTTCGTATGAACATTTCAACCGAACGGGGTGTTTGAAGTCGAAGTCGCCTTTACGAGAGTGAGCTCGTGCAGTGCGCTCGGACACCGTACCTTTGCCGAATCCAGTATGATGCGACGACTGAATGTGGCTGCTGATTCGTCAGATCTGAGGCCACATAGTAGAAGGCCATGAATGCACTCCAAGCTTTCGAAAGCTTTATCTTCCTGAGTGATCAGCTGACAATAATAATAGACTTGTAATACCTGACTACTTTTATGTAAATACACAAGAAAAGCTCCTGAGACGCAGTGTGAGGATGAAAGAGACGCACGTTTGAAAACAGCAAGAACCTTCCCTAGAGCCTAGTAGAAAACTGCGCGAATGAATTGTTCTTCAGCAGTTTCGCATCCACTCCTAACGGGAATGACGATGTTCGTGGAAAACCTCTCCCGAATGCCTTCAGTTCAAAGTGATCTCTCAAGTGGACTTATGGTTGGCGCACCGTATTTACCTTTTTTAGCAAGCTCTATTCGTGTCGTACAATTTCGTCACTGAATCCTCTTTGTTTGCATAGCAGTCACTGAAAACTCGTGCACATATATGTCGCGATGTAACACCTTTGTGTTATCGTTAGAGTTCTATTATTGAGGCATCTAAAATGGAAGGCATTTAGCGAAGTTCGAGTCCCGCCTGGCGCAAGAGTTTTGATTGCAACAAGACATCCTGTAACAACATTTAGCGAAGCTTAATTGAGCAACCTACTTCATATGAATGAAATTTACACCACCGATTAAGTAAGCACCGCCATAACTTTCGAGCGATAAGCGCATGACCAGCGCTCAACTAAGCCTTTTGGTTCTAACCTCGTTCTGGAAAAGTATTGCTTGGTCTGTCGCATAACATTCCTCTGAGAGTTGCCAGAGCACAGTTTTCGACTCGAAAAATAAAGAGCGTTCAATGCAGCACTACATAATGTTAACGACGACCGCTTTCGTTTCTGCCTTCCAGTCCAGTAACGTAGGACGGCACGGACTAAAAACGACCGTAAAGTACAATTCGCGACATAGGAATAGAACAGAATACTGACAGTGCTACTGGCTTCTTCTGTTTTGGACAACACTAATGTAGAACAGCCTGAAGTCTTGCAAAGTATGGACCTCAAAAGACTCTCTATTAGTTCGCTTCTCAAAAAAAATCTCTGAACGCATCTCCGACCAATTCACATTGCAAATGCCTAATGTGCTTGGAAAGAAAATTTCTGAGCAATTCTCTGAACATGCGGAGGCCGAGAAGCGAGGAAGGAGTATAGTCATCTCGGGAGTCGAGGAACCGGAGGAGAGCCTTCCGCCATCTCAACGCAGGTCAGAACGCAGGAATAAAGTTTTAGGAATACTCGACGTATTGCAGGTTGACTGTGAGCCAGCGGAGGTGGGAAGGTCAGATGCTTCAAAGCCGCGCTCAGTTAAGGTCGTCTTACCATGCTAGTTTTATTGGCGGAAGCCTTAGTTAATGCAAGGCTTCCTCGCAGTGCAGGATATAGCAACGTGTTCGTGCGAAGGAGCATGACTTTAGAGGAAAGAAAGCAAGACTATGAGCTGAGGCAGGTTGCTAAAGAAAGGAACAAAGGTAAGACAAGGAGAGAGTGAGTGGTTTATCGTGGGCAGCTTAAGCATGTTTCCGAGATCAGCAACAGGAGCTCGGGAAACGCTTGAGCGCGCATGGTGATCCTCCCACTCTCACATGTTACTTACTAAATGCACGAAGCATAGTTAATAAGCTGTTTCATTTCCACAACTTCCTCTCGACGGTAAAGCCAAATCTGGTTTTGTAACGAAACATGGCTCAGGGGAAGGATAAAGGACAGCGAGATTCTTGCCAACTTGCCCTATACGGTATATTGAGCTGACCGGTGCAGTGGCAGAGGTGGTGGAGCTTGCTGCGTCATCCGAAACATAATGAATGCAAGTGTGTTACACCATAGTTTCCCCATGAAAGCGGATGTCCTTGCCGTTGACATTTTTTTTCCTGCAAAGCGTCTCAGCCGAATCTTATACGATTTATTGTGGCTCCAGGACCTAACTCCAACGCGACGTCGCGGCGTTGAAACGAGGACATGCGCTCGGTGACGCATGGTTAGCCGGGGAGCACGAAATGTTCTCAATGTTTAAGCTCCCAGACCAAATTTCTAGCAGGGAACTTAAGATCCCACAGAATGTGGTAGGCAACAGTCTGCAGTAGGACAATTGATCCGAGAATGGGTGATAGTGACCCTTTTCCGTAGTGTAACCATAATCACGGGTAAAAATTGACTGAAGAAGTTGTAGATGGCAAACGCTGACGCTAGAAACCACCCACATGACAAGGATTCCTGTATAAACTGTATCTGGTCATCCTGTTGAAACCATATTCATATACCATCTCCAAGAAACGTTGAAATGAGGCAAAGGCGTGCCGTGTGTCCCTGTAGGAAGCGTTTGTAGCCGTCGGGAGGCATCGGACCGCGACAACTGGTCCAATTTCGTCGCGCACCGTGCGCGACGCCAGGGGGGTTCGCGCGGCGTTGGAGTTATGTCTGCCCCCGATTTATTGTCGCGTACCGACCACCTAACTCAACAAACTGTGAAGACAAGAATCTTGTTGAGCTTCTTTCCTCACTGGTTACGGTTAGAGAGAGAACTATAATTCTAGGTGACCTTAACCTTGCAGTTGATTGGAGGAATTACATTGCTTTAAGCCGTAATTCGGTTAAGTTCGTCTCGTTCTTCCAGGAAGCGGGTTTCACATAATTCGTCATTGAGGCTACACATGGAAACAGCATTTAGGATGTAATTCTATCAACCTCCCCTATAGTTACTAACGTACATACTTTGCCACCACTAGCCAGCTCTGACCACTGCATCGTACAGTTTGATTTACGTTTATCGGTCTTACCAAGTATTTCTATACCAACTCCTGAATTTCATGCCACTGATTTTGTCTCGCTTAGGCAAAGTCTTTCGGAAGCGAACTGGTTCAATGTATGCGACCACTATACGACAACAGATGATGTATATCAAAGATTCTGCCGCGTTGTTTATAAAAACCTGGCTCAGTCCTTTCAAAAGTAGGAAATCAATCAGCCCACGCCTCCCTCGACACATTGTCAATTTACTGGCTCAAAAAGAGAGACTATTTCGAAGAACAGCAAATCCTTTAAATAGTACTTTCTACAAAAATGTTTGTGCCAATATTGATTACCACCTGAAATTTTTTTGGGCTAATCGTAAGCGGAAACTAGCCAGGAGTGCATCGATGAATCAACTTCATCGATTCGTACGTAGCAAGCTCAAACATTCCAGCCTTTACCGACATCAACGGTAAAGTGTGCTCTTGCGACAAGATAAAAGCAGTCGCTTTTGGCAGTTTTTTCGCTGGCGTTTTCTCTAATGACGGCGTTTTCGCTGGCGTTTTCTCTGCAGCGCCTGGAAGTTTATATGTTGACAGAGATGGTGCAGAACCAGTGCGCGCCTTTACCAGCGTTTTCTTTCATCCTGATTACGTTTATAAAGTTCTTAGGAATTTGAAACCTTCTACTACGGAACCTTCTGATGGAATTCCTCCTATTATTGCCAGGAAATGCGCCCGTGAGTTATGTAAACCTCTCGCGATGATCGTCAACATTTCCATGATGCTAGGAGAGATTCCGCGGGCATGGAAACATGCAGTAGTGACAGCAATTCCAAAAGTTGAAGCTCCTGAGTCTGTCTCTCAGTTTCATCCTATCAGCATAGCACCTACTCCAATTAAAGTTATGGAAAAAATTTTCAGGGAGAAATTTTTGATTTGGTTGGAAAGAGTTCATGCTATTCCACATAGGCAACATGGTTTTGTTCCTGGGCTTTCAACTGCTACGAATCTTGCTGACAGCTTGTCTGATTGGAGATTAGCTCTAAGGCAAGGCAAAATGTTGTTTACATAGACTTGTCTAAAGCTTTCGACAAAGTTTCTCATTCGAAATTTCTCGATAAACTGCGTTGCTTGGGTGTCAGTGGAAACCTTCTAAACTGGTTGGCTTCTTATTTGGGCAACAGACTTATGACTGTTCGAGTAGGGGTTGAGTATTCTGATACGAGTATGTGCACTAGTGGAGTGCCTCAAGGTGGAGTATTGTCACCTCTTCTCACTCTTGTACACGGCCGATGTTTTTGATGTCGTAACGAGGTCTCTTATTGTTAAGGTTCAAGCTTATGCTGATGACATCAAGTTATATGGTATTTACGGACGAGAAGCATGTGATGAAACATGTTCAGCTTTAAACATTGCTTTGACGAACATATGCCACTGGGCGTCGGAATTCAACTTGGCAATTAATCCGGAAAAGTGATCCGTGCTTCACATAGGGGAAGGGCAAGCCGGTCGTTACATCGGTGATGTGCCGTTAAGCAACTGTGAGACTGTGAAAGACCTTGGTGTAATCGTAGACTCCACGCTTGATTTTTCGCACCACATTGAAAAAGCTACACAGAAAGCCTACGCTGCCCTCTACTCCATTTTTCGTAATGTGTGCAGTAACAACCCCAAGATTCTCCTTAAATTGTACAAAGCATACGTCCTTCCTCACTTAGAGTACAGCTCTCAGATATGGAGCGCCATGGCTAGAAAACACATAACTAGACTCGAAATGGTTCAGAAAACCTTCACTAGACTTTTTTTTTATTTTCGACTGCATCAAGGAGTTTCTTGGGGATCTACCCAGTTACGATGAACGTCTGAAATTGCTAGGATTAAGATCTTTGTTAAACAGAAGGATTATTTTTGATTTGACGTTTTGCTTTAAAATTATTTCGTGGAGAGCTGAAACTCCGGGCCAACAAGTATTGGATTTTTAGGCCTTGTGGCTTAAGAGCTGGTTCGTTCAACCTTCACTACCTTCCGATTCAAAAGAAGAATTACACGCAGTTATTCAATTACCTTTTTTTCGGGTGGCAAGATGGCTTAGACGTTTGCCGTTTGAGGTTTTGAACTCTGTAAACAGCCGTATTTTTAAGAAACGCTTGGAAAAAATCAACGTTTTGCAGGTGTTAGGGATTTCCGATTCTCGATGATGCTCCCTCGCTGGTCGTGACCTTGAACCGCTCAGCCACATTATAGTTCCTGCTCCTCTTAATCTTAAACGTGCTTATGGTTTTTCGTTGCTGACGAGATTGGGAGTTTTATGTATAACATTTCTTCTGTAGTGCGGGCGGCGACTTCTCTTCAGCTTTCTTTTCTTGATATGCTTTTTCTGTCACTCTTTCATGTGGGTCCCTAGGTTTGATCCTAGGCTGTACTTTTAATAATACATCCTCCTTCATCTATAATAAAATTACTTCACAATTTTTGCTTCGCGTGCCAAAGGTGGTTTGCCCTAGTTGTCGGTCCCATGGGGCGGCCAGCGTACCCATGTGCCGAAGTTCCGGCAACTACCACAAGGGCGTCATAGCTGGCTGACGCGGACAATCAACCTAGTTGGCAGGCAGTGATATATGCCCATTTTCCTGACTATCATAGCCCGTCTTAAACTTAAATGCCACCAGGAGCCTACGTGAGTGAGTCTCTAACATACAATATTTTCTATTTGGTTACTGAAGAGTCGTCACTGCCATTTTTTTACTATCGTTTCTTTTACTAGTGCTTTCTTCTTCATTCTCTTTTCTGCACATGGTTGGTTCTGCTTCTTTTTCCTCGAATTTAGTGCACGAATAAATAAATAAATAAATAAATAAATAAATAAATAAATAAATAAACATCCCTGCTGGAGCGCATGTATGTCAGCATAAGTCCTTACCGGAGATTGCCGCTGAAGAAATAATCCAACAGCAAAGACGCAAGAGAGTTTCCAAGGGTACTTTTTATTTTTTCTGCTCAACTCAATGGCAAGCATACATGTCGACGTAAATCATTCTCCTGTTTCGATACTGTCAGGCGTTTTAATTTTGTGAGATATGGTAATGGTGCTTGCGGACGAGGGGTAGGAGCATAGCTTGAGTGCGTAATTCGCCTCCACAATGGTTTGCGGTGACCAGACGTCACCGCAAGCCATTGTATAGGTGTCGTGCTCATCCGTACAGACGTAAAGGAGATTTACAACCATTACAGAAAACTGGTACCGTTTTTAATAGAGATAACGACGCCACATATTTGCTTGTTACATCTTGTCAGGCTCTGCGCACTATTTGATTAAATATATTGTGTTATAGTTCTAAGAAAATATCAAAGCAGTTGAAAGTCGGACGAAAGTGTAGATAGAAGACAGAAAATATTACCTCATACACGAGAATTGGAAGTACGAAGACGGGATTCACTTTCTTCCAGCAAAACGAGTAGCTGGCCAGCGAAAAGACAGCAAATAGCAGAAAAGCGAAGTTGATGAACACCGGCACTGAAATCGCCAACCTCGATGAAGGGTACGGAAGCGGGAGCAGAGAGCACTGATCCCAATCTTAGCATGGAATACCAGTTTGACATAAGACCATAGGTATAGGTTAGCTGCCGTAGAAGGGCGTGCGTGACAGTTTGCGTTTTCCAACCATTCATTAGTCTAATAAGGCAGATCCATATATGATATCAGTTTTGTCCTGCTAGAGCATGAACGATGAAATGGTTGTTCATACCACAAGATCGCGCATACTCACCACCTGGTCAGACCTGTATCCCAAGACCAGTTTGAGTTACAGTCACTATCCCATCATGGAACACTTACGATTAGTCAGCATGAAATAGCGATATTGAAGATTCCCATTTTGGCATCAGTTCGGCCAGTCGAAGGAAGAAATGAGCTTGCCTTGCCGGTTAGCCTCGGGGTAACTAATTATAAACATGTTTTGTAGGAAGGTAGAGGCGAAACAAAACATGTTTAAGTTGTTGTTAGATGTCGATGTTTCGGATGGTGTTGTTGTCCTTTGTCTAAGATTGTTGTGTCATTGTATTCTATGTTATTGAAAAGTTATGAAAATAATAATTTTAATTAAAAAATAACAATAATATAATAATTATTTTAAGAATTTTAAAGCATAGATTTACACCAAATTCTATTGAGGTAAATCACTACTATCTCTTGCACTGATAGAATATTCTCATGGCAGGCCATGACACAAGAGTGAATGACCAGAAATTTTAGACTATCTTGTCTGGAGCCGCCATTTCATTCAATTCCAAAAACGGTTCTAGACCCCAAGAAAAGATTGATTACTCACGCTAGCGGTTGCAGTATTAATCGCAGCGTGGGAGCACTTCCTCACTGGTTCAACAGAAATTTCCCGACTTGATCTATTGTTTTAGATGCACCACACACTCCACCTCTACATGGAATCGTAGGAACACTACCTACTGGCGGCTTGAGCCCAGAGATGTGCGTAAATGTAATCCTAAACTACGTAAATCGTAAATCGTAATTACGAAAAAACCGTCGTAAATCGTAAATCGTAAGCCGTAAATCGTAAGAGTGTTTGACGTGTAAAGCAGTACAACTAGTTTTACCTGCTGTTATTCAAAACTGTTCCAATATTTATATATATGTATTGTGTTATTTTCAGCTCAAGCCGGACAGTTTTATTCTCAAACTTTTGCTTTTTTAACTTTTCTTTTTCATTTTAGTCCGACACTTTCAACATCAATCATTACACCTTTCAAGAAAGTCGACAAATTGTTGATTCAAATACACTATTTTCATCAATGCATGGCCATCCAAGACACTATGGAGACTGGAATCTTTTTAAAAATTCACCGCTGACTCTCGACGAAAGCAGCAGTGTATGACGCCCAATAGTTCCTTCGCTTTTTACATTTCGAAATTCATTCAGAAACATTGCCAGTAGCATATGAAACTTGCGACCACCGATCATATTTCTTGGCACCCTCTATAGTAGCTTTTGAATTGAAAGCGTAATGTGTAATCTTTTTAAGGCGTCTCCAGTTTGATTCCATAGACATCTAATTTGATCTGGAAGATGTCTTGCTTGATTTTTGGAAACCCAAGTTCAGTTGGCAAGAAATGCAGATTAAAGTGGAAATGGTTGTTTTTGATTTCTAAAAGGCGATTTTAAAAATGACAAAGGAAAACTGTATATATAATAAAAGATCACATGAAGGTGGTTAAACATAGAATGTATAATGAGATGGTAGCTAGCAACCTCTTCCAGCGCGCAATTCCCGATTTTATGCCTCGGTGAACTGTAGGGCGATTTAGAAACTTTAAAAGAAGTTCAAAACTTCCTAGCAAAAGTACTCAACATTTCCGAAACATCGACCGACAATATCAGGCTTCGGCGCTATGATGCTTGAAGGGGGTCACCCTCCAAAAAGCTTCAGGAACACGGACAAAGAAAAACGAGCTGACGCGGAGGAGAGCACAGATTTTGGCAGACGAAGAGACTTCGGAGTGTGGCCCGACTAGCGCAACCCTTTTAAAATTGCCTACATCCTGGAATTACTTCCCTTGCCAGAACACGGAGGTAAACAAGGATGAATGTGTGATTGTAATGAAGAAATAACAGTGCACTCGAAGACTAAACTTTTGCCGCCGGTACTGTAACAAAGGCGTGCTCTCGGAGAGTACGCAGCGTTCTATGCCGGGTTAGGCAAGGTGAGCGCGACAACCTCAACCATGCCGCTTGAAGGGGAGATCAAAACTGCCAAAAGCACTTCCACTCTTTCTTTGAATAAGTTCCAAGTTTGTTTTTACAGCACTTTGAATACCCATTTGCTCCGCAATGCCTAGGGCGTACAGTGCTGATCCATAGACCCATCAGTGATTTCCATATGATTTTTCCATATGATTCTAGTAATTGTCTACACCTCGCCTCTAATCACGAATGATATTCCATCATGCCGTGCATCAGTCCTCTTCGGAGGGAGTAGCTTGAATCGTTTATGAACAGACTGAACAATTGGTAGTTACCAGGGGTGTGCGTAAATGAGATTTGAAATCCCGTAAATCGTAAATCGTAATTACAAGAAAACCATCGTAAATCGTAAACCGTAAATCGTAAGAGTCACCTGACATGTAGTGCAGTACAACTAAATTTCCAAAGAGTTTTTCTGCTAATGTTAACCAGATTTGATTAAATATTTATTTGTTTGTCGTGTTACTTTTAATTCAAACTAAACCCATCGTTTGAATATTTTTGAATTCCTAGCGTCCTACCAATTTCTTGGTTTATTTATAAGTTAGCAAAATTCAACGAAAAAGTCGCTATCAAGGCTAAAAATAAAAATAAAAATCACTTCACCACTGACCAATGCGGGCGAAAACAGCAACTGCACATGTAGTAATTTAACAAACATATAGAGTCATACGACGGGATTGCGCTATGCGTACTGAGTGAGCGCATGACGCAATTCTATCGTGTGACGCACCGAAAGATCTCCGCTTTTCAACATCTTGAAACTAGTCCAGGAACATTCCCATAACATACGGATAAGACAGTTTAGGACACCGAACCAGTATGACCATAGTTCCTAGGAGTATGTTCCTTGGACACCATTTGTAGTGGCTTTAAAATGGGAGGTTAACGTATTCCTTAACAGCAACCTTGTTGAGGCATCGTCAGTTTGATTCTATAGACGACACAATTTCGATTTAGAAGGCATCTAATTTAACCTAAAAGTATTAAAGTATTAAAGTAGTAAAGTATTCCCATTTGAGTTGTGAGTTGGGAAGAACGCTGCTAAAGTTGAAACAGGTTCAATTTGCGTTTGCAGAAGTTCATTTTAAACGCAGAAAGTGAAAACGGTGAATAGGCCGCTGCAAGAGGGTAGTTACACATCCACTGCTTCATGAAGGTTACCGACCACAGCGCGATAAATTCAGAAGCTCTGTTAATTGTAATTGTAGAGAAAGTGGAGCGAAGGCGTTTCGTAACCTTAAAAGTGCTCTCACGTTTTGAACAAACGATCTACAACACCAGCGGTAACCTAAACCTACCTAGAGTGCTGGTTTCCTATGCAAGTTTGCCTGTACTTGTCAGATTTTGAAATCTTTAAAATATGGTGCTGCTATTTAATAATTCTCTGCACTCGCTCAGGCTACCCTTTGCCGTTTTGCAACGAACGTTTGTTCTCCGAGAGCACGTGGCGTCCTAAACGGATCAAATAGGGTGAACACGATAAAATCAATCACACCGAAAATGGAGACCAAAACTCTCAAAACCAGTTAGAACTTTTCTTGAGATGCTACGCGCTTAGAGTGGGCACACCTTTACAACCCGGTCCACATAAATTTGGACGCCAATTGGTTGCTGATCAAAGATCACACTTACGAAAATTTACAATTTACGACCCAAAATGTCGTAAATCGTAAATCGTAATTTTTTTGCAAAAATAGCCGTAAATCGTAATTACGCACACACCTGGTAGTTAGCTAATAGGATATGAATCGGCAAAAACTCATTTCTTTTCCCACGTCGAATATCTTTCTGTGGGCTGGAATGAAACTTTCTTCGACAGTAGAATGCATGCCTTGCTAGAAAGGGAGGAGTCCATTCTCCCATTGAGCTTATTTTTAACAAGTGCTCCGTCACGCCTGTCGGCGTGCCTCGCATTTGCGTGCTTCGCGCGGTCTTGCAGTACTACTAGGCTAAGAACAATCACATCAAGCTAGCTGCTCTACTTGTACAGCTTTTTCCCTACCAAGGAGTACAAAAGGCTCGCTGTACGTGCAGTACATATATACTATGATAGGGCGATCTATTGGTTCCTCACTACTGGTCCTCCCTTAGTGAGGAACCAATAGATCGCCCTATCATAGTATATATGTACTGCCCCCTTATATGTAGTGAAACGGTCCCCAATTACTCGTACTGGTCCCCCTCGATGATCCACTCTTAGCGGATGACGTCTTCGGCACGTCTAACTGAATCCCCAACGCGTTCTTTGGCACGTCTTCTAAGTCCCAGACACGTCACGCGACGTATTCCGCACATCTTCTGAATACCCTGGCACGTAGAAGACGTCTGGATATTTTCCGCTATTTTTGCGACCCGTAATTTGATATCGATTGATGGGATCGCTACTTTAAAAACGAACTTCAGATTCGTGTTGAGCGACCTCGCCTACCCCAGGGCCAAAATTTCGGACCACCTGGACGACATCCACAAAAAATCGATAAAAAGGATAAAGGATAAAGGACGGCGTTACTCAATCCCTTCTGGGATGCGCCAGCGCATTCTACTTCTACGGGATGTCGTGGAGGCGACATGAATGCGTATTTGGCCATACAATGACTTGCGGTGGCCAGCCGATGAACAATTCAGCGCTTTATTCTTCCCAGACAAGTCTGGTACCAACTCACCGACCCCGGAGGGAAGGAAGGCTTGGTTGGCCTGGGCGGGAAATCCGAACCAGGAACCTGGTATCGGGTGCACGCGACAGTCGCGCCTCCTCCGACTGCGCTACACGCGCCCTACAGAAAATCGATAGTTTGATCAATATCGATTGATGGCGATCGATACTTTAAAAACGAACTTCAGATTCGTATTCAGCGGCGACCGCGGTTACCCCAGAGTTAAAGATTCCAGGCAGGGACGTCTCGGTATTTTTCGCCATTTTCCCGCCGAATTTCCCCAATTCCCCCCTGTTTTATGACTAATTTCTGCGGCGGCGCCGATCGATGTATGACTCAGCGCTTAGCGCGTTATTATATGGTATGATTATGTAGCGTTCTTGCTTCTATGATTATACTTTACAACAGGTCTGGTAGCAAATGGCAGCCCTTACAGTATTAGAGAAATACAAAAGTCACAAAAGTCAGTTAAGAAAAAACTTCGTCAAGACGCGCTACACCTGTGCGCAGTACCTTGTCTTCTGTCATGGTTCGACATCAAAACATAGACACTAAAAGAACAGAGGGAATGAGCGATACTTTAAAAATGGGCACATCTTTATATCACGGGCTGCATCGCCCCATTTGGAGTTAGATCAAAGATCATATTTACGAAAATTTACGATTTACGGCCCAAAATATCGTAAAATCGTAAATCGTAAATCGTAATTACGCACACCCCTGGGTAGGTGGGATTTTTCTTAGAATTAAGTTTTTAGACTTAAGCAAATGTGTTAGAACATTGTTACTAGTAAAGTCTTCAGCTTAACCGGTTCCATGCTGATATCAGCGACCGGCCCATCCCGTATCACGGGTGGGTGCTGACAGGCCTCGAGGATATCGCGGATGTTACATGCGGTCAAGCAGCGCTGGTGGTGTATGGCGAACATCGCTGCCCGGAAAGCAGAAGATGCGGGTTCGAGTCCCGCCTGGCGCAAGAGCTTTGATCGCAATGAAACATCCTGTAACAATACGTTTTTAGACTTTTTTCGGACGAACGAGCAACAGCAATCCTTGAGATTTCAAGTAGTCAAGCACACTAAGGAATCGATTTCTTGAATTTTCGAACAACTGAAGAAAGGGTCAAACTCGATCGAGAATATATTGCGTGAACGATTTTCGAAAAGCATGTATGCAAAGATTTGTTAGGGATGTCGAATGTGCACTGCAGAAGAGCTCGAGCATTATATCGGTGTATGCTCGAATTTGTTCAGTACTTAATAGAAGTTTTTCAAGATGTTCCATTTTGAACGATGCTCAAAGAACAGCGATCTACGATTTTCTATTACTCGAACAAAAATGTGCAAACGTGTTCGACTTAACTCCGGAACAACTTTTCAAGAAATTTCGTACCAATTTTAAATTTATTAAATTTAGTTTAAACTTAAATTCACTGCCTTGTATGATGTTGAGGCCAAGAATGGTGAGGCGAAAATGGATGAATGGTTTTTTGCTCAATAAAGCACTTCTCAAGAACATCCTTTCGCTGGAAACAGCAGTAGTTTACTGCCCAGGTAAACCAATTCTTCCATCCTTCCCAGGTCAGTAAATTGGTAGCAGACTTGCCTGCGAAGGTTAAAACACTGACTTATCCATCGCCTGTCCAGGGCATGTAATTGTATTGCACAAATACGCACTCACATTGCCTCCACGATATCCCGTAAAAGTAGAACGTGTGGGCCCAGTTATGGGATTTACTAACGCCGACCTTTATCCTTTATGTCCCTCCTAGTACTATTCTATTGGAGCGTCGTGCCTGTCACGACTATTGGGTAACCCTCACCAAACGAGATAAAATACAGAACATGAAGTACATTCATTGAGGGTTTTTAGCACCCACAAAAATTGCCGATTCATTGAAATCTCTGACGACTTGAAGGCATCGTCACCGCACTCCATTCGGAATATGCGTAGCGTAAACTAGGTAAAAAATAGATGCATACGTAGTGAAAAACGAACACCATGTAGGAGAGTATACAATGGAGCAGATGAAGATGACAAGCAGCAACTTAGTGATGATCGACTCGAACACGACCATACATCGCGAAGCTATCTGGAATCACTAACTATCGAAAGCATCCTCTGACTTCTGGGACTCGCAAATGCTTAATGGTCTACTAGAAACCTTTATTGGAATCCCACAAGCCTTCATCGAACTAGAAAGACGGAATGGCGGGCGTCCAACTTTGCTCAGTGACTAACGCGTTCCTTATCGAGAACCCGCAGCGGCTGGGAAGAGACCGACGAGGTCGTGTACATAGTGGCGGCGCCGTAACCTAGCGGACCACCTCCCGTCACCGAAGGAATAAGCAGCATATTTGCTCTGCTTTCACCCATCATATTCCTTTGATTCACATGAGAGCACTTCAGCAGAAGGGTTTTGTTTTCGTGGAGCGTTGCCCTTCCTTCTTATAGTGAAACAGAACAGAACAGAGCAGAACGTTTATTAATCCAAAAGAGACACGAAATAAATTCACAAAAGAGTGCAGCAGAAGTAGGCTTTTTAAGATTGGCAAAGGCAAAACACAGAAGCTACTTAGTCAAAAAGTGACACAGAATCAGTTAGCACAAAAGGTTGCACCAAACGCTTGTTTTTGAAAGATTAGCTAAAGTGATTTCTTCTTTGGTTTGCATAAAGTGAAAATTGCTTTTTTCCAATTAGGGCTTCTACTTCATTTGCTGAAAAAGCAAAGGAGGAAGAGAAATATTTACTATCCAAGCGTGGTGCAGTATAACGTTTGCACTAAGCCTTATGAATTAGACTGATTATTGTAAATAAGATCGAAACGATAACGAGGATTCCCTCCCTCCTTGCCAATCTAATGGTATTTATCAGCTGTCACTGCGCTCGCAAACATAGGTTGACAGTGTGCAGAAAAGCACAAGATTTTAAGTGGATTCGGGTATTACAGGAAACCAGGACCTTAGCCGTTCCCAGTGCTCTGGTCGCTCGCGCTTCACAGCGGCACTCTCTGCCGACGACCGGTCGAAGCTGTGGACGGCCCATTGCTCTGCTCTCTTCAAACAGAGCAAACCTTCCGAACGAATCCCCGTCACCACTGTGCGCATACACTGTGAGGTGCTAAGCTAATCTGCAGTTCATTCCCAACACAGGATGAACACCTGTTTGAAAGTCAGGGCAGAAGCATTAACATCGTGGTTCCGGCAGGTCAAAGAAGGGCAAAGATTACTCTGTTGATTTCGCGGGGAGCTGCTTCTCCCCGAACTACCGTTATTGAAATTAGACAACATAATTAGTCAGCTCTTGATCCCTGAAGCTTGTGCAGTAGAGAAAGGGGATTCTTTAAAAATATGTTCAAAAAGATCAGTGTTGAATGATCAATTCGAATATATACCGTATCCCTTCTTAAAAGAGTTCCAAGGAAACAACTTGACCAGCTGTAGAGATACTCCTGTTAACAAAGCAAAGCTCTAGTACAAAGTGCAGTGGTTTATTTATTCTACTTATTTACCTATTGAAGGGATGCATTACACATGCAGCTCTACATGCTACGATGTACAAAGGATAAATGACGCGTTTTTCTTTTCCGTTTGGAATATGTCATGGCTCTACAGGATGCCGTGAAGGCAATTTGAATCGTATTTCGCCTTTGCAATGACTTGCGGTGGCCAACCAATGAACCAATGAAGTCAGCGATTTAACTTTCCCAGAAAGACTGGCAGCAGTTCACCGATCCAGGAGGAATGGAAAAATTGGTCGGTCTGAGCGGGAAAACCGAACCAAGAGCCTTATATCGGGAGCACGCGACAGCAGGCACCTCGTCCGATTGAACTTCACGCGCCCCTCACAATGGATCGAAGGATGAAGGACGGCGTTGATCAATCGCTTTTGGGATGCGCACTCTACTGCTACGGGATAATGTGGAGGCCATTTGAATGCGTACTTGGCCATACAATGGCTTGCTGTGTCCAGCCGATGAACAGGTCACCGTCTGTCCTTCCCAGACGAGTCTGGTACCAACCCACCTAGCCCGGAGAGATGGAAGGCTTGTTGGCCTGGCAGACAAATCCGAACCAAGAGCCTAGTATGGGGTGTACGCGACAGTCGATACCTCCTCAGATTGCGCTACACGCGTCCGATTGATGTATGCAGAACGAAGTATAACTTGGAACGCCCATAGAGTCAAGGCGGTTCACGGGGTTACATTTCTTCCAGCGAGCATTTCGAGTGCCGTTTTCGACAAACTAAAAAACTCTCGCTCTTAGCTAGTAGTGAATTCATCTTGTTGAAACATTTGTAGGTGATGAAGCCTGATCTGATCTGTGTTCTGTCCAGCGCGACGACATTGTTAAAACAGCAGTTGCTTTTTGTAAAGAACGGGTCACGAACAAAATCGTTTGCGAAACATTTTGAGGGAAACTAATTTTTATTATATGAATTAGGGCGAAGTTTGTTTTTGAGTGACATTGAGCTGATCATTTTTGGAATTTGATGACGTACTGCTGGAATAGTTCTCAATGGAACCTAGCAAGCAAGCTAATAAATTATAGCAAAATATATTGATGAAAATGAGGATGAAACATGAAGTTCTGCCGGAAATATCCCTTGTTTTGACAAATACCAGGCTGTCCAATAATTCTTGTCCGAAAATTTCACCATTTTTAATTTTTTTTTCAACTTTCTTGAAAAGCAAGTCTGTTCAACAATATAATCACCACAGTTATCCACAACAGTGGCCCATCGATTGGGCAGGTCGCCGATGCCCTTCGCCCAGAACTCCGGGGGCTGCGACTCGAAGAAGTCCGCGCTGTCGGATTTGAGGTTGTCGTAGTTGGTGAATTTTCCTCCGGCCAAATGGTGCTTCAGCGGGCGGAACAAGTGGTAGTCGGAGGGGGCGAGGTCCGGGGAATACGGCGGATGGGCAACCGTCTCCCAGCCGAGCGTCGCCAACTTCTGCTGGGTCTCCTTCGCCACGTGGGGGCGCGCGTAGTCGTGCAGCAGGTGGACCGAGGCCCGTCGGGGACGCTTTTCTCGGATGGCGGCGGCTAGTTTCTCGAGCTGATCGGTGTAGATGGAGGCGGTGACCGTCCTGCCTTGCGGGAGCAGCTCGAAATACAGCATGCCCTTGGCGTCCCACCAGAAGGCCTCCCGCTGTGCCCCCTGTCCTCGAGGCTCGTGTCGCCGCTCTCGAAACGATTGAGCCAGCGCCTGACTGTGCGTTGGGACACTGCATCCTCCTTGCACGCTCTGCAGATGTTGGCGACCGCGGAGCCTGTGTCGTTGCCCAGCAGCCACTCGTAGTACATGAACGTACGAATTCGACCTTGGTCCATTTTAGCTTGTACTGGTAGCTAGACGCGGGGACTACGCCTTATATACCCCTGGCGTGGAACTCTGGAGAATCTTCTAGAAGGTTTTTACACTTGCCTGATATTATAACACTTCTAAGGAAAATTATAGAATTTTGAAAATTTTCGGACAGAAATTATTGGACAGCCTGGTACAAAACATAAAGTATTGAGTAAATATAAGTATGCAAATACAAAATATATAGATGTAAATATACAAAAACTAGGTACGAAGTAAACATTTCTTCAAGAGGCAGCTTTAAATACATTTCGACCATAACTGAAATGATAGAAAATGAACGAAGTTATGATAATTCGGAATGAATTAGTAGTCGGCGTACGGCGGAAAGTTTCCGTACATAATACAAAAAAGATCTGATTTCTTGAGGTGATGCTATTCTGTCCGAGGTACATCGGTGCAATTTTATTTATTAGGCTGTCTCAAAATTAACCGCCGAAACGGACCGCTTGCTTCAAACTGCTATGACTCAGCTCAAACACAACTCTATTAATCGAAGTAAAAACCACCAAAAGGTATACATTTTTGTCACTGAACAGGTAATAAACTAATCCTTTACAATAAAAATTGAGATGACAGAAATTAACCAAATCAGGAGGGCACATTTAACATCGGCCATAATAGTGAGTTGTTTCTGACACAAATAAGAATCAAGAGCGCGGAAAAAGCGAAAGTCAATGGGGAAAGGTCGGGAAAATATGCTGGGTGAGGGAGAACTGCGATACCTACAATACCGCCCGCGTCGCGCGGTCAAAAAAAACGGTTTGCGAAGGAAAAATCGGTCGCAAAGCATCACATGCTCATAACTCCTTTAATTTTAAGTTTTTTGAGAAACTGTTAGCACCGTTCGATTCGTCTCCTCGAGATCTACACAAACATATACAAACCTTACCACAGCGTTTTCGTCGTGGGTGACCTAAAAATAATTGTAGGCTTTTGCGATTAGAGCACATTATTTCCCAGGACGCGCATGATTTCGGAATATCTCAGACATGGCGTACGTTGTCAGTGCTCTATCATGCCTGGAGTGCTTTGAGCGTGTGCCGCGCATAATGAAAACAGGATCGAACCTATCAATCGAGGGTTAGGAAGCATGTTCACTCCGCTTCTATCTGCCCTTACTGGAAAATGTAAAGCCTTCAAGCCTATTTCGAACCATTTAAAGAATTTTATCAGAAATTTTCAGCCGCCCTACTCGGAAATTGCTCCAATCTGTCCCGGCTAGACTAAAGTGTCCGTTTTTGAAAATTCCGCCGACTTCAGCAGGTTTTTTATTTTTTCTGGATAATTGAGGGTGGTCGGGTCAGGATCACCGATCACCCTCAGTTATCTCCTGCCGTATCGTCCAAATGAACATCGGCATCGTGTTCGGCACCCCGAATAAATTCCCGCCCCTATACGAACTTTGAGCAAAATTGGTGATCCTGACGCAGCTAACTTCAGTTATCCAGAAAAAAATCAAAAATGAAATCGGGGGAATTTTCAAAAACGGACGTCTGATTCGTAATCAGCGCCCCAAATAAACGCCTAGATGATTTTGGACGAGAAAATTTGGCCAACTTCGAAACTATCGATTTTAGATGACGTCATCGTCCGGCGGGGCTCGGCCTGTAGCATCCCGTCCTCGCTGGGAAATTGTCAAAAAATCGATTTTTCTGAAATTGGTCGAGATTGGCATCGTTCGATAGAGCTTTTCATGATCAACAAAACGTTGTTATTGGGAGTGTCGAAAACCCAAATATGAGCGAGTAAGGGGGCAGGAAGCTTCAACCGCTAAGTCCGCCGCCCTAAAATGGCGGATGGGCTAAGGCAGCTTAGGCAGCTTGAGAGCTGTGAACATGTCTTCGCAAAGAACCATAAGCATTCTGCTCGCCCGCGCATTTGTAGGATGTTAGCTCCCTGCGTGTTCCCGCAGGGGTCGACTGAAATTGGAAAAAATCGTGTCACCCAAGACCACCTGTATTTTCGCACTGCTGTAACTTTGTCCAATCATAAGCTACATTGCTGTATTTCAGCGCACTACTAAAACATTTTGCTGCCTACAAAACAAGCTGCATCCGGAAAGGTTCACATTGGCAGTTGAACCTTTCCGGATGCAGCTTGTTTTGTAGGTAGCAAAATGTTCTAGTAGTGCGCTGAAATACAGCAATGTAGCATATGATTGGACAAAGTAGCATGTGGCAGAGTAATCGCGCTCAGAACACGCCTGCAATTAAGCACAACAACGGTCGATGTTCTCCTCGATCTTACTCGTCCAGATTACAGTTTCCCGTACTTTCAATGACATCGTTCAATTCAGCATAAACAGCTCCATTGAGTGTTGCCATCGACGATATCGAGTTTCGATGACGTTATCGTCCATCTGCAACGGCCTCGAGCGGCCTCGCCCTCGATGCGAATCTGTCAAAAAATCGATGTTTCTAAAATCGGTCGAAATTTATACCATTCTATAGAGCCTTTCATGCTGAACAGAATGGTACCATTGCGAATGTCGAGCACTTAAATACGGGCGAGTGAGAGCACAAGAAACTTAAACCGCTATCTTCCACCGCTTTAAACTGGCAGCTGAGGCTAAGGCAGTTTAGGAAGATGAGGAGCTCTGAGCATGTCATCGTAAAGTTACTTAAGCGCTCTATTTGCAAGTGCATTTTAAGGCCATTTGCTAGCCGGATATTCCCGCAGTGGTCCACCGAAATCGAAAAAAAGCGTCACACAAGCCCCACATGCATTTTCGCACACCTGTAACATCGCATCTTCCTATTCTACAGCGTTCTATTTGGTGTACTGTTAGGCCATTTTACTGCCTACAAGACCCACAGGCTGCAGCCGAAACGGTTTGAACTTGAAAGAGTTATTGCGATCCGAACACGCCCGCGCGCGATTACAATTTCCAAGCGGTGGCTACCCTCAATTGGAAGGTTCTATTCTATATGCATTGTTCACGACGCACTCCAAAGGCTAGCTGGACAACCTTAGCGCAACTCTCCAGCAGAACGGCTGGAAATTTATGATAGAACTTCCCAAACGCTCACTCAACCAGTTGCGAACCCAATCGATTGATAGGTTCATCTCTGTACGCATTGCACACGGCGCACACTTTAGTCTCGCCAGGAGAGATTAGAGCAATTCCCAAATAGAAAAAATGAAAATTTCTGATAAAATTCTTTAAATGGTTCGAAATAGGCTTGAAGGCTTTACATTTTCCAGTAAGGGCAGATAGAAGCGGAGTGAACATGCTTCCTAACCCTCGATTGATAGGTTCGATCCTGTTTTCATTATGCGCGGCACACTCTCAAAGCACTCCAGGCATGATAGAGCACTGACAACGTACGCCATGTCTGAGATATTCCGAAATCATGCGCGTCCTGGGAAATAATGTGCTCTAATCGCAAAAGCCTACAATTATTTTTAGGTCACCCACGGCGAAAACGCTGTGGTAAGGTTTTATATATGTTTGTGTAGATCTCGAGGAGACGAATCGAACGGTGCTAACAGTTTCTCAGAAAACTTAAAATTAAAGGAGTTGTGAGCATGCGATGCTTTGCGACCGATTTTTCCTTCGCAAACCGTCTTTTTGACCGCGCGACGCGGGCGGTATTGTAGGTATCGCAGTTCTCCCTCACCCAGCATATTTTCCCGACCTTTCCCCATTGACTTTCTCTTTTTCCGCGCTCTTGATTCTTATTTGTGTCAGAAACAACTCACTATTATGGCCGATGTTAAATGTGCCCTCCTGATTTGGTTAATTTCTGTCATCTCAATTTTTATTGTAAAGGATTAGTTTATTACCTGTTCAGTGACAAAAATGTATACCTTTTGGTGGTTTTTACTTCGATTAATAGAGTTGTGTTTGAGCTGAGTCATAGCAGTTTGAAGCAAGCGGTCCGTTTCGGCGGTTAATTTTGAGACAGCCTAATAAATAAAATTGTACCGATGTACCTCGGACAGAATAGCATCACCTCAAGAAATCAGATCTTTTTTGTATTATGTACGGAAAGTTTCCGCCGTACGCCGACTTCTAATTCATTCCGAATTACCATTACTTTGTTCATTTTCAATCATTTCAGTTATGGTCGAAATGTATTTAAAGTTGTTAAAGTATTGTAGATGGATCAATTTTCGCCGAGTGATTTGTGAGCTGTGAGCTGTGTGGCCTTGCGTTGTCCTGCCTCAGGAGTGGCCCTTCTATTCACCATTGCCGGCCACAATTTTTGCAACTTCTCATACACTTGGTCTAACAAGGAAAGGTTCCCAACTCATGGTGAGCTTTTGCGATGCTATTGTGGCAGGAAGTAGGGCCCTGTGAGTGGAGTCCAGAACCACAGTCTGATTTTACTGAACGCTTCTTTAAAAACCTCAGAAGGAGGCCTGAAAGCTCTACGACATCCAACCAGATGTGCCTCGGTGGTGCAGCCGGTAACACCGCCGCTTCACAGGAGCACACCGGTGGGCTTTTCAGTTCGAGTCCGAGTGCTGCTATTGCTTCTGCACCTATTAGCGTTTGTTGTTATTACGCTTTCTTGTGATCACAGGAGTCAATTTTAGACCACCAATGCTTACAACAATCAAAGGCTCTCTATATGCACCTTCATATGTGCTAATTTTTCAACTACGCATTCTGTACCATATCACTTTTCTGCAAATAAAAAGTCTTATGCATTATTAAATTAGAACGTAGAACATAGAACGTAGAACATAACATAAACACAATTTACAAACACACTTTAACAAACTTCGGTTACAAAACTCTTCACTTGTTTCTGTTCTCAAGGTCCACTGTTATAAAGTCTGCTAAGGTCCTTTTCCTCTTCGGTTGACTTGGGCCGCTGTCGTCCACATTGGAAGTTGTCGGGTTACTAGTTCCTTTCTGCAACTGTTACCTTACTTCTACTCTTACTCCTTATTGTTCTTATAGTACTTGTTTCTTACCTCCGTGGTTGAAGTTTCTCCAACCGACACATCTATTCCTTTTAACTTTAGACTTCCATAGACTAAGGCTCCTTTCTGCAATCATACATAACTATTCTTGTCTTAATACTTTTGTATACAAGACCCTTACTTCAATATCTTCCTTTTCTTGCTTACATAGCATCGATTCCAGTGGTTCACCTTGCCATGCAGTCATGTCTAAATTCAGTTTCACAGCTGCCGTTGTAGGGCGCATAGGCTGCAATCCAAGTTATCTTCTCATCATCTAGTTGTGTTAAATATGGCTATAATATACCTGTTCCTTTCCGATGACTATTTTTTCTTTTATCAAATTTACTTCCTCACCCTTGATTTTGGCTGCATGGTATGCCTCCCGCAAGGTTTTTCGTATGAACAACCTAAATGTTACACATTTAATATACCACTTTGCATTAATAACCCTCTGCATTAATAATCCTGATTCCTTTTCTTACCCTAACTTTTCTTGGTCCATCACAGGCTTGGTTTTCTCTCTAATAATCCGTATGTCGGTGTTGTTCTTTTTGTTGTACTCATAGAGACGCCTGCGACCGCTCTTCATAAAGAAGCGCCAGAACTCATAACACATTTTGGCCTACAATTATCCGTTATTCCCTCCTTTTATGTACTTAAACTCTACTCACTCTTATGGCCGGTCCGGTGTTGGTGTAGCCAGCCTGTACCGGCCAGCTGAAAGGGTTTGGACGTTCGCTTGGGTACCTAAAATTTCTTCTACATTTATGACTTGATAATACACCTTTATTTATTTTTTACTAACACTTACTCCAAGATCTTTTGCGCGAAATCCAGCAAAATTGCGTCGTAGTTGGCCTTTTGGGGAACTGCTAATCCGGTGATGCGTACCCACTCTAGCAACACCTTTCGATTCACTTGGTCTTGATAGACCTTATTCTCCTCTGATGTCCACATGCCTGTAACACAATATAGAATCTAATTGTCATCATATTACTTAGTTAATCACTACTGTAAGATGCAATAACAATTCTCTATTGTAAAAGACTACGATGTGCTAGAAATACAGAATAAAAACGTTGACGATTGTCATGTAGTACAATAGGCTGTTTTGCTGACCGCTTTCCTTATATAGGCCTTTTGTTGGCCCGATTCCACTACCGTATACTTAGATTCTCATAAACATTCCAACTAGGACCGCCTACCTATAACAAAAATAGTATTACTTGCCTTAAATAATCTCCCTTTTCTTTCTGTAGTTTCATTTACGTTTACACTGCTCATACGCATATTCTAACCTTACTTTACCTCTATCCCTTTATTACTCACCTCTTTTTCTTACCCATATTTCTTTATAAACACCTTAACCTTCCTTTACCTCTTTCAGTCTTATATTCCTCAAATATACCTTAATAGGAAGGCCATACCTCCTTTGTATAAAAATAGGGGCTCTTTTGATGGGGTTTACAAAAGTGCTAGTCGGTACCGGGGGGAGGGCTTGCACGCCCCCATTAGAGTCTTCATTCCTTAACCATCTCCTTTATAAATTCATTTATTATAGGTCACCGCTACCTTGCAGCAGTCCTGCTAAAAGCCTCTTCCCACTGTCTATGGGTTAGACCCTCCATAGACTTTTATCGTGGTCTACCAACAACTTCAACTCTCTTAACGGCTCAAACTACTACTCTTTTAATAAATTCTTTAAAAGTAAGGTTAACAACATACCTACCCTACTTGACTTTGGTAATGAACATAGTATGCGTATGTGTAGTACAATGTGTAGTATTTGCAAAATTACTAACAAAGATAGTTTTATTATAAGTAATACTACTAAACTTAAAATATTTACTAATGTTTCCAGTAATAGTGATTGTAGAAGTAAACATTTGGTTTATTGTATTACATGTAAACTCTGTAATGCGCAATACGTAGGATTAACAAATAGATCTCTTAAAGAAAGGATAAAAGAACACCTATACCACGTTAACAAATTCGATAAGAAAAATTATTTATATGAACACTTTAATGGTTCCTGTAGAAATCACATTGATGTCACAATTCTTGACAATGCTGAAGAAAATACTGATAGGAATATATTGGAATCAAAAGAGCTTTTCTGGATAAAACTTCTTAATACTGCATATCCTTTTGGACTCAATGATAATATTAAAGGCTATGGAAATATTTCTAACATTAGTAATCCTTTCCAGCATAACAATAAACATCCTTACTACAGCGTTTCTGTGGTCAGGAAAGATCGGTTCCGTGGCAGGAAAAAACATAGTAAAAGTAATAAAGATCTTGCCATTAATCGATTGATTCAAGACATTAATGAGTGTAATACTACCTATGACCTTTATAAATATGTAAGGTCATTTGGAAAAAAGGGTATCAATAAACTAATTGCCTTGTGCTATGATAATTCATTTACTTATAGACTGAATACTAACAACAAATTTAAATTAATTTGTATTCTGTGCAATCATCATTTTAAGGACTACAAGGCATCTCATAAAAATAATTCTTCGTTCTTTACTGTGCAGGCTAGATACATCCACAGTTTACTTGATAACATTAACTTTAACAAATTAGTTAATTCAGTAGATATTAGGAAAATCATAGGTGTAGATAGGTATGAAAAATGCTCTCTTATATTTTCATATAACCCTCCAATTTCACGTAACATCTTTAACTACAACAAAACTATGAGGTTTCTTAATAAAGATCGGCTACAGGAAATAATTAGTAATAATTGCCTTTGTAATGAGAATCATTATAAAGATTTCTTAGAACCAGGCCTGGAACATGTTGTTACTGGGGATTTAAACATAGTCAAAGATAAAGGTCTGTACAACATTATGACAAAAGGCACAAAATTTAGATTACCTACATTCATTGATCAGGATAGCATTGATAGTTGGATCAATGAAACCATTACTCGGATTATCAAAAAATTTAGAAACAAATATAAGCTTGATAATGTCAAGTGTGTTTACATTAATAACATACTGCAAGACTCCTTTAAGCACCACCTCAATAACTCCCTAGCTAACGAAGACTCAAATTCAGCTTTTAACGCATTAAAATATAACCACTATTATCTTAAGTTACTTCAAAAGCACTTTGTAATTTGCCCCTTAGATAAAGCAAGTAATAACTATGGCATAATCTGCAAAAAACTTTACATAATTGCAATAGCTCATGAGATGGGTTTTAATTTGGATACTTTTACAATTGATGGACCTAATAATACCTATAAACTATATAATAAAAAAGATAGCAGTGAAATTCTTAACTCACATATGAAGGCATGTAAAAACTTTAGCTTTAAATCTGAGAGAGTAAATATACCATATATACACGCCATACCTAAACTTCACAAAAACCCTATTAAGTTTCGATTTATAACAGCAGCTTCTAATAGCTCCATCAAGCCTATTTCCCTTGAACTAAACAAGATTTTTAATTTTCTCAGATCTCATTTCAAACATTACGTTAACTCAATTAGCTATAGAAACAAACACTTTATAGGTTATTGGTCCATTGTTGACACTAACATTAGTCATTGCTTAACAGATATTAGGGGTACGAATCTCAAACTTTTCTCTGCAGACTTCACTAACATGTTTACTAATATTCCACATGCCATCATCATTAAGAACATAGCTAGTCTCATTAACCTATGCTTTTGTAATGCCAATAAAAAATTTCTAGCAGTCAATAACAACTTTGAAAGACTTTTCTACACAAATAACTGCTCTTATAATAAATTTACCTACTATACTAAAGAAGATCTTATATACTGGGTTGATTTCCTTATTTCTAATAGCTATTGTCAATTTGCAGGATTTCTGTTTAAGCAAAAGGTTGGGGTTCCGCAAGGCGGTAATTGCAGTCCCTTGTTGGCTGATCTAACAATTACGGTTATGGAATACCAATACTCTATTAAAAGTTATTTGTATAACAAGCTTTTCGGACCTTTTAGATACATGGATGATATACTTATTGTTCATAACTTAGATACTAATACAGTCGCTAACATCCTAAACAAAGTTTATAACAATATTTTGCAGTTAGATATTACTCACCTGGATGATAATAGATGTAATTACTTAGATTTACATATTTGGGTGGAGGATGATAAAGTTTACACTAAAATGTATAATAAAACAGATACTTTTAGTTTTAAAGTCCTTAAGTTACCACATTATAATTCTTTTATTAGTAGTAAGGTTAAAAAAGCTACAATTTATGCTGAAATCCTTAGAATTGCTAGAACCTGTGTATTTTTTGAAGACTTCAAAGTCAGGTTTAACCATCTTAGCAAAGATCTTATTGAGTCAGGGTACAACACCCATGACATTCATAAAATTTTCTGCAAATGTATTTATAGAAATATATTTATTGCTTATAAATACGGTCTCTATGTTCATAAGGGAGCTCCTGGTTTGATATCAAGTGTACAGGATTAACACTTTTTCGCTGGTTGTTCCTTCCCTCTCGGTTTCCCCTGTCCACTCTAGACGTTCTCTCTCGCTGGCAGTGGAATTGCCTTACAGCTGGCCAGCTAATAACAGACTCTCGCCTGTAGTGGTGCAGGCTTAGCCTTGCCATGTGGTTGTGAGGCGTATGCGTCGCGGGGCGTTACCGCGCTCCACCACGCGCCAATTCTTTGCCACTCTCCACAACACCGAGATCGATCGACTGAGGGTAGTTGGAACATGGCGGCGTATATGTTGGGAGTTCTGTACTCTGTTTCCTTATCTCATCAGATATTGACTTCTTCCCGCCCGTTTAGAACATTCTAGTTCTTCTTCCAGACCTTCTCGGCCTTTGTCGAACGTCGCTTTCGCACTTATTCTCACACAGCCTTTCACTGCGGCTGTGTTCTCTATTCCACTCCTTTCCTTCGAGTCCCTCCCTCTTTAGGTTTCCTTGCCCTTGTCATATCACGCCACTAGTCCGCGTATTTCCGGCTTCGCTTTTCGTTATCGTTCGTTCGACGTATGGGTGACGCTACTTGTATATGGTTTTATTTCTTTCCATTTACAGAATTTCTCTATCTAGTTTGGATCTATTGGGTTTATATCTCTTTAGTGATCAACTGTGGTGGATTTTATACCGATTGCAGGTTAGTTTATTTTGTTAGTTTGTTTATTCCCTCATAAAGCCTTCTCAGCCTGCTGATGAGACCCGGAGAAGGCTTTATATACCTTGAGTTTGCTCGTCCAGGTTAGGGTCGAAACGAGCTTAACTACCTTAAGGTTTTGTCCTTTTCTATAGAACATAGAACACTTATTAGCCAAAATGTGATACAAAGTAAGTTTTGTACAAAAGGATACATCGAAAGTTGGCTTTTGAAAATCATCAAAATCTGAACATAGAAATTTGTTGAGCAAAAAGAGTAATACGGATCAGTTTAGCACAAAACATTATGGCAAAAAGTCAACGATTTAGTCCTTCAACGACAGCAAAAGCGTTTTGTTTCCATGGTTAAACTAAAGTGAAAAAACGCTTCTTTTCTTAAGAGCGACTCCGTGATTCATAAACTGAAAAAGCTATTATATGTTAAAGCAAGGTATCGTTCATTTTGCCTAAAAACTAATTTGTAGTTGACCTTACAAAAGTACTCCCTGTTTAAGAAAGTTTTCCAATTTGTAAATAAACGTCCCAGGTGAAGAACTGAGAATCACTGCTGGAAGTTCATTCAAGTTTTAATAACTCGAGCCAAAAAGGATTCTCGAAACATTTTTGTGTGCGGTCTTTGCGGTTTAATTCTAAGATTGTGCCCTCTCGTAATCCCATTGAATGAGGAAAAGGTGAAGAGTTCATTTTTATCAATATCCAAGTAATCATTAACTATTCTAAAAACGTTTTGGTCGTAGATTATTCGTCTTATGGTTAGTGATAACGATGTAGTACCGAGACGAGCCAGCCTTTCAAGATAAGAAACTTCGAATAGACCGTTTCTAATGAACACTTGCTTTGTAAATCTTTTTTGTACACCTTCTATTAGACTTATACTACTTTGTTTTAATGGTGACCATACAGGTGTACAGTATTCTAAAAGCGGCCTTACATAAATAGAAAAAATTTAAATAACGTTGCCATACTGCGAGTTTGAAAGGCTCGTGATATGCAGTTTGATTTAGCATGAGCTGTAGCAACAGTCTTCTCAATATATTCATCAAAAGTTAGTTGGTCGGAGTATACAATTCCTAAGTCACGAACAGAGTTTGAAGTATGCAGTTTGTAACCAGCAAGATGAAAGAAGCAGTATGGCAGGTAGTCGTCGAGCTGTCGTGCCAAGATTGATATCGAACGTTTATTCGGCTTACGTTTCGGCGTAACTGCCTTCTTCAGAGCCTGGAAAAGACAAGGGGAGTTAGAGAAATTACCCGTCCAAGAGTCATTTCAAGTTTCAGCCATCTCAAAAGCTAAAGGGAGAATGAGACGAACCGCGAGGAGGACAGCCCAACTGACCTTATGTAAACAGCCGAAGGCTGTGGAGTCACCCTTCAGATGGAGATAAATGTCGGTGAATGAGGTCCTCCCTTCGGGTCAGCCCCTCAGCGACCTTCCGGCTGGCGCCCCCCGGGGTCAAGCCCACAGAGGTCGGCAAATGGAGCCAACTCCTGGGTTATGGCCACCCGTTCCTCCTTCCTATTGATTGCGGGGTTCTTGAACGCAATCCACAAGAAGCAGTTTTTGGGATGATGACGCCCAATAAGCATGACAGTAGTTTTATCGAGTGAGATTTCTAGTAGCCATTTCGAAGACCATGCTGTTAGAGAGTCTAGTCCTTCTTGAAGAGTTTTGTAATTGTTTATAGAATACAGTTTCGTATCGTCTGCATAAATAGTACAGTAGACACCAGAAGGTAAGCTGATTGGCATATCATTAATGTATATCAGAAACATTAACGGTCCAAGGCAAGTTCCTTGTGGAACACCACTAGGCGTTTCATAACACTCAGAAAAAACAACATTAACCATAACCTGTTGGCTTCGTTTGTACAAAAATTGCAGAAATCTTAAAAGGGAGCCTTTAATCCCGTACGCTTCAAGTTTTCTGCATGAAAGATCGAGAGGAATTGAGTCAAATGCTTTAGTGTAATCGATGTAGCATGCACTAACGTATCCATGCAAATCAAGCACCTTTTGCCATTTTGGGATTGGGTTTATAAGAGCCGTAAGAGTGGACCTTCCTTGAAGGAATCCATGCTGAAACTTTGTGATTAACTGTTCAGATGATAAATAGTTGTAAAGTTGCTTGCAAATTATTCGCTCCATAACTTTGCTAGTTGAGCATGTAAGGCATATAGGTCTGTAATTTTCTACACTAGTTTTGTCTCCCTTCTTAAAAACAGGTTTAACAAAACTGGTGCGCCAGACGGTACTTCACCGTGGAGGAGAAACCTATGGAATAAAAGATTGAGAATTGGGGTCAGCCCCATTGCTGCTTTATTAAGAAAAATGTAAGGAATTGTAGGGTGAAGTAGAGTTGCTGACTGGAAGCTTTTTTAACGTCCTGTAGATGTTATCACTGTTGATGTCAACAAAGTCTAGCCTAGAAGGAGTAAATGATTCACAAGACGTTTCATTGTTGTTATGTCTTTTATAGACTGTTTTGAAAAATGAGGCAAATGTTTTTGCTTTTTCTTCCTCAGATTTATATAGCTCACCAGTAGAATTCAAAATAGACCCAATACCCTTAGGCAGGTTAAGTAATTTATTAACAAACTTATAAAACATGGTATTGTTTCGACTACATACTATTTTATCTTCATATTGCAAACTAAATGTTGCTAATTCACGTTTAAGCTTCTTCGCGTATCGTTGATACTTGTGTACGCCTACTACGAAACGCGCATGGTTGTAGTCTGTAAAGTTTCGCCTGAAGCTTGCGAATTTTGTTTGGATAATGATTTAGAATTGTATCGCTCATTGGTATAACAGGGAAATATTGCTCTATTAGCATATTGCATTGTTGCAAGTAGACTTCATAACATTCGTCTGAAGTCTTACAGTTTTTTAGCAAGTCTCTCCACTTCACACGAATAAAATGATTACAAATAGTAGTGTAATCCGCATTCTTATAATCACGATAAACGGTTCTGGTGTTAGGCTTCGCATGGCACGAAGCTAATGTAAAAGAAATTGTTCTGTGGTCTGAGGTTGGGAACGGAATAAGGACCTTAAGGTCTTGAACAATATTAGCATTGTTTGTTAAAACCAGATCCAAAATATTGAGGTCATGAGTCGGTACAGGAACGAGTTGGTCTAGTGAGTTTCCAACACAGAATTAATGAAATTCACGTGCAGATCCATAAAGTGAGTCTGAAGTAGTAGTTGTCCATTTGATCGTGGGAAAATTAAAATCTCCTAAGACTACAGAAGAAGCATTTTCTTTCAAGAAAGCTGAAATGTTAATAAGGGCATTACGGAACGACGATCTATCACAATTTGGACTACTATATATTAATGTAATATAACTTGGGGTAGGTGAAGTATGAAAGCAAACAGTTAAACATTGACAATATACAGAAAAATCCTTGGATGAAATGAAGTGATGCGAAATATCACGATGAACCATCGCTAACACTCCACCGCCTGTCATAATACCACACCTATCACATCGATAAATTTCATAGTTTGGTTGTGGAGAAAGAACTGCTTCAAGTCCTGAGTCTGGTTTGAGCCACGTTTCTGTAATAAAAATTGCGGACGGATTGTTGTCTGAAATGAAGTAGTGAAGATCGGGAATTTTATTGCCTATCGATCGAGCATTAAATACGAAAACATTATTCAAAGAAGTAGATCGAGTTTCTAGACTCCTTTGGTTGGAGGGTGAAACGGATGGGCGGCTCTCGCTGATATTCGAATTTGATAAGCACTTGGCACTATTTGTAACACCATTTTCCTATAGAGGTCTAGCAGAGTCGATTACCCGTTGAGACAAATTAGAACTGTTTGAAGTCCTGTTGAAATTAGAAGAATGTGAGTTTACTGGCGCTACCGAACGATGTGGTAAGTCACGCGGAGCCTTAAGTTTAATTGTGTCAAAATCACGGACAATATACAATAGCATTCCGGCTTGCGGATTCAGTTGACCTGCCTCTTTGCGTAGTGCTTTATCTAACTGAAGCTTCTCTTCAGTGTAGTCCCTACGTGCAAAGGAGTGTACAGATTTTTGAGTTAGGCTCTGTCGACCGCTACGCATATGTGTAAGTAGGGAGTCCCTAAATGTTTGGTTAGGTATGCTTATTTTTATGATACGACTACGAATACCTGGTTTTCGAGGTTTTCCTACGGGGTAGCGACGTGATATGATTCGCCCTTTTTCAAATTCACTCATCAATTCATCGTCTCCTGAAATGTATATAGCTTCTTTTAGGATATGGTCGAACCGTCTAGTTGCTTCCTCGTTGGCTTGTTCATCAATGCCTATCCATGCAATCATCCTCGATTTCTCTCCAATTTTTTGACTATCGTTTTTGATTTTCACCATGCTTGAATAAAGTAGGCTTTTCTGCGACGATGCATTCACTGTTTTTCTCTATTTCGAATAGCCGTTCAATTATCAATTTCTGCGTTTCTTTAATACTCTGAATTTCTCCAAAAATTAAATTAAATCAATTAAATTAATTAGATAAATTAATTAGACAATTAAAAGTCTTGTATTTATTATTTCCCTTCCAGTCAACAGCTATGGTACAAAACCATGAAACAAGAAAAAGGCAAGCGCTTGTCACACCGGCAGCATCTTACAAAAGCCAGTGAGGAACAATCTTCTCCCTGACAAGGAATGACCACTTCTTCTTCGTTGAAGGCGTAACCTCTGGGTGTAGATGGGTGTAGAGAAAGATCCTGGGTGAACATCAGCGTAACCATCTGCCACCCCGTCGACCGACAGGCCGGTGCGCCGAAACCCCGAGCACAGAACTGTCGATATGGCCCGGTTTCGTAACATTCAACCGTAAGATGAGCGCATCTGTGTGCAGCTACGGTATCGTTGGTGACATGGTATGATATGGTGGTGGTACGGAAATGCATAGTTGAAAAACTAGCACATATGAAGGCGCATATAGAGAGCCTTGGTTTGTTGAAAGCATTGGTGGTCTAAAATGGACTTCTGTGATCATAAGAAAGTGTATTAATAACTAACCTAATAGGTGCAAAAGCAATGGCAGCGCTCGGACTCGAACTGAAAAGCCCACCGCCGTGCTCCTATGAGGCGGCAGTGTTACCGGCTGCGCCACCGCACATCTCGTAGGGATTCATAATTGTTGCGCGCACGCTTTCAGGCCTCCTTTTCAGGTCGTTAAAGAAGCATTCAACAAAAACTGACTGTGGTCTGGACTCCACTCACAGGGCCTTAAATCCTGCCAAAATAGCATCGCAAAAGCTCACCATGAGTTGGGAACCCTTCCTTGTAAGTCACAGCAGTAAGGTTCTGCTGCGACTGCTTGACCAGGTTGCAAAAAGCTAAAATGGATTACTTCATTACAACACCATCAAAAAGTAAGCATGAATCTTACTTTAGGGTGAAGGTCGGGTTTAGGAAAGGATGCTGGAAGAGCATCCTTATCTATCTAGACAAATCCCCGCTTCCTGTCATCGTAAAAGACCCGTTTTTCATCCATAGTTATATAACACGGCTCACAAAAGGATCATTTTAAGGCGAACTAGCAGATTGGAGCGAGAGTCGAAGAGTGCCAGACGCTGCTCATCGGTCAGCTCGTGAGGCACCCACTTCGACATATTCTTCTCCCTGTCGATTCTTGCCAAATGCCTTGCTACCGAACTATGATATACACCAAGGTCCTCCACTAACGTACGTGCTTTCGTCTCTGGATTTGCTTCGACGATTCTCCTCAAAACTTCATCGTCAAGCGACGTCCTGCTCCGGCGACCCGGTTTTCCTTCGAGATCAAAATATTCAGAAGCGAGATTTTCGAAGCAGTACCCCATCGTTCGTTCTCAAGGACAGTCCGTCCCAAAAGCGCTGCTAAGGTTACGGGGTGCCTCTGCAGCAGAATGTCCCAATTTGAATTCGTAAAGTATAATGACTCGATAGTCGCGTCGATTCATTCGTCGATTTTACGGAGCACTGGAAAAGGTCGGGTAGAAAAATTACAGTGACATCCACATATGTTTTTTGAAAAAGCAGGAAAACACCTACCAAACGTCTGTGTGGCTTACTCTTAGGCGGGGTAAAGCCCTTATTTTTACAGGTCTCAAAAAATGTATACACTGTTTGAAAGGTGATAACGTTGCTCACAGTAAAGGTAATGAAGAAGTTAAGGGCTTTTATGAAAGCCTGAGGAAATAGAAATTTTCTGACTTATGAGCGGTATAGAATGCACCATGCACTCGTTTGATAGTTTACATTTTGCACACAATTAATTGCGTTTCGCTTGGACACTTTTTATTTATTTATTTATTTATTTCTTCAAGACATGGGCCGTAGCCACACGTAGAAGTACATTGTTAAAAACAACATTCAAGGATTGACAATAAAGTACAATAAAAAAATACAATAAGCATCGATGAGGTTCACTACAAACGCAACAGTAGATTCTTGAAACCACGCAGAGATAGACCCAAGGCATCTTGATTTGCATTCAAAACAAGGTTAAACTCCATTACTCATGTAGGTGTAGAAAGTTGTTATGGCTCGCGATTTTACATCGCGTCATAGAGTCTGAGTTTGCCCCTTTTATTTCTTGTCAATGATGAACTGAAAAAGCAGAGTGTGTTAATAGAAACCTTTCCTGTGAGTATTTTGAAAAACATAAGAAGATCGAATAGTTTCCTTCTACTGTGAAGACTTGGTAAGGATAACATCTTGGCTCTCTCATCACTATTTGGTGTCTGGTAGCAAGTGATGCCGTGCATCTCATCATAAGCTTACGAGCAAAGCTGTTTTGAACGCTCTCCAGAAGTCATAACTTTTTTCCTTGTAAGGTTGGAAATGGTGGTTCCGCACACTACGATGGGCCTTACATATGTCTTATATGCTCGAAGAAAATAAGAGGGTAACTGCTTCTCAAGGCCTTGAAAAGGTTATAGGTGCGATAGTTAGCCTTGTTAACCAATGATTTGTAGTGCAGGTCAAACCTATAATCCCTAGATATCAAGAAAATTAGGTCACGAACTTCACTTACTGACTGCAAAGTGACACCTCTCAGTTTATATGCAGGGTTGCCACCTGCGCGATTCTCTCCAATAATGAAACAATGCGATTTTTCTACTGCAAAAGGAAGTTTCCATCTTTCAGCCCAGGAATCTAATTATATAGTTCACCACTGCTTGAATAGAAGCGGTATCGTCTGCCTTCTCAAGGGTCTTATAAATCTTAATGTCGTCGGCGTACATCTTGCAAACGACTCCGAACCTTGAAACCGATTGCGGCAATTCGTAGGTGTACGTCAGAAACACAGGAGAAAGTACCCCTCCTTGCGGTACTCCACTGAACGTTTTAAGACACTGGAATACCGCTCTACTTTGGCTTGGTATGTCCTTCCTAAAAGAAAATCTCGTATCCAGTCTACTATCAGGTGGTGAACGTCCACCATTTTCAGTTTTTGCTGAAGTTTCATAAGTGGAGCTCTATCAAAGGCCTTAAAAATGTCGAAATATATACCAAATGTAGGCCTCTTTTCCTCTATAGTCATTCAGTGCTGTAAGAGTAGCGGTCTCGGTGGGCCTTCCTTTTATGAAACTGATTACATTAGATAACCTTGAAGCTTTAGAATATGTAGGAATTGGGGTGACAAAAGTGTGTTTTCGTCTTAGGGACTTCTGCTCTCATGTAGCTCCCGTTGAAAATATATTCCAAAAGAAACCCTATGTAGTCAACTACGTTTTTGGTAAAAGTTAAGTGGTATATGATCCGGCGACGCTGAATTTGGCCAATCCGCGATGATCTTAGATATTTCTTCTCTGTGAAACCACAACGAAGGACTCATCTCAGAAAACCCTCTTCGCGCATCATCGCTACCCGATAACAGGTTTTTGCCCTGGTCATCAACTTTCGTGAACACCTTTTGAAATTTTCTAGTAAGCAAATTGGCTTTCTCGCAAGGGGAAGCAAAGTATAGACCATCACTACTGACCAAAGTTACCACGCATTTAGAGGCACTTCTTCTACCGCCATTACGAGAGTTAATATATTTGTAGAATTTCGCCCTGTCTCTTTGCTCTAGATTTTTTCTGTATAAATTGTACCGCGAAAAAGCCTTGTCTACTTTTCTATTGAAAACCACATAATCTGACCGTTTGAATCCATTGATTTCGAAGCCTTATCCCACAGCAAGGAACAGTGACGGCTTATTCGTTCCAGATAGGGGTATATGCAGGTCAATCACGTGATGTAAAACGGCAAGAAAAGCTTCGTACTGTTCGTTAAGTGTTGCTAGAGCAGTTAGATTTCCTATCCAGTCGACATGTGCCAAGTGCTGCTTGATCTTGTCATATCCGCCGCATTAAGATCCCTACTCCAAATCGACATTTTTCTTTCCACTTCCCATCTCAACTTGAAAGTGACAGTAGAATGGCCGCTGCTTCCTATTGGAGGGCCCACAGATAACTTGTGTATTAATGCAAGCTCATTGCACAGCACCAAATCCAGGAAGGCTTTTCCTCGTGTTGGTTCTGCTAGGAGTTGTTGAAGATAATGCGTTTCGAAAACATCACGAAACACAGTGGCGGCGGTGTTAGAGAAATCCTCATGTAGATCTAGTATGTTGAACAGAACAATGCTCGGGATGCCGCATGAGCATAAGTCACTTACAACCTTTGCAAACTGGGCGGACATTTCAACTTTACAGCTTTGGGCTCAGTATACAGCTACAAGACGAATTGAATTCGAAAGGAAGGTTAGATCACATACCAGAATTTCATACGAGTCTTTTACAGACTCATCGAATACCTGCTTGAAGACAGAATACTTTTTCAGCAACATCAAAATCCGTCCTCCTTTTCTGAAAGTTCTATCGCACCTCGCTCCGATATATTGGGTACTAGCAATTCCTAAGAGAGGGTCAAGCTCATTTTTATCACTGAGCCAGGTCTCTGTCAGAAGAACCATATCATTATTATGTTGAAACAGATTTATGACTAGAGAAGCAGTTTTTTATCAGTGACCTTATGTTCGATAGGGCCCACGATATAATTTTGCACGACTTCCTGTGACAATTTATCAGTTTCTCGAGGGATTACCAAATAGCAAAGAAGTCGCGCTCGTAGTGTGATCAGAATGATTTGCAGCCGGAGAGTGTGACCCATCCAGAGTTTGATTACCTCTGGTGCTATCACCCTCCCAGGCTCACGGTTAGCTTGACGTTGCACACGTCTACGTTCTCTCTCCTCCCAAGTGAGGGAGGGGTGCAGATATACACGCTTTTCGAGAGGGAAGAAACGCAGACCTGGCGCACGCCAAACAGCCTCCCGTTGGAATCTGCTCGCTGGAAGGACAACCTTCAGAGAGATACACTAACAGAGTGAGCGTTCGAAGTCTCAGGAGGCTTCACGTTACGTTACCCAAAAAAACAGCTTTTGTTTTAACTCGGAATTTTCTTCCCTGAGACGGTTGATCTCCTGCAAGAGCTCTCCGTTTCTTCGACTCGTCCCTTCACCTCGTCCCGTGTCTGCATCAGGAGATCATTTACCAGTTTAACGTAGCTTGGGACCTTGCCGTTACCCACCATTACTCAGGGTCCTACAACGGGATTCTCGGAAGAAGCGCTAGAGCTGGTAGGACGTGAACGCCTCGCTCTCTTCTCTGGAACAGTGGAAGAACAGGCAGCAGAAGCCGTTGATATCGATAAACCGTTCAAACCGATGAACAAAAAACAGGATCACCTTTGAAAGTGGCAAATTGAAACGGGTGAGTATGTATCCTTGCCACAAGAGACGTAGCGTCAAACAGATTGTCACATGACGACGTAGCAGGGAGTGAACGGCCGCTCACGATCGCCGCAGGGACAGAATGTGATACATGTTATAATTTCTTCGAAAAGTGGCCGTTTCGATTGATTTGCGTTTCTTTTAGGGTTTAAAACTTAAAAGCACACTATGGGTTGCGGAAAATGCAGGGTATCCTAAAAAATGCAGGTACCATTCAAGAGGTTCTAACATTGCTGCTAGTGAAGCATTTGAGGATGTTTGAGGCTCACGTGGAAGCACAGAGTAACGAGATTTTTAAGACGTGCAAGTAGGCAAGATTGTGCCACCGCCCGCCTGAAGCCTTACATTTCAGACTCGGTTGATTGTGCATGGGCGAATGCCTGTTACAATCTTGTTACTACTTGGCCAGATTAACCTGTGCTGTGCTTCTTTTAACGCTATGCGTCGTCCAGTATGTAGCTTCCATTATTTATTTATTTGTTTATTTATTGCTGCACTTAAAGTGCGCCATAGAAACCAACCAAACAAGGAAATCATAGTGACAATCAAATACAATGCTTAGCTTAAAAGAAACACCACCAACGAAATCATGAGTCACCTTGGATAGCATGCGAGTCATATAGGAAGAATCCGAAAAATCAGGAAAAACGCCGAGCATGATTTCCGAACAATGAAGTCTATGTGAGATCTGATTTCGAGCGTGGGTGCTGGGAGGTCGCTAATATAGAGGATAAAGAGTAACGGCGACAAGACATCCCCTTGAGGGACACCACTAGTACAACGGCAAAGATTACAAAAGCTATATTTATTCTAACCGTGAAAGTACGATCGCGAAGATAAGATCCTGGCCACCGCAACAGGTTGCCAGAAATACAAGCTTGCTGAAGCTTAGTAACACGTTTTAAGCGGCAGACCTTGTCGAATGCTTCTGAGAAATCAAAATAAATAATATCCAAGGAACCACCATCATTAACAGCTCTGCAACAGTCATAGTAAAGATCAATCAAATTTTTCAATGGTTGTTTCCGGTAGAAAGCCATGCTGTTCAGGAGCAATGGTCGACCGCTCTTTCAAGAAGGAGAGAATCTTCGCATTCAAAATTTTTTCCAAAACCTTAACAGAGGTTGGTGTGACGCTAATATGCCTGAAATTGGTTACTATGCAACTTCTGGAAGTTTTAGGTAAAGCGGTAACATTCTCGTGCTTAGAAGGTCGTAGAATTGGGGCATCGCATTTTTGCACAAGAGACGTCCCACGGAAAAGATTTTATATACGCTTCATGTTCTTTTTACGATTTCAACAGCTTTTGCAAATTATTTTTCTTCCACTATCAGAAACAAATACGGACTACTCTTCTACAAACCTCTCGTTACATTTGTTGGCAATAAACTTACAGCGATTTCAATTTATCTCATTTCAAATTGGAATTCCCACATCCTATTATATAAAGCAGAGATATATTATATAAAGCGGAGAGGCATGAATCGCTGACTGGTGACATTCCCACTGACTGGTGACATTCCCATTGACTGAGGACAGTGGATACCAAGCCGTTCGTCGTTCGCCGCCGCCAACCGTAAACACAAAACGTGGCAGCGTGGCAGGCAACCACTGCTGCCGGTGGTATTTATTACCACGAAGTGTTTACGACCACGGCGCTTCCACTGCCGGGTGGTCATCAAAGAACACCCACCTGATGAGGTTTCGCAAGACGTCACGACGGCTATGACGAGCCGCCGTTGCCGGGTTCAGAGAACACATGAAGAGTTGCGGAGGAGGTCTGCGCCGGAGCACGGCTCACATCCCGCGGCACGGTACACACCTGCAATGGAAGACGTCGATGCGCCGCACCGCATGCTTCTGCTTTGCGCGTTCTTGCTAGTGTGTCTTTCTTCATCCAGCTCCCTACACATTAGCAACAGCATATGATGGCCTAAGGCGTTTCGATCGGGCACTTTCCGGAGTGGGTGTTGCATGATTTTCACGTCGAAATGGGCACTTTTTAAATCAAATTGGACAGTTTTCAAACCAAATTGGACACTCTTCCAAGCTGCACTATGAACTTTGATATCAAATTTAACGTCTTCCAAATCGAGACGAGCTTCTTACAGGTTAAACCACAGAGTCCCTAAGATGGTTAGAATATTTATTTATTTATTGAGAAAAAACCTGCATCGAAAGACTGAATCGCGCCGTGCTCTCAAAAAGTTCAACGCAACGTTTGTTTGATTGACTCCGACTTAATCAATCTGGGTGGGTGTTGTGTGATTATGATGGCCGACGCTCCCTTCAGACCTTATATCGATCGATATTATCGATCGTTCACCTGTGTTATTGGTTCTTTCTCAGACTTAATCGATCGGGGTGGGTGTTGCGTGATTATGGCCTAGATCTATGAAGTCTAAGAGAGAAAGTATAGCACTACTCAAACGATCGATAATAATTACCGCCACCCAGACTTAGTCGATCGGGGTGGTCAGATCTCGGTAAGACAATCTAGCTCGTCTCAATTTGGAAGACATTCAATTTGATTTCAAAGTTCATAGGCTACATCAAAGCACTGAATCGTGCCATGCACTCAAAGAGTTCAACGCAACATTTGTTTGATTCGTATTCTCTCATTGGGAACTAAATTAAAACTTCAAAGAAAGTTATACTAAAATTTTCCTTGACAATCAATATCGATTGATTTTATCCATCGCTTGAGCGGAGCTATTGGTTCTCTCAAGACTTAATCGATCTGGGTGGGTGTGCTGTGATTATGATGGCCGACGGAAGGTCAATCAGGAAATCAGCCACCATGACGAAGTTTTGCACAGGCAAGCAATATCGATTGATATTATTGGTATTTTGTGCGCTGATATCGGTTTCCTCTCAGATCGCTGTTTTCGATCGTTCCACCTGTTCTCTCTCAGATAATCGATTAATCGATGGGTGATCTGTGATTATGATGGCCGACAGAAGGTCGACCAGGTAATCAGCCACGCCACCATGGCGAATGTCGCGAAGCGCAACAAATGTACATAATGGTCAGAAAAGATTTCATTCTATACGATTTACTTTCGCATAAGTTATCTGCTTGCTGATCAGACGTTTTGTTTACAAATTATGCTGACATTCCTTCTCTCGAGCTCGACGCAAACCCGTGAAAAATTTCTTCCGTCGATTCGACTCGACTCAGTCACCTTGTCGCCTCCAGCTCCAATACCTGCGACCAGCCTTCGACCGATCAAAAGGACCTTAAAGAGGATGCAGGACTCAATACCACCGGCAAGGTTGTCCATACCGACACGTCTCGCCAGTCCCTCAAGATAAGGAGACTTTACAGATCTCCTGGCGTACCGAAACCCTCTGACTCCACCCAACTCGGACGAGGCCGATTCGACCTGCGACACAACGTCTCCAGACCAAGAAGAAGTCAGCAAGATCAACATATTAATCCACGGCAGATTTGGGAATAAACATACTATATTTTGGATACTCCACCACGTGGCCAGTCAAGAAACGACTGTTAGGCGAGCGACCCACAACCACAACTTGGTGCATCGGTCCAATAGGATCTGGACCAAATCAAGTATCGAGGACAATAGGACTCAGGTCGGTTCAATACTCCTCCAAGAATTCGGCGGTTTTTTGGATCTTCAATATCAAGAAAACCTAACCGCCCTTTACTTCCAGTGCTCAATAGTTCAATAAGGTCTGGTTCGAATCAATACGTTGTTTGACCAATCCTTTAAAAAGATCTAGCCTCAGAGTTCCTTCAGCATTCATCCCTCATATAAGGCCCATAATTGTGGCTTAGTAGGGAAGGTAGTATTGCCAAATTAGCTTCACCCACACGCTATAGCCTACCAAATAAGTACCCAAAAGATGCTCTTAACGGTCTTCATCAATAAGTTAGAGCACACTTAGAGCACATCCTGTCAAATTGAAAGAGGAGGGGAGGGGTTGGAAAATGTTCCACTGAAACCCAATAACCCTCAAGACGTCAATAATAACGTGCTTCGATCAGAGGAAAGTATTAGCGCCGCTGAGTCAATAATCTCGAATGTAGAACACACTCTGTCGGATTTCGCCTCATCAGAAGATAAGTGCAAACTTTCAACAGCAAGGAGCAAGATGAATTGGAAATCTATTACTGCCGGACAGAGACTTCGCTCTCAGAGGCAATCGACTTCAATATCTTGCTACAAGCTCGGCTTCGAGCTCTTCGTTTCTGTGTTCAGGCAACATCGACGCCATCACTAGCACTTGATACACCCAATACGCCTGATGCCGCGCAGATTAATCAACCCCAATCCAGGGCACTTGAACTTCCTATACCAACCTTTAATGGAAATGTGTGGGAATGGACTAATTTTTGGGAGCTGTTCAATAACAACATTCACTCTCAGCCCTCAGTTATGTTCAAATTCAATTACTTGCTATCAGCTTTAAAAGGCGAGGCAAGAGAGTAAATAGGAAAGTTTCAAGTGACTACAGAAAACTACGATAAGGCGATCCAATTCCTTTGCGCTAAATATGGCAATAAGGAACTCCTTATCAATACCCTGATCGAACGGTTGGATGGATGCACGTTACGGAGCCCATCCGTAAAAGATCAGTGATCCTTGCTGGAGCAAGTTCAGGTGATCACTTAACAACTTGCGGATCAAGGGGAACAATTAGACAGCTCCTGGATAATCAAAAAGGTGTTGTCAAAATTCCCGCCCGCGTGATGAAAAAGATCATTGCAAAGAAAAAGAATCAGGGCGGTCCCCAAAATCACCTCACAATGAAGAACACCATTCAATACCTGGATGAGATTCTCTCGAGAGAGGAATTGTGTGCGCTCTACACGGAAAAAGGGTCTTTCGAATCGTATCAAGGCGAAAAAGGTCGCATTTCCTCTCCAAGGGACCAAAAGCCCAGAAACCTCATTCTCACATCAGATGTCAAGCAAAAATGCTGGCAGCCATAAATGCATGTTTTGCAAGGGGTCGCACTTACCATTCGCCTGCACAGTACACACAACTCCTCAAGCGAGATCTCAATACCTACATCGAAAGCAACTTTGTATTCTGTGCGCTTCACCATCGCATAAAACGACAGAGTGCACAAGGCGTCTTCTTCAAATGCAAAGGACTTCATCATACTTCCTGCTGTTTCAAGCAAAAAATCAATAGCGGTCCGTCATTGTCTCCCCCAAAACAGGAAAAGACCGTAACTCCAGGAAGGCTACAAGAGAAGCCGCTGAAAAAATTCAATAAGCCGTCAGCTATGGTACACTCAAGTCAAGCTGTCGATAGCCGATAGCACAGCTGACGGCAACATAGTTGAGCAACCCCAAGTGGTTCTCAATACACAATCAATAGATCGGTCGTTTTTACTGAACGGGGAGATCACAATATTGGACCCTAATTCAAGGGAGTTACGAAAATAGGAAATAATTTCGACAATGGTGCCGAAGTATCCTTCGTAGACAGCTCATTAGCAGACCAACTTAAACTCCCGGTCGTATGCAAAAACGGACGGGATTACACACCTTTGGAAGTGAAGAAACCCGCGACACTTCGTGGAGTTGGTTCGCATTGAAACGTGGGACAACGATGGTAAGCCTCATTCAATGGAGCTCTATACCCACGATGTCCTGACGAAATCGTTTTCTCCTCCTCTCATCCCGGAAAAGGATATGGAAGAGATACGCTCGGTTAACTTGTCAATATGCACTCATGCGGACAAGAAGATCATTAAGCCAGGGATCCTGTTAGGATGCGATCATCTCTGATCTCTAGTCTACACTGGCAAGACTCCAGCATCTTTACCCTCAGGACTAACCCTGCTTTCGACAAAGCTCGGATACGTTTTAGCAGAAAAACCCAAGTCGATACCAGAGGTCCTTCAAGTCTTAAAGGAAATCAGTGAGGTAGATCAATGGGAGCACTACTGGGAATGGATGCCGTCATCAATACTTTGGCATTCGATTGTTTTGAAGTAAGCGAGGGCGATAAGGATCTCTAGGAAAAGTACTGGGCTATGGACGCCGCTGCTACTGAAGAATTCCTAGGACCGAAAAAAGAGGAACAAGAAGTCAAAGTGTGGAAGCAATTCAATGACTCCATCGAACTAAGGCAGGATGGTTATTATTTCCGCCTGCCGTGGAAGGATCAACACCCTCCGTTACCTGATAATCGAGCTGTGGCATACAAACGCCTTGTCAATATATGGACATCCTTAAATAAGAACGAGGAGCTACTCGATCAATACAACGAGGTGTTTATGGACCAGCTCAATAAGAATATTGTGGAAGTCGTGGATGGCAATTCCTCCGTAAACGGCAGTCAAGTTCACTTCATCCCACACCAGTCGGTACTCACCCCTCAGAAGGTAACGACAAAGCTTAGAATCGTCTTTGATGCATCTACAGATTATAAAGGAAATTCATCCCTGAACGATGTGCTGCATAGAAGACCTGTTATACTGCCTCCCTTATATAGCCTTCTGCTACGTTTCCGTATTGGAGCAATTGCCTTAATATCAGATGAGAAGGCATTTCTCCAAATTCGTCACCACGAGCTGATAGAGACGCAACACGATGTCTATGGCTTCGCGATCATAAAAGTCCTCCATCATGTAGTAATGTCCAAATATTTCGCTTCACAAGAGTTACATTCGGGCTGAAATCCTCGACTTTTCTACTGGCGGGA
This sequence comes from Heligmosomoides polygyrus polygyrus, assembly GCA_947396885.1. NCBI lineage: Eukaryota > Metazoa > Nematoda > Chromadorea > Rhabditida > Heligmosomidae > Heligmosomoides > Heligmosomoides polygyrus. The sequence continues at coordinate 45,439,211 of OX377202.1, read as the reverse complement.
AACACACATCACCATCTCATTGAGTGCGACTTCTCGACAATCTTATTCTAACCATGGACTCCGAAGAAGAGGCAATGCGGCACTACCAGCAGTCCAAGCAAATTTTCAATAACCTCAATATGAACTTAAGAGAATTTGCATCCAATCGCTCCATATTGATGGATTCAATATCAAATCGCGATAGAGCCAGCAGTACGTGCCCCAAGGTGCTAGGAATCACTTGGAGAACTAAATCAGACGAACAGGTAGCTTTATGCGCCCTTCTTGAGACGAGGTCGTAACCAAGAGGACCGTGACAAGTTCAATAGCTGCTGTCTACGACCCATTGGAATGGCTTGTCCCTTTGCTTCACCGACCAAGAACGTTTCTACAATCGCTTTGGAAGGACCAATATGGATGGGACAGCCAACTTTCCGTCGAGAAAGTTGAGGAATGGCAAGAGATTCGACGTCAAGTTGACGGCTTCCACAAGGCTCTTCCACGCTTAGTGGTACCAAAGGCTAGCCAAGTCATTTTGGTCTTCTTTGCAGATGCAAACTCAAGTGGAATGACGCATGCACCTATTTGCATCATAGTCTGCTAAATACGACAACTCTGTTGATGGCAAGAGCAAAACTTCCGTCTCTTCATGGTCAAACTACAATACCCAAATTAGAACTCAATGAATTAACGTTGGCAATGAGATTGAGTAACTCCATAGTACCTCAGCTGGAATCATCCCCGACGGCGCACGAGATATGAGAGGCTGGGTTGGTCCTTGTCAAGCTACATCAAAAAACAAGTATCAATAGACAAATACTTAGTTCTCTTCAACATCTCAATATTCGTTAAGATTTGGAAGGAATACTACGATGTTACGGACGACTAGGACGCGCTCAACTACCTCTACAAGCAAAACATCCAACGCTGGTGCTGCAGAAAACGCCTCTGGCAGAAATTATCATTAATGAGGCTCATGAAAAGGGACATCTCGGTGTAAACCGCACAGTGGCTCTCGTGCGGCAGGAGTTTTGGATCTCGCAGCTACGCGCTCAGGTGACACGACTGGTTGGCAAATGCGTAAAGTGTCAGAAGTTCAATAACCTGCCATAACAATACCCTACTCAGGAGGACCTACCGAAAGAACGCGTAGTGCGATGCTGCCCATTTGAACATGTGGGACTAGATTACTTCGGCCCGTTGTCAATATCTCTTCGGAACGGAGGCAACAGAAAATGCTATGGAGCAATAATCACGTGTACGGTCACACATCTGCTACACTTAGACGTGGTTTCTGACCTTTTGACGGTAGCGTTCCTCAATATGCTAAAGAGGTTCTTTGCGAGAAGAGGAGTTCCAAAGTAAATAACGAGTGGCAACACTCTGAGTTTCTTCTTGGAGAGGCAATCCTCAACGATAGCATTCAAGCAGCTCGTCAAGATCCTACCGTTGCCAAAGAGTTAGCTAATAGAGCGATTGATTGGAGACATATCACGCTTTACGCTCCCTGGCAAGGAGGGTTCTATGAAAGGCTCATCAAATCAATCAAGCACTCAACGTACAAGACTCTTAAAGGATCAATGGTCTCTCTCGACGATCTCTCTACAATAATAATCGAAATCGAATGAATGCTCAATACGAGACCACTGACGTATATTGCTCAGGATTTCGGTGGATCACACATCTTGAGAACAATAGACTTCATACAGAAAGATATGGACATCAAATTTCCAAACGTACAAGCAGAAGAAGACCAACAAGATCCATGCTTCATAGCAGCTTCAGAACTGGCTACCTTGCAGACCAAAAGGCAAGCGTTAGCGGCTCTAGAAGCATTCTGCAAGTACACAGAAATGTTCTGGAAGGTATGGCAGTCTCAATAACTTAGTCCTCTCGGAGAAAAGCACACATTCCTTGTTAATACCAGGAAAGGTTGCGCTCAACCTCCTCGGGAAGGGGCTGTAGTGCTGATCATGGAGGCAATTATGCCATGCCATTGTTGGAAAACAGGAATAATCGAAGAGCTCATATCCAACGCGAATGGCACCATAAGAGAAGCCCTCGTCCGTCCTCCGCCTCGACGCATGATAAGGAGACCAATAAATCTCCTTATTCCCCTGGAGTTGGAAGATGACCCAAGCAGCTCTGGTCTGGACTCAAGAAAAGAAGCCTCAAACTCCAGACAAGCGATGTGAGAAACGGAGTATCTACTTCTACTAGGTACAACCTTCGCGAACGACAAAAAATCAAACACGACGAAAGCAGTGAGAAGCAACAGTTACCACCATCGCAGTGTCACTGATACAATTGCTCACGGTAGCACTCCTTTTTAAACATTGTCAAGCGATGCCATTCTCTAAAGGAAATATCTCTTCAAGAAGAAGGATTCAATGCTTACAGGGAGGAGTGTAGGTGTTCTCACCTGAAAGAACTCTGTTCAAGATTTGCGCAAAACAAAACTGCGTAGAATTCAATAAACCTGGGGAATTCGAGAACGTCAGCTTTCCACCAGAGATAGTTCTGCACGACCACCTCATACAATGGAAGTTTGTGCACTCGAATTCGGTTGAAACCTTCGAGACGTACTGTTCGGCCGCACCATTTTGCCAGGCAGTACACTACACGCTGTGAAGCGCCAATATTTTAAACCCGGAATGTTAGCCAGTGAGGGCCATCAGTGCTGTGGCAATCCTCGTCTACTTCCTTTTAACCGGGTGCTATGTATTTCTATACGTCCCTCTCGTTGTTGGACGGCCTATAAGAGTGCTTGCAATCATCCTTTGGAGATCAGTTCGGTGGCTCCTTTGTCACCTGGAGAGGCGAGTTTCAAGACTCAATAGGAATTCAATAGCCCGGCGTAGGAATCTGGCGAAAATTCTTGCCATAATCTGCGCACTCTCAAGCACTTCACTATGCTGTCAAATGGTTAACATCTTTGATCATTCCATGACAGTGTGCTCAACAGGAGGCAAGAAGTCATGTAACGTGCAACACTCGGAGGTATTCAAGATCAACACCTTCAAGAAGATGCATGTTTCAGATTATCGGCAAATGAAACGACGGTATACGAGCTTCGACTACGCTGGAAGTCACTTTCTCTCCATTGCGAACCTGTAACGAACTTCTTTACGAGGGATGTCGCTCACAGAGTAGTAGACAGTAAACGCTGCCCCCACAGCGGATCCTGCACAGGCGAAAAGTGTGCAGCGGTCAATTAATCTACCTTGATACCAGAACTCGAAAAGGGAAATAGGTTCTCTAGCAATACTGCATGTGTGGAATCATGCGGCGGGCCAGGGTGCGACTGTTTTTACTTAAGCTCTGGATGTTTATATTACCGGATCTATCTCGAGCCCCTCACCACGAAGGTGGACGAGGTATTTCATTGCACCAGATGGACAGAGAAAGCAAAAATAGAAATTGCACACTACGACGCCATCAATACATCTACAGTCCAGATTTCGTTTTCATAACTGAGACATGGCTATCCACCAAGATTGCAAATTAAGAAATCACGAATAACCTACCAAACCAAATTTTTCGTGTAGATGGTGTGGGCCGTAGAAGCGGCGGAGTGTGTTGCCTAGCAAGAAACACGCCTAATTTAACTTCCTTGGTTCCTTCATCCTGCCCTAAGTCGGATTTACTTTGCCTTGAATTAATAGATCCACTTACTTTGTTGACGCTAAGGTTAGTTCTAGTTTACAGGCCCCCAAATTCCTGTTCACCTGACGACGAAAGCCTTGTAAAATTTCTGCAGTATCTGTCATTAACTAGCCATCACTTACTGATCATGGGAGATTTTAATCTTGATATTGGCTGGTATGTAACGGAGGCAAAAAATCCGACGTAAGCTAAATTTCTGGAGTTGTTCGTTAGCCTTGGACTGTCTCAATTTGTCACTGAACGCACACGAGACAACTCGATTTTAGATATAGTTCTGACTTCAAGCCCAATTGTGAGGACTATTACGGTAGATCCACCCTTCGCATTTTCTGACCACAATAGCATTACCTTTGAATTGCAGCTCTCTGTCAGTGAACCAGTCAAAATTTCCTTGCCAAATTTTCTAAAGGCAGACTACTCCTCGTCATCTTCTTACCTTGACTCTATAGACTGGTGGGATGTTTTCAAGGTTATACTTCCGTAGATGACCTTTATAAGAGATTTTGCGATGTTGTTCGCATCGGCCTATATAATAATGTGCCAGTTGAATTCAAGCATTCAAAAGGACAATCTTATCCAAAACACATAAAGAACCTAACAGCTCGGAAAGATCGGCCTTTTAAATCTGCATACAAGAGCCCACTTTTTCAACTCAACTACAGAAGAATTTGTTCCGAACTTGACCGTCACTTGAAGAGGTTCCTTGATAATAAAGTAAGAAGAGCTGATACGAATTCGCATTCAAGAGCTTTTTTCCTTAATGAGAAGTAAGATGAAACCATGGTGTTCTTTGCCTACCCTTTCCGACGAAGATGGGAATATCTACTTATCTGATGTGCAAAAAGCTGAAGCACTTAGTTGGTCTTTTGCTTCTGTGTTTAAACATGGAAATGAGCCAATTTTGAGTGAGCTTTCTGACGTGATTATTGAATCTGGTGATGTGCACTCGTCCTTTGATTGTTTTGTGAAATAATGATTTCTCCATATAAGGTTTTAAATGCCTTGAAGTCGTTGAAAACTTCCACTTCATTGACATCCGACGGCACTCCGCAAATTTTTCACAAAAAATGTGCCTCTTCTCTGTTCAGACCTCTTCCTATGATCTTAAACATATCGCTGATGTTTAGCGAGGTTCCTCTAATTTGAAAAACATCGATTATTACTGCTATCCCTAAGACTCCTGACTCGGTACTAGTATCGTCTTATCGTCCGATAAGTATTATCCCAACTCCCGTTAAAGTAATGGAAAAGCTGATAAGAGATAGGCTTACTGCACGGCTAAACAAAAAGTCCTCGATTCCAGCTCAACAGCACGGCTTTACATCTGGCGCTTCTACTGTTACTCAGCTCTCAGACTGTGTGTTTGACTGGAGCCTTGCTATAAACAATGGCATAGATATTGTGTACTTTGACCTATAAAAAGCATTTGATAGAGTCGAACACGAAAAGCTACTTGTAAAGCTTAACCTTTTAGGTGTGAGAGGAAACCTACTACGCTGGCTTCAATCTTACCTATCAGAGAGGCAAATGTGTGTAAAGGTAGCGAACTCCTTTTCTAGTCTGCATGCTGTTCTAGCGGAGTTCCACAAGGGGGTGTGCTGTCTCCCCTTTTGTTTCTCGCTTATACTCACGACTTGCCTGCTTATTTAGCAACCTATCCTCTTGTTAAAGTACAAATTTATGCCGATGATATCGAGGTATACGGTGTATATGACGAGACCAATCAGGCGGAAGTTCACCAGGCCGTCTCTCTTTCCATCTCTAAAATGATTGATTGGGCTTCAGTTTGAGGGATTCCTGTGAATCTGTCTAAGACTAATGTTCTTCATATGGGAAACACCAAGAATATGACGTATATGATCAGTGGAATGGTTCTGAAAAATGTAGAAGAAGTTTGCGACCTTGGCGTACTTGTCAGTGTTAACTTAAACTTTGAAACACACATTAACACGATGGTTAGGAAAGATTTTGGTGTTCTTTTCAGTCTATTCAGAAACTCGAGTTGCAATAGTCCACAAACTTTGATTAAACTGTATAAGGCGTATGTTATTCCCATATTAGAGTATGGTTCCCAAATCAGGAGTCCTGCCACTAGGAAACTCCAATATAAAATTGCAAAGCTCCAGCAATGTTTTACTAGGATTCTGATGTATAAGTGTGTTCCTGATCCTGAGTATTCCCGCCCAATACCTAGTTACAGAAGAAAATTATAGACTTTCAGCTTGACACTCTGTTTTACAGACGTATATTTAGCGATCTAGTTGTTTGCTTCAAAATCTTGAAAGGAGAATCAAAACTCAGGCCGAGTAAATATTGGATTTTCAAGCCTTGCAGAGGACGTACTAGATCACTATTCTTACAGAATATCAGACTGAGCAGTGGAACAAACTCCAAAATCTACAGCAACTTTTTCTTTCGTGCTGCGATATGGATGCGGATGTTGCCTTCCGAAATAACTGATTCGCCGGACAGTAAAATTTTTCGCACAAGGCTTAAAACATTGATCTTTCCTCGGTTCTCAATATTACAGACTGTTGCGATGGTTGACAGTTCCATAATGCCTTTCTATAGCTTTTTTTACTTACAGATATGTTGAACAGATTCTTCTACATAGAATTCACTTCAAAGGTTGTGAACGAGATAACCTCGCTTCAGAGCCGTGAATGAGGATAGCCACGCAGCACCCTGGATTATGAGAGGTAGATATAAGCCTTGTGACTGGGATCGCATGATGACTGTGTTGAATTCTGCTATGACATGGTTCCAGATTATGATACTCCTTTCACCTTGCTTTACATTCATGAAACTACAGCGTTTGATTCCTATACGATGCCACGCTATTGCCTCAATACTCGTATGATCACATTCTATCACAAAATGTGGTCTTGGACTGTGTTGCTAGTGGAGTTTAGTTGATTGGCAAGAGAGGTCAGACTTGAGCAGACATGTTTCGAAAAATTTTGCCACTCAATAGTCCATATCAGTTTTTATGTCATCCAGTTGCGGCTATAGTAGCGACAATAGCTGTCACTGAAAGAAGCATTGCCTAGCCTAAGTACGTAAGGCTACAACCTGAAGCCTAGGTGTTGACCAGCCTAGAATGTTGCTCGAGAGTGGTTTGAGTATAAAGAACCACGCCATAGCTGTGCTGGCTTATACAAACCGTTTCATTCTATCTTAGGTGTGCAATTCTGTGTATTGCATTACCTAACTTGCCTACCAACAATCCCTATGCTTCGACATAGCAAATTTCGTGGAACGGGATTGCCTTGTAATATATGTAAACTCTTCGTAACCACACCATATCTTTGTACTGTAGAGTTCAGAGTGTTCAAGTGTAGAGTGAAGGTACTGCAAGGGAAAGGACAAGGGGATTTCTACTGCTTCAGAACAGGAATATTCAGAGCGCTCTTTTCGTATCTCACGTCCCTACATTGTTTGTGAGTATGATATAATTTGTTTCTTCATTTTGATTTGTTTCCTCCTTTGCTAATTTTCAGAAGGCTTACGCTTTGTTGTTTGCAGTTTTTTTGGTTAGTACTGGATCTGCTTTTGGACTTGGTTTACGATGTGCTTGATGTTATGCGCACCTTTGAGTGCAATAAATCAATAAATAAATAAATAAATAGGAAATAATCAACACTGGTAGCCCATTTATATCCCAATATACCTGCAAGTTGGAAAACGTTTACGTTTACTCTGACTTCGCATACACTTCCTCCCCTTCCTCTGCTCAATGCGCAATTTCTAACGGATTCAATAAGAACATCAATATGGCACTCAAGCATTAGTCCTCCATTCCGTTGCTCTAGCATGGAAAATGCGTGGTTATTGAGTTGCATAGTGCTGGACAATTCTCAATGCTTTCCTGCAGAAACGAAGGCTAAATGTCGAGGTATTCTTATTCTTTTTCTAATCACATACCTCATCTTGTCAACTTGTGGATTACGGATCGCCATATGGACCATGATGCTTCCATTAAAAATAGCACGGTCATTAGGCACTCAAGACACAGCAAACAATATTAGCGCCCCATAAGGGCCAACAGATGCCATGTATATAAATAGTAGAAGTAATATCAATAATAAGTAATATCAATAGTTCTGACCAATTTCGATTTCGCTTCATTTCAGACGCCCGGCTCAATCAAACAAATTAATATCAACAACTTCCAATTCCTCGCCACTCTCCACGCTAACTCAATATCAGAACTCGAGTTGGAACGAGACATGACGTCCACCCTTGAAGAAATTCATCGATATATGGACATCTCAAAAACGCTCGACCTCGACTGGACCCATCATCTACTGAGCACAACTTGCGCAGGGCTCACTGGAGGAGAACTCGCCTTGCTCACCAATCGACTACTTCTGACGGCCAGCGTCACCAATGAAAAGCTCCAAAGTCTCATGCAACGCTTCACGCTTTTCGTCTCTGTCTACCTGAATTTGGTGAACCTGGGAAGGATCAAAAGGACGACGCGAGAGCGATGGCGTCAAGGACGTGGAAAGCATGACGTGAACGCCATTGATCTTATTCGTACAGTTGTAAAACAATTGACAAAGCTAGACAACAACATCTCTGAAATGGAACATGAGCTGAGAAATGCGGAGAAGCTAATTGGCGACGAAAAACGCAGGGGAATAGTTACACCAATCAACCCCTTCGATGAAAAGGTTCAAAAAATGGAGCACAGGCTAGAGCAACTTGCCGTCAAAGTCGAAGCTACGAACAAGGAGCCGGAATCATCAAAGCGAAAGCTCAGCCTGTCCAAAGATGGCCGCCGTTACAAGGTTCAAGTCTTGTCGGACGACGAATATCTGTCACAACTCATTCATGAAAACTCGGGTGCCGAGCAAGACGTGTGAAGCGAGGAAACTCAAGCTTGCCGCCAGGAGGGGAAGACTCCTCAAGACGGTGATCGAAAGGAGGAAAGTCCTGACTCCAACCCTCAAGACAGCCGTCAGGAAAGACCTAGAAGCAGCCATCAAGAGTATGAAAGACCTCACTCCAGCCGCGTGGACAATGAGAGATCTCAAAGCAGCCGCATTGAGAGCGATAGAACACACTGCAACCGCCAAGAGAGCAGCAGCGGATCGAGAACTGGTGCCGCATTGCAAGTTCCAAAACTCTTGAAGACCAATAATTCAAGAAGAGATGAAAAGTCAAATGGAATTCGTTTTTTGGAATAGCCGTGATAATTGACTCCTTCCTGACTTCGGGGACTTCGTTATACATGAAAGAAATATTAAAAACTTTTGACAGGGCTTGTTATGTGAATGTGCACATTTTTGAAAGGCAATTTGCGGGATCCCACCGAAAGTTGCTGACGTAGAACTTTTCAGCTGCTTCGTAATCCTTAACATTTGTTCTGACAGTATCACAAATTCATATACGTATTTCCGAACTCTCATCCTTTTTTGATTGCTTGAGCATTCAACTCCATTCGTTTGACGTCTCTTCCAAACTTGAAGTGAAAACGTAAGCGAAATAAGTTGCAAGTGCTTCACCTTTTTGTTATTCGTTTTTGTAGAGAACACTGGCGTCGTCTTTAAGGACAGGCAACTCTGTGTGGCCTTTCAGCATATATCGCATTAAGGAAAACTGAGTCTTCTTATTGCGTGACTTCAGGAACACATTACACAGTATGTTGCAAATCCGCTAAAGTGATGATCCTGGCACACTTTTTTGTATTGTGGATGTGAAAGAGGATTTTGTATTGTGCCGAAGAAACGTTCTTTTTGAGCCATCAGATTGGATAGGTGCTTCGGATGTATTACTAGGGACTTTGTTGAATGGAGTGATACATGCCTGGATAAACCAGAGTACAGAACACGGCAGAACCTCTTATGCAAGTCGTCAATGTTTTGATAACCTTGATAGGCTGCGTACCGATTCACAAAACCGAAATGATTGGCTAAACCCAAATATTAGGCCTTGATAAAGTTTGGAAGTGGAAAATCCCGCTGCTTTAGCAACGGCATGTGAACTTCAAAGCGACTACATACGTTGTGGTCCGCTGTTGCAAACGGAGAGAGCACAGAAATGTTGCTTAGGATAGGAGCTGAAGTAGGGATTATGTCAAGAATTGCATCACTTCGAGTAGGTCTGTTTATTTGTTGGGTCAGGCTACAATATTCGAAGAATTCCGTGAACTTTGTCAAATTTTGCCTCTTAAGGCCCCCACACACTTCTGCGGCTAAAGGATAGGGCAGCGGCGTTGCCGCAGAAGTGTGTGGAGGCCTTAAGGCCTTGCACCATGAACCGAATCAATATCAAGAGTGAATCACCCAATACTATTAAATGATTTTCGAAAAACACAGTTCCACTATTGAATCGATGAGAGCATCTCTTCGTCAATCTCGCTTTTCGCTTTCTCCTCTTGCCTTTTACATCTTTATTTATTTTGTCATTATTTATTTAATTTAATTATTACGTTATGTAAGACATACGAAGAGAGAAATTCGAAAACCAAACACAGCGTCGACAAAACAAAACAAAAACAACCATTAACGAGGAGTTTATTCGTGTGGAGAAAATAGTTATCCCAAGGAATGCGTTTTAATGGAGCAAAACGCCTTGGCGAAAACGGTTTTTTACGTTTAGCGATAAATATAAAGGACCAGCTCTACATGTAAAGGAGGAGACCCTAAGATTTGACGTTTTCTGTATGACACTTCCTCTGAACTACCACGCGTTTTGGAAGGACTGAATTTAAAGAACTGAGATCAGCGCTCGTGGATCACGAAAGCTTTAACCCCCCCCCCCCCAAAAAAAGGATTACAAGAGAAAATGCTCAAACCGCGCCGCGTCTGTTTCGGTGCGAGAAAATGCCCGCGACCAGGGGAGAAAATACCCGCGATCAAGGGAGAAAATGTCCTCAGCCAGGGGAGAAAATATCTGTGGCCACTGAACGGTTTTCGATAGGGTCCACTACAACAACCACTACAACAAAACACATAGTAATCACGTGGACAAGGATACGGTATTTTTCTCATGCCGTCGAGTAAAGGGCATGAGAAATCGTGGGCGTGGCAACTGAAACTGTGGCACCATCACTTGGATTCCCTAGCAGACTTGATGGCCTTACCGTGATAGAGGAACTTTGGAGAATACGAGGAAAGATTCTCGTTTCACAGCTAACAGGCACGCTCAATGGTTAAATTAGTATAAACGGTGTTTTATGTGAAAAGAACACTTGAAAACACTGAAAGGCGCGAAAGAAGCGTTTTCGCCCAGATCTCAATTTCTAGCACGTAAAACTAGAATGCAAACACATCAACGGACCCTGGTTACTTAGAAATACTTTTCGAAACATTGAGCTGCGGAACTGTAGGCCACCTCGATTTTTGAGTTTGTTTTTAAGCCACATGAACGCCACATGGAATGAACAGTAAGAGGCATTCACTTCAAAGTCATGAGAAGTAGAAAATGAAAAAATAGCAGATTTACAATTTGGTTTTTAGGTTTTACTGAGGTTTAACTGAGTCTTTCTGATAAAGTCTTCGTTTTTGACCAATTATTTCCCTCTTTACTAAGACAGGATTTGAGCATATCGGTAAACATCGAGAGGAAGCCCACGGTGGAGACGATTTTAGTATAAAGTGCACTGGGTTGATATGTGAAAGTGAGATTGGAGCCAGAAAGACTCTAGAGGCTTTTTGGATTCGAAAACGGAACCCAACGATGAACAACCGAAACGAGTGCATTTCGATCACAAGTGACTTTTTGCCGTTCATTCCGTTGTGTGGGATATGAGACCAAGACCAAGTGCTTCTGTAGCTCAATATCACTGCAGATTTGTATGAGCTTTCACTCAGTACTGGTGGAACAACGGTGGGTTCGGTTTGCTTCAGTAGGGTTCACCTTGACGCTCTTAGGAATTCGTTGAAACTGGCTGAGTTGGAAGCCTAAGCCTTTGCCGAGATGAGTACCTGATCTTAGGCTTCGAACTTCGTTCAGGCCTTTGAAAACAACGAAATTGTCGAAACGTCAGGCCGAAGTAAACGTTCCATCATAGCAAAGCTGCGTGGCACAGAAGTACTGAAACAATTCAGACATGCCCAGGTTTCATGACAGTCGAACATGGAGAATAATCTTTTAAGGAAATTTCGCTACCGCACCGTAAGCACCGTATGGAGTCTCCGGGTACGCTCTTGTCGCGTCATCAGACGTTTGCATTTCGGTATGGGTGCAGCACTTTACTAGAATTCATCCAAAACTTCCATCACTTCTCCCTTCATATGCGTTAGAGTTACCTTCGAGTTTCCGCGAAATGTAAGTTATTTCCTCAGCGATAAAAGCGTTCGCCAAGTACAGTCCTTGCTAGGAATGCGTCTGGCATTGCGATAACCAAGCAGCAATTGTCATTAAAAAGGCAGTTGTAAAACAGAGCTACAATAGTTGGCGGTGAACATCAGGGACCGTTGCGAGGCCTTTTCGCTTTAGAATTCAATTGGATCCCGAGATCCTTGAATTTGGAAGCAAATTCAGTCTCCAGGTTTATCGGCCTAGGCGACTGGGCGGTCGCAGATGCGATTTACCTAGAGCTCATAGACTGATGTGCTATTAGGTTGAGTCATAAGTTTTGCAACAAAATTTGCCTTCTAGCAAAAATAAGACTGTACCACAAAAGAGAAATGATTGGCTTAAACCATGTAATTGTCGTTATTCTCCATGAGTTTCTTTCACTTTTCTCTTACATCTCTGTAGAAGTTGGTCGGTTTCGACATGAAGAAGTTATGTACCACCGACGTGACCTGATCGACTTCGGCGAAGCGCTTACCATGAAGGAAGTGATGGCAGTCAGAGGGCGCAATGTCCGAGGCGTATGGTGGTTGCCTGATTTTGATCCAGCCCAATTCCTAGATTTTTTCACCGTCTGAAGTGCCGTAAGCAGTCGACCGTTGCCCTGGTGGATGAAACGTTGGCTCGTATCGCCGCAGGTAGTCCACGTCGAATTCGTTCTATGCTTTGACTTCCAGTGACTTGATACCTTTGTGCATTCAACCAGTAAAAGTGTTACATGCTCTTCAAGGACCTCCAAAATGCTAATTCTGGCGGAAGGCCCGCTGCACGGAAGGCGCATACGGCCATTATCACGGTTTGTGCATTCATCACAAGCGCCTCTCATTTTCGTGGATACAGAAGTGAAGATAAATCAGTAGAACTATCTGTATTGATGTCCTAGAGAAGCAGCTGGTTCCCTGGCTCAGATCTCACCTTGAGAGTAAGCCGTATGTCTTCCAGCGGGAATAGTCACCTGCGCAGAGTCGAGGATTGTTCAGGACTGGTGCCGCGCCAACTTGAAGGACTTCATTTCGGCAGAGGAATGACCTCTGTATAGACCGGATTTGAATTTGCTGACTTACTTTATACGGGATGTTTTGGAGAAGAAGGCTTGCGCTACTTCCCACACAAGTATGAAGTTAGTGAAGAATGATCTGGTCAAAGCATGGAACAAAATCGATGTGGACTACTTGCGGCGCACCGTCGATGCCTTTACTCGTCGTCTTCGCCCCTGCGTTCGCAGCAAAGAATCCCATATAAAACACAAGTGATGCTATTCTGTTCGCTAGACCATTGTTGACATTTTGTATATGAACTTGTTAATTTTATAATGTGTCGTCTTTTCTAACGTTTACGTTTAGTGCGTCAATACTTTTTACGCACCCTGTAGTCGCTGTTGGCAAAAGCGAGCGTCAAGGATGGTTTGACTACATGGAGCAGCTCCCGGTGCACTGGACCAGCAGACATCCACCAAACGCACAGCAGGACCTTTTATCGGTGGAGCGCCAGTTTTGACTCAGAACCCTCAGCTCGTTGCGTTTCAGCTACTGCTTTCCGGCTTCGCAGTTGCAATGAAGCATCCGCTTTTCACCGCTGGTAAGGATTCGATCCAGGCTCCCTCGCTTGAACAGGTGCGGAGCTCTCGGTAGTCGGAAACACGGCGACTTACTAGGGTTTCCGTTAAAGTATGAGGCACTGACGAAGACGATTTTGGCGACCTTCCAGTCTTCTGCAGCTGACGAGCGGTGGTTCACTGGGAGGTGTGGGGATCAGCGCTCACAAGGGAACTGTCTGAACGGTACGCCGGAACGACAAGAGCGAGTACTATAGGGAGAATCCCCGTCCTCCAAATAGTAATAGAACATTTTGTTTTTGCCGAATTCTTGAGAAAAACGAGTACGAGGGTGTAATGGTTAGGGGTCCGCAGAGCGAGCTCTTCACGGCAGCGCAAGATCCCAGTGTCGTGGAGTGGGTGGCGCAGTGGTAGAGGGCACGTCTCATGTTCGCGAGGTCTAGGGTTCGGTTCCCATGCTAAGCCGCGCTTTTGCACTTTTACCATAGTATCGGATTTCCATAGAGATTTCCATATTTGAACTTGTTTTTGGAGTTTGAAACGGTAAGATGTTTTTATTACTTATTATTTGTCGACATCTCGTAACTCACCAGCAATGTCCGAAAATGGCAAATACGATTGTATATGAAATATTTATGAAATAACTTCAGCACTAATGATACACAGGCACAAAGCGCATAAAATAGTAAGACCGATCACAGTATGAAACGTATGAAGGCTACAGTTTCTTCACATCCTGACTCATCACATGGACAAAGGTTTTCCGGAAATTCCATTCCACTTGGGTTTTCGAAGCAACCAAGATGTTGGCGATGATGATGTTGGTGGTGATGCTACATTTTCGTTTTTTCAAAGGAATCTAAAGCAGTGGCTAGTACTTTCTCTGGTACGAGTTGCTTCACAGTTCCTGCCCAGTGGAACTCCGCTGCAACCCAAGCCTGGAATCGCGATACAGTCCACTTCCCCAGTTCACAAACTTTTATAGTATAACAATTCTAGTATAGCCAAACATTTTCCTCCCGAAAACGTGATAGTGCCTTCACTGGTTAGTGGTGTCGTGACTCCGGCACATCCCTCTTCTGGTTAAAACTCGCGCTCCTCTTCTTCCACTACCTCCAACTTCTCCACTTCGTCGATTTCCAGCTGTCGCAGTTCGAAATCCTGTAGGATACTTGCTATCGTTTCCGCCAGCTTCTTTCGTCTCTCGAAGGGGCAGCATCCAGTGGAGATCCGCACTTCAGTGTCAATAGGTGAATGACCACTCGAGGGTTAGCAGACATTGTAGAGTCAGTGTTGGCGGCAGCAGCTTGTTATGACCGCGCGACTTTGTAAGCATAACAGAGACGAGAATATTGATCGAGGTGGTAAGTAAAGTTGAAGATCATGTGGTCCCCTCCTACACTGTGAGTACACTGGTGGCACTCACCTCACCATTTGAAGCAATAAATTGCATTTGAAGCATTTTTCTGGCATTCTGCCGCTGTTTCATATTGTTCCTGTGTCGAAATTTCTTACATTGACAATGAGAACAATTTATTGGAGTAAAAGTTTCATACAAAAACGCATTTGGCATATTTCGGGCATTGCTGATGAATTACGAGATGTCGACAAATAATAAATAATAAAAACATCTTACCGTTGCAAACTCCAAAAACAAGTTCGGTCATGGAAATCTCTACGGAAATCCGATACTATGGTAAAAGTGCAAGAACGCGACGTAGCATGGGAACTGAACCCTAGACCTCATGAACATGAGGCGTGCCCTTTACCACTGCGCCACCCAGTCCACGACACCGGGATCTTGCGCTGCCATGAAGAGCTCGCTCCGCGGACCATTAACCATTACACCCTCGTACTCCTTTGCTTTAAGCATTCGGCAAAAACAAAACATGTTACTATTTGGAGGACGGGGACTCTCCCCTATTCTACTCGTTCTTGCCGTTACGGCGTACCGTTCAGACAGTTCCCTTGTCAGTGTGGTTTGAGAAGAACTCAACTTGATGGGTCTGCACAGGCGCCCTTTATTTACAGCTGTAGATCTTCCCGGGAGTGGCTTGTCTTTCTTGCCCTTCTTGGTGGAAAGCTTCTGATATCGCCTCTAATAATTTATTCGGTTAGAAGTGAACGTTCCGGTGACTTTCTCAATGTGGTTGACCCTCGTCGCTGGGTTGCTGCCGAGCCTGAACTAATTGAAAATGAAATCACACACTTTTTCAATTTAGGTGGTCATATTTCTAGTGAATAAAGCTTTTCAACGCTAAGCAAGCTAAATTAACGATTCATAACTCAAAATAATCGCTAGGAAACAAGCTTTCAAACAGAATGCAACACTTCAGCGGGTTTACTTCGAAATCCAGAAAAAAATAGAAATGTTGCAAAATTTATGACTCGACCTAATAACAATTCCGTGGACATGTTCACAAGTTAGAGTGCAGCCGAAATGTCCAATTTTCTTTTTTAGATGGGCCTCCAAAGGTGCATACGCAGTGCACGCATTCGCTACACGAAGCTGGAGCGTTATGGAATCAAGCACTTGTTTGGTTGATTCCTCCTCCTTATTTAATACCCAAACCCGTCACTGGACCAAGTCCCATCGCAGAGGAGGAATTCTAGGATTTCTCATGTGGAAATCAAACCTGTTTTCTCCTTCTTAGGATTGATGACCCCTGGATTTCCGAAAGCAAAAGCCTGATTATCCTTTCGGCAGAATAACCAATTCTCCAGGCAAACGCCCTCCTCTTTACACTTCGTGATCCGACCCTTAACTACGGTTTTGCGTTTGCTTCAATAACATCCTATCCCCCTCCGGGCTTTAATGATTCCGCTCTATGTGTAGAAACTTCAAAAAGTTTCGCCGGAGTATATCGTAGGCGAAACACCGTTTCCAACGATGTCGAAGGGCACATAGGTCAAATGTAAATTGCAAGTGCCGACACAAAGTAGTCTTAGAATGTGTAGCACCTCGAGGGAAGATAGATTCTACGGGTATCCTGGTCATAAAGAACCATAAAGTTACGAAATAAGACAAAGAGTTGCGAGATCTTATTGAAGACGCAGTTAAAGGCCACTTTTCCCGCTATTCTTGACTGTCATGCGTTCCTACAGGATGCGCAAAAATTACCCGCACAAATATATCACAGTGTAACTTCAACACAAATGCGGATTTCATAACGAAACTTAACACATAGCTTCTTTATTTCCTTACTAATAAAAAATATATCAAAGTCATCCGAAATGGCCTCCTTCCATACGAACACAAGTTCTCAGACGAGTAACGAATGCATCACACGTGGCACGGAGGTGGTCGTCGCTCATTTCGTTCCATGCTTTAGTCAAGGAAGCTTTCAGAGAAGCTAAGCTTGCGTGTCGAGTAGAGCAAACCTTGCTCTCAATAACTGACTAGACTGAGAAATCAAGAGCATTCAAATCCGGCGAATTCGAAGGCCAGTCTTCGTGCGCAAGAAAATCCGGGAGCTCACGTTTGCACCACTGCTGCGCTGTCCTCGCCTTGAGTACAGGCGCAGAGTCCTGCTGGAAACACCATCTGTCATTACCGAAGCGTGCATCGGTCCAGGGCTTCAACACGTCCTCCAAAATCTTTTCAGGTACCCGTCCTAGTTAATTTTGACGCCGGATTTGACAAAAACTAATGGGTACTTGCCGCTTGAAGTAATCGCACCCCAAATCATAACTGAAGCCGGATGTGCCGTTCTACCTCCCAGTTTCCCGTCGTGGATAGCAGCTCCAACATTCTATGAGAAAATGCGATCGTTTTGGCGATTCATCGTGGGTTCCAGGGTGAGGACTTTCTCATTAAAAAACGATCGCGCGGTGCGTGCCATTCGCGAACCACTTCAGCAAGTTCTGAGAACTTGTGCTCGTATGAAAGGCGGCCATTTCGAATGACTTTGATACGTTTTTAGTGAAGAAATAAAGAAGTTATGTGTTAAGTCTCGTTGTTAAATCCGCATTCGCATTTGTGTTGAAGTTTCACTGTGATATCTTTGTGCGGATAATTTTCGCGCACCCTGTAGACCCGAGTAAGCTTGAGCTTGATTCGATGCAAGTTCCACAAACATTGTAAAAGTTCGTCAAAGATTTTATCGACACCAGAAGAATTAATGAATGGCACTTTCGTAGATGGATTGATCATTGTAACACGGCATCAGCAACAATAATGTCAACAACAACTCAAACACAACAATTTCAGCGAACGATCGCTGAACTAGGAATCCATATAATACTAATATAATAATTATATTATTCCATTTGTACCTCAAAAGGCACAGACCAATCACATTTTCCGCACATAATCTGGAGTCTATTCTGAGAGCCTTTTATTTTACTACCAAATTAGTAGTCAGCACCTCCTACTACAGTTATCAATCTATTATACTTGTCTTACGCAGCAACATGTGTGGTGGTGTTGTCACTGCAACAGAATCTGCTCTGCATACTTTGCAATGAAAAGGGCAGCGGAGACGTGAACGTTGAGACTCCGCGTCTGTCCGAGCTGCTGAATCTCTACTGTCTGGTCGACACACCGAAGCAGACGCACCGGAACGCCTTCCTTTTCGTCTCCAACAAGCAAAACAGTCTGAAAGAAAGAGAGCACGGTACGCTTTGCTTTAGGCTACGCTCGAGGGAAAGCCACACCACTTTACAAGTACAGGACTGCCTCGACATAGTTCTTTTCTTTCTGAAGGCAAGTCCATGGATCTTCCTGGAAAAAACAGCCTTCGGGCTCTCTTGCTAAGAGGGATCTCGGACCGCTTGTCGCAGGGCCACGTGGCGCGTCCACGGGTGGGGATAGGGGAATGAAACGCGAGCCAAGTGTACTGCCCAGAGACACAGGTGGGATACAAGGGATGCTCCTGCTGTGTCGGGTCGACGCGTTCCTTGTGCGTGGGATCGGCATGTTCGTGCACAGTGTGCGTGGATGTGTCCGTGACTGTGCGGATTGTAACTGTGTCGGCCCGGCCAAAAGCTTGCACTCGGTAGACTGGGAGTACATGTAAGGCGATTCGAGGCCGCCTTAAGTTTCGTACCGTCCCTTCGGGCAGTCTGGCTGGCTGCCCGGAGTTCTTCGCCCGCACGAAAGAGCCTGACTAGCTACCTGTCTGTATAGCTGTCAAAGACAGCAGCATAAAGAGCCTCATTCCCCTGACCCCGAAAGAGCACCATTTCTGCAGCGATGAGAAGGACGCGTACGGAGAGGCTGCTAAAACCTCAGGGCCTAACCAGGCTGCGCAAATTGAGAAGGACTAGGATGACGATCTGTACTTACAACGCCCGCACGCTCGCATCGAAAGCAGCCGTCGAGGATCTGATGATGCAAGACAGAAAGATCAAGTACACGTCATTGGAATGATCGAGACGAGAGAACACTACCACTGCCTATGGCTCCGGAGAAGAACTGTTCCTCGGAACATGCGACAGCAGGGAGTAGGCGTCATTGGTGTCCTCGTCAACACGCACTTGGCCGTGAACATAGATTCGTACGAGTCTCTGACAAGCCGAATCGGACGTATGCGACTGAAACGAGCATTCCCGCCCGGTCAGAGGGAGGTGCGGGTTCGAGTCCCGCCTGGCGCTAGAAGTTTTGATCGCAACGAAACATCGTTGTGACAGCTTACGACCTCGATACCAGCCAAGTGAGGCTTAAAGAAACTGATTTGAATTGTTTCTATCAAGACCATCAGCTTAACTGGTCCCATGCTGATATCAGCGGCCAGCTCATCCCGGATGCGGGTGGGTGCTGATCGGTCCCACGAGGTGTGGATGTTGCGTTCGATCAAACGGCGCCGGTGGTGTAATGGCGTAGAGCATTCCCGCCCGATCAGAGGGAGGTGCGGGTTCGAGTCCCGCCTGGCGCTAGAAGTTTTGATCGCAACAAAACATCGTTGTGACAGCTTACGACCTCGATACCAGCCAAGTGAGGCTTAAAGAAACTGATTTGAATTGTTTCTATCAAGACCAACAGCTGAATAGGCTGTTCTGTGCAGTTGAGGCAGAATGCTCACTACTCATTCGCCATGGGGGAGACCTTTCCAAGTGAAAAGTCTCCTTAAGGCAGATGCAAGGTCGGCGTAGTTAGTAGCCGTGACCGCGGTAGCGGCTCCGATACTGCTGACTCCTGAGCACCATTATTAGGTGAGTTGAAAGAATATGGTTGGGAACAGCCCAGATACCTTCTGCTGTATAAAGGAAATCGTTTGTGAAGTTTGAACAAGAACTAGCATACAAATCTCACCACGTCATTGGAGAAAGTTGCATTTT
Organism: Heligmosomoides polygyrus polygyrus; assembly: GCA_947396885.1. Taxonomy (NCBI): domain Eukaryota; kingdom Metazoa; phylum Nematoda; class Chromadorea; order Rhabditida; family Heligmosomidae; genus Heligmosomoides; species Heligmosomoides polygyrus. The sequence goes on along the minus strand of OX377202.1, from coordinate 45,419,425 downwards.
TGATGCGCTAGTTCTCTTCAACGCGAATCACTGGCCTAGCACGACTTGTTGCAGAGAGAGTTCACCTACTGCTGAACCACAAACCTCACCATCGAGATGATTCGTCAAGCCCCATTAATTTTCACATATAATTCTGCTAGTTCGCATCATTGCGACGAGCTCGAGCACCCAGAAGTTTGGTCACTGGTGAAGTCATTATAAGACGTATATCTAAAACTGCAAAGAAAGCATCAACGGCGACAACGAGTACAATCACTTTTAGATGTGTGGAAGCGGTAATGCGGAAATTACCCTTATAAATAAGAGAAACAGCCCATCTAAAGTTAGCCAGGATTGTGAAGTTGATATTTTACTGGGCAAATTTGGTATCATATGGGTCGTCATAACGCAGAGAAGCTAGGGAGACTGGTAGAATGCTTTGCGGTTTAAAATTAAAGCCTTTAAAATCAGCTGGAAAAAGCTAATGGTGCCGAAGGATATAATTAAGCGAGACTCGATGGCGCTACAGGGGCAGGTCAAAGTAATTAAAAGGCCCCCTAATTTTAGTACTGGTTTTCATGTTTCCGCCCACTCTTAAATGACAATCGCATGCTATATGATAGAATGGGCATTGCTAAAAGTCGTTATAAATTTTTGTGCGGAAATATTCACTATGAAAAAAGTTGTCATGATGCGACGCAAAAAACGCGTTTTTGCGTTGCAAACGTCGTTTGGTTGAATGTTTAGCGGCGGTACTATAAAATGGGAAGACATGGGAGTGAAGGTCGACGGTCGCACCATCTTCGCTTCGCTGACGACATCGTGGTCATAACAGCGAGCATCAGTCGGGTGGCACGAATGCTGGCCGACTTCGACCGTATATGTGGGAACGTTGGACTGCAGTTGAATCTTACGAAGACGATGTTCATCAGAAACGGACAAGCTTCTGATGCACCATTCTCGCTCAACGGAACGAACATCTCCGAGTGCTCCAGCTACGTGCATTTGGGTCGCAAAGTCAATTCGGTCAACGACCTAGCGCCAGAACTGAGCAGGAGGAAACAAGCGGCTTGGGGAGCTTTCAAGAGCGTCGAAGAAGTCGTGAAGAACACGAGGAACGTCCGACTCCTTGCCCACCTATTCGACTCAACCGTTCTTCCTGCCCTTACATGCGTGTCGGAGCCCGTATGAGAAGGCCTCCGGAGTTCCGAAGCTTCCTCGACGTTCGTAGATCAGAGACGCTGTGGCATGGGCCAAGTCATCGAAAATTAGGTGGACCGAGCATGTAATGCGCTCCGCGCACACCTGCTGGACGAGAGCCGTCACCGACTAGATTCCGCGGGATGTCAAGAGAACACAGGGACGCCCACCAACGTGTTAGTCTGGCTCCTCCGTTGAATCGCTGAAAGAACGATATGATGCTCTCCGTGTCCCTCGAGCAAATAACCAAGACCCGAGGAGTACACTGTCACGTGACATGGACGAATGGAAACGTTGCTGGCGGTCACTCGAGGAACTTGGTGATCAGGGCGACGGGAGATCCAGCCGCATGAAAGAATTAGAGGCTGAGGCATATAAAAAACACATACGAAAGATTGCCGTCCAAATCTGGAAACGGAGAACTGAAGAGAAACCATTGAGGACCTCTAACTTCCGGTAAGTGTATCAAAATACATCTGCGGCTGTGGTTTAATATTCCTAGTTACTAGCAATAGCTGTACCTTTTTCGGGAACATGAACTTGTGCAAAAACACGCTATCGGTTGTTTGTTCGGCTGCAATCACGGTGTAGCCTTTTCTTCGCATCTCTTCCAAGTACTCAGGTAGATCATCAGGGCGAACCTAAAGACTGCGATTATATATCGTTGCCACATGTGCATTGCACATTATGCTCACGGCTTTGATCTTCTGCTTCTTCTCGCTCGACATGCTCAACGCCTGAAAGCCTGGATCGGACGCGAATATGAGGTCAGCGACCACCAACTCCTCAACGCCAAAGATCTCACACGTCCGACATAGACCTAGGAGCTACCACTGACGTTAAGAACTTCGTGGTTTATATAGGAATAGAACCCACCCCCGAGATTGTTTGGTTTGTCGACGAGAGACGCCACAACAATCATGCCGCAGTCTTCGCGGGCGCACTTCTCCTCGGTGATGATTTTTCGCTGAACGAGGGACGACCCTGCAACCGGATGTCTTTGCTAACAAGGGAGGTACGCACTTCCCGTGAAGATTTGCAAAGTGACTTAGGTGTGTAGGGGACTGCTTGGCAAGGCCCGTAGTGCGGGCATCTGGGCAGATCAAAAATTGCGAAAAGAACGTAGTACTTCAGTGCGGGCTGATGAAGCAAAAGTGATGCCTTGAATGGCCTTGTAATGTTGAGAAATCAACCTGCAAAAGATTTGAAGCTTCAATTGCAGGTAAATTTTAGAAGTCTGACAGTTTGCTAGGTTTTCAGAAGGAAGCTGCAAGGTACATTCAGATGAATCATCCACAGTGTTGGCTGCAGCGACTGGATGACCGAGTAGATAGCGATGCAGACTTGTGGGGGGATCTGGGGAGAGGTTTTGCGACTGCTAAGTAGTCCTTTCCGTTTTTGTAACTTAGAGTACATTGTTGACCTCGGAAAAGCGCCGTTTTCGCTTTTTCATTGTGAACTCATTTACGAACGTGGTGAACTTGTGTTGCTTTGGTCCACTTCCATAATGTGCCATTCCCATAGTTATTGGCGTCTTGAATGAGAACAACAAGCTGCAGATAGTCCGAGACCGGCTCTACGATAGAATGCATATCAGATCGTGTTGTTTGTCGCTACAATAAGTTAGTGTATTGCGCTAAGGTTGGTGCCGACCATCATCTTAAATGTGAGACTTGCAACTAAGCATGCATAGGCAATTCGCATTAAGGAGCAACTCGTCTAGTAAAATGCGTGATATTTAAACTAGTCAGTTGGGCGGCACAAGCGAATTGAACTTGACGTGAAGTGCACGATTCTGGCACAAGACCAGCATTTCGTCTAAAAAATCGTTGGAAGCATTTCGGGTTGCTGCAAGAAATTTTAAACTGACAAGGGAAGGGTCTGAAGCGTATGTCTGAACGAGGAGAGCGAGCCATCTAGTCGTTAAGCCCAAGGAGTATGGTGCCCTTGAGGTTACTATGGAATCGGCGCCTCACGAGCTGTGGGATTCTCTTGTACACCCGCGATGCCACTACCGGCAAGCGGCTCGGTATGCTGTGGGTAGTGACGTTACTTCCGGCGCCGGAGGTTTGGGTTCGACTCCCCTGCATTGCTATATTTTTACATTTCAACTGACTGGGTGAGATTTGAGTGGTCCTGACCAGGGGTGCACACAAAGTTCTGTGCGTTAAATTATTTTAACGAAATTTTTTAACGGAAATTTTTCGTTAAATTTCCGGTAAATCGTTAAATTTCGTTAAAAAATACAATTAGCAGTAAACCATTATTTCAAATGAAAAAAATCAATTAAAACGTTATATGCTCTTTCCAACTTTAACAGATCAACAACTAAAGGGTACTAAGTGGGCTGGTGCCCGATGTGCATCGGTAAGGTATCTTAAAACGGGTAAGCTAGATCAGCCACACCCCGGAGATCCTTCCCTTGCCTCCTACTTCTGTGCTCTCCCCCACGTCAGCGACGAAGAGCACAGAAACCGTGTTTATTTGAGTGTTCCACAACCATGGTCTCATAATGGAGCGGGCACCGGCCCACTTAGTACCCAACTAAAGTTCAAGGTTGAAGTGCAATACTACAGTGTAACTTAAGCAATTCATTATCAACAAGGTGTGGACAGTAAAATAAACAAACTTTTGGCAACAAATTATAATATCTTTATGGTGTGGAATAACACCAGGTATGGGATGGAAAATCAAGAGAACCAACTCGCTAAGTACCGAAAGAACTAATAAAAATACAATTGAAACCTATCAGTAGAATGCCAACACGTTAACGAACGTATGGTTTTAGCGTGCCCTGTGCGTAAGACCAATCGATTTTTTTGCATCGTCGGAACTCTGACACGACATCTTGTCACACGTCCCACACGGCCGAAAGGGTGTGACAAGATCGTTGATGTGTTAATGTTCAGGAAAGTAGCTTTCCAAATTTTTGTTATTAGGGCGCGTGTAGCGCAATCGGAGGGGTGCTTTTGCATGCATATCCTGTACCAGGTTCCTGGTTCGGATTTCCGCCATGCCAACCAAGCCCTCCACCCCTCGGTGAGTTTTTGGTCGATGAATTGGTACCAGAGTTGTCTGCGAAGGATAAAGTGCTGAGTTTTTCATCGTGACCACCACAGGTGATCTACTGCATGGTCATTCACGCATTCAAATCGTCCCCAGGACATATCGAAGAAGTAGAATGCGTGGCGCATCAAAAAGGGTTTGAGTGGCGGCGTTCTTGATCCCTTCACTAGCATTTTTCTCAAATCATTTAAAATACGTTCACCGACTGATAACATTCCCTCCTTTTCGACTAGTTTAGGTGGCGAGCAAAGTATTAAGCAGCGCCAAATGAGGAACATGTTTTACGAGGAGGTCAGACCACTAACTTTGTGGATTTGTTGACGTGCTTGGCGGCTTAACGAATATCCTTTTCTAGCTCTGGTTGCATTATTTCCAAAAATTCAAATGTACCATAGAAGACATGAGAATAGCATAAAAACATTAAAATGTCCTTGCTGATTTCAGTAGTTTTTCAGGAATAGTCCTAGTTGGAAGGATGAGGCCTGCAGTATTAGTGAAGACTGAAGGGAAAGTGATAAGCTTACTGAGAAAAAAGTCCGTTAAAAATTCCGTTAAATTTCTAAAAATTTCCGTTAAGTCGTTAAGCCGGATTTTAACGGAAAATGCCGTTAATTCGTTAAATTCGTTAAACCGTTAACCGTTAAATGTGCACCCCTAGTCCTGACCAGGGATGAGCGGATTAACCGTTATCCGTTATCCGGTTTCCGAGGGGTTTTGGCCCATCCGTTTTGTTGTTCGTTATCCGGTGAATTTAGGCCGGATAACGAACAACAATTGTCCAACTCTCAAGATTTCGACATGGTGTTTAAAGGATTAGATAGAAGATTATCTGAAACTATAAATGTGGTCGTGAACAATAATAGCAGGCACTATAATCTAGAAAGTTTCCATAAAGACTTGGAGGATAGAGGTGACGTAGTGGTCGGTAGATGGACTATGTTTCGCTTACCACCCAGGTGGATATCAAGAAGGCTTCGCGCTCCGGGCAGCTCAGTCCATCCGGTTCGGTATATGGATCTGTACTGTACGTCTCTGAGAAAAGCTACACATTGGATTGTTCGTCGTCTCAGGTCAATGTGCAGACTTGATATTGGATCCTATATCGATTCGGTTAATTCGAAGCCGTAATTTTTTCAAACCCGGTTAAGAGGTTTGTGTAAATAATGGCATAATGGTAAGGCCCGCATCTTGGGATGGTTCAGATAAGAGTAGCCCTAAAAAGGATCTTCGTATGATCCATATAACTGACTTAGATCACAAACAGGAAATCCGGATTGCACAGAGCATTAGATATCTGACTAAAATCAGTTACCTAATTTATCCAAGAATTCGACCTGAGGCCAGACTCATTAACCGCTAACCGGCCGGTAACGGTGAAAAGTACCGCCAAACCTGATGCTGATGAATCTCATATCAGGTGGTTTAGGGTACTTTTCATCGTTACCGGCCGGTAAGCGGTTGATGAAGCGGCCCCTGCTGAAAACCACACCTACCTAAATCGCCCCGAGATCCTGGCCTTTCAAAAATACGCGCAAACAGTTTAACCAGAATGTGAAAAATTGAGGATCCCAATTGTCCGAATGGGTGTTAGACCCAAAGTATAGGGCAGACCAAGTACGCATACAACTTGCCTCCACAATATTAACAATCACTAAACGTAAAAAGCCTAACGAAACCAAAGATGAAATGATTTGCGCCAACCTCTAAGCCCCACGCTTACTCGTGGTTCCAGGACCGCAGTGCGATGGGTGCAGAGAAGGCGTTCTAGTGCTTTGCTAAAGCATGTCATTAACCTAGGTATCTTACGTTAGCAAAAGCTCTAGCAAGACATGGAACAAGTGCCGCAATTTATCTTTGTTAAAAACTCAATAAAAAAGCAGAATAAAAAGTATAAACGGCGCTGGTAACTAGCATTCCATGTACATGTTTTGAAATACAAAACGCATTCAAGCCTGTTTCGATTTCTCACTTTTCAAAAAAGAACTTTCCAGCGATTTTCATATTATGTACATAGCGCGAACTGACAATTATTGGACGGGAGGATACAGTGATGAAGGTCGGTGTGAATCATTCCTTTTTGGTGACGTGTCAGGTATTCAACTTCTATTAAGGTTACTACAACTTTAAATGTGACGCAATAAATTGCATTGGGCATTCGACATCGACTCCACTGACTCTTAGGTGCAACCGTCTTCTAGGGGATTGAAAAAAACAATGAAAGCCGGAGGAGTTATTAGTCCAAGGACGACATTATTTTACAACAGATTCAGAAGCTTGTGGGAAACAAGGGAAGGGTGAGAACTCCAAATGACCACCATAACAACCCAACTGACCGTATGAAAACAGCACGCTCCCTCATGAAGAGACACGTGAATTGTAAGAGGTAAAAGAGTGCGACATCTGAGATTGACTTATCAGTCTTTCGACTGTTTTCACAGTAACAATGTCTTGTATCCCGCACTCTTCTTCGCGCATTCGCACTATCGTTTAACACCTCTGTGGTATGAAAATATTCTTGGGTGAGTGGTCTTTAAAGGTTCCTTTGTCTTTTAAGGACTGTGTAAAAGGCAGTGATGCTAAAATGTCAGTTGAGCAGAGTCCTCATAAATAAATAAATAAATAAATAAATAAATAAATAAATAAATTCCTTGTTTTAGCAACTAGGGGAATTTGCCACTTTTCTTCCTTTTTGAATTTGGTCCGTAGAGCTCACAAAAGGCCGTTCTGCCCCAACAGAGATTTTCCCTGAGATTTCTATGAAGTTCTCATCCCTGAGATTTCTATGAAGTTCTCATAATTTAGTGACTATAATAATGAAAGATGTCGCCAGTTGCTCTCATCTTGAAACATCGGCTTTTAGGCGGGGTACGTTAGCGTATGTTCTGGCGCATGAAGTTTGAGGTGGATCTTTATTTAGCATGGCCTCACGCTTCAACCTCGTGTGCAGAAGCCAATTTGATCCAACGCGAGGTGTTCGCCCTCATTAGTTGATCAGTAGGGAAGAAAGATGAACCTCAAAACCTTGTGTGGCACAAGTTCCACTAACTAAGGAAAGGTATATATTCAACGAGTCTAAACCTAGTTCTATTTTTTGTTGTTTGTTCGTTATCCGTTTTTCCGTTATCCGGCCATTTTGGGGCAACATTATCCGTCATCCGTTATCCGGTTTTCAAAATTTCATTATCCGCTCATCCCTGGTCTTGACGTCTAGAGTGCACAAAAATTACCCGCACAGGGTACGACGCAGTCCACAACTACTAGCAGACCTGGATTCCGAGCTCCATATTTTAATAGGTTATACACTTATACCATACGCAAACGCATTCCAAGTTTGAACTCATAAATGCTTTTAGAGCGGTAATGGCAAAGCAAAATCCGAAACGATCGACCATCATCAGCCTGCACCTTTCTGGTCACAGCGCTGTTTCCATCGCCAGTATTCAAAGTGCTCCTCGACGAACGGTGTATGATGCCACAAAACGATACAAGGAGCTTGGAACTTTATCAGACAGGATTGAGAAAGGACTGGACGAAATAGTAAATTGACTGCTATCACTCCGCAAACGATAAAGACGGTTCGCGAGCGGATTCGTCGTAATCCTCGCCGTTCGATGCGAAAAATGGCTCAAGAACTCAATATTTCTGCAAGCAGTGTTAGAAACATCGTCAGGAAGAAGCTTAAGATGTATCCGTACCGCACTCAACGTGTTCACATGCTAACTGAGGGAATGAAAGCTCAGCGACCACGAAAATGCAAGAACTTGCTGAAGCGGTTTGCGAATGACACGCACAGCGCGATCGTTTTTTTCCGATGAGAAAGTCTTTACCCTGGAACCCACGGTGAATCGCCAAAACTATCGCATTCATTCACGGAATGTTGGAGCTGCTATCCGCGGCGGGAAACTGGTCGGTAGAACGGCACATCCGTCTTCAGTTATGGATTGGGGTGCGATTACTTCAATCGGCAAGACCCCATTAGTTTTTGTCGGATCCGGCGTCAAGATTAACAAGGACGAGTACCAGAAAACGATTTTGGGGATGTGTTGAAGCCCTGGGCCGATGCATACTTCGGTAACGACAGATGGTGCTTCCAACAAGACTCTGCGCCTGCACACAAGGCGAGGACAACGCAGGAGTGGTGCAAACGTGAGCTCTCGAATTTTATTGCGCACGAAGACTGGCCTTCGAATTCGCCGGATTTGAATCCTCTCGACTTCTCTGTCTGGCCAGTTATTGAGAGCAAAATTTGCTCTACTCGACACGCAAGTTTGCCTTCTCTGAAGGATTCGCTTACTGAAGCATGGAACGGAATAAGCGACGACTACCTCCGTGCCGCATGTGATGCGTTCGTTACTCATCTGAGGACCTGTGTTCGTAAGAGAGGCGGCCACTTCGAATGACTTTGATACATTTTTATTAGTAAGGGAATGAAGAAGTTATGTTATGCTAAGTTTCGTTGTCAGATCCGAATTTCTGTTGAATTACACTGCGATATCTTTGTAAGGGTAATGTTTGCGCATTCTGTACACAAATCTCAGGCGTTTTCTGCGCATTTTTCCAGCTGCATGCTGTGGAGAATAACCTTCTTGCTATATTACATTCCGTTTTTTAACCAAAGTGCAATGTGAAAGGTATTCAACGTGCTCTGCTCTCCTTGATGCCACTCTACCTTTCTTTGAGCATGACTTCGTCCCACATATGCCCTACGGCTGTGCTCTTATTCTGGACTCATGCCCCAGCTTCTCGAATCATGTGGCGATTCAAGCTACTGTATCCGAGGGAAGATCTTGAGTATTTGTACTATACCTTTGGGTGCAACCGGCCAGATTCAGCCAGCCGACGTGGGCTTCTCAAGTTGCATGAAGTCGCTTATGAAGCGATTCCACTCCCATGTCATTGTCACGACCTTCTTTTTGATCTGCTAAAAGGGGACAACATCCCGAAGGTAAGTGTCGAAGTTGCGGGTAGCTGAAGCAGAACGGATCTATTACAATGATATTGGAGGCTGTGTCCTAGTGCACCTGTGCAATCCTGGAGTTGAAAGCTCGTTGCCCGTGCCTAGTTCAAAGCTGGTTATACGACAATGCATCCTGTTCCATTTGCAAAACCGAGCAGGATGGTTCCTATTGATGCCACTGCTACATGAGGAAAGTAACATTTGAAAAGCCTGTAGCTTTTATATAAATACCTTTCTCATTGCCTTCGGTTAAAAAGCGATCAGTAATAAACAAGTCGCAAAAAAGTTACTCTCCACACCACACAGCCGGGAAAATGTGCAGAAAATGTCTGAAAATTGTGGAGACGTCAGAACCCCTAAAATCTCAACCAGTCAGTTCAAATACAAGAATACCGTGACGCAGGAGGACGGAACCCCGCCCTCCTTCGCATGAAGCAACGCCACTATTCACTGCACCCCGACCCGGGACGTAGGAGCCTGTCGGATATACTATATATAATATAATCACTATATATAATCAGCTACTATATATAATCAGCTAATGTCACGGTCCGTCACGGGGAGGGTGGACTGAAGCCAAAAGATGCCTGCGACAGTGCGGCGATGCAGCCGGGGTTTCTTTGGGCGTAACCATGGCCGATTGCTCGCGAGCTATATCCTTGGCGGCTGATCGTCCAAGTTTACGAGATATTCAACGGGCAACGCGTCAGGGTATGAACGGGAATCGAGTGCAGAGCGTAGGGATTCAGGAGGCGTGCCCTTGACGTCGTTCAGCGTGCGTACGTTGGATTCAGAAGACGTGCTGAAGACGTCGTCCAACTTGCGCAGGGATTCAAAAGACGTGCCATACACGTCGGCAACCGTGCCTGGTCATTTAAGTGATCATCGACGGGAGGCGTCCACAGCAGGGGAGGCAATCGATATCGATCCATATCACCGATTTTTGTGGATGTCGTTCAAGCGGCACGAAACTCTGGCCCTGGGACTAATCGAGGTCGCTGAACATCAATCTGAAGTTCGTTTTTGAGGTATCGATCGCCGTCGATCGATATTGATCAAATTATGCATGGATGTCCTCCATTTTTTCTATTTCTTTCTAACTTGCCGTAATCGACGTAGTTAAGGTGTTCTTCGTGCGGAAACCATGACATAGTTTACAGCTAAAACGAATGATGAGAAGTTGTCACTACGGCGAAGCCGTTGAGAAGCCGTCAGTGCGGCCGACAGGCAGGTCTGACGGTTGTTCTCTATATAGTAAAACCAGTTCTTTAACGCAAGTATGAAGGTCTAAAAGTTGGAGAAACAGGATGATCAGAATGTATGCTTATCGGGGTTTGGGGGCGAAGCCCCCAACCAGTCGTCGGCGGCCGGGGTACCCGTGCAATTACCCGTGCACTTAAACATTTTGAATTCTTTAGAATTTCTTAGAAAATTTCCCGCTTCATTAGCCTAATATATGTTGACTAAACATTATGGAACTCATACGCACGTGAGTACAAAATGGTTGGGCGTTCCAACCTACGAAGTGCTATTATCGAACTTCATAAGGCCGGCAAGCAAACGAGAGATATTGTTCCAGTTACCAACTGGAAAGTGTAAAACTCGTAAGAGAAAAAATCCAGAGAAACGCCAGGAGATCGATGCGCCAGGTGGCACAAGGTGTAGGAATAAGCGGAA